>OX031058.1:73899643-74269643 GCA_943736015.1 Tridacna crocea | reverse complement strand
TATGGTAAGTGTAGGATGAGGGTAGGATGGGGTAGGGAAAGGGTACGGTAAGGGTAGGATGAGGGTAAGATGGGTAGGTTAAGGGTAGGATGAGGGTATATGGCGTAGGGTAAGGGTTTGGGAAGGGTTGAGTTAGGGTAAATGGGGGTAAGCTAAGGGTATGGGAAGGGTAGGAGTAAGGTAGGATGGGGTAGGGTAAGGTAAGGGTAGGATGAGGGTAAGATGGGGTAGGGTAAGGGTATGGGTAGGGTAGGTTGAGGGTAGGATGGGGTAGGGTAAGGGTATGGGTAGGGTAGGTTGAGGGTAGGTTGATGGTATGACGGAGTAGGGTTAGGGTACGGTAAGGGTAGGATGGGGTAGGGTAAGGATACGGGTAGGGTAGGTTGAGGGTATGACGGGGTAGGTTTAGGGTACGGTAAGGGTAGGATGACGGTAGGATGGGGTAGGGTAAGGATACGGGTAGGGTAGGTTGAGGGTAGAATGGGATAGGGTTAGAGTACGGTAAGGGTAGGATGAGAGTAAGATGGGGTAGGGTTAGGGTATGGGTAGGGTAGGCTGAGGGTAGGATGGGGTAGGGTAAGGGATCGGGTAGGTTTAGGGTAGGGTAAGGGTAGGATGAGGGTAGGATGGGGTAGGGTTAGGGTACGGTAAGGGTAGGATGAGGGTAAGATGGGGTAGGGTAAGGGTATGGGTAGGGTAGGTTGAGGGTAGGATGGGGTAGGGTAAGGGTAGGATGAGGATAGGATGGCGTAGGGAAAGGGTTTGGGAAGGGTTGAGTTAGGGTAAATGGGGGTAAGCTAAGGGTATGGGAAGGGTAGGAGTAGGGTAGGATGGGTAAGGGTATGGGAAGGGTAGGATGAGGGTAGGGTAAGTGTATGAGAAGACTAGGAATAGGGTAGGATGGTGTAGGGTAAGGGTATGGGAAGGGTAGGATGAGGGTAGGGTAAGTGTATGTGAAGAGTAGGCGTAGGGTAAGATTGGGTAGGGTAAGGGTAGAGGAAGGGTAGGGGTAGGGTAGGTTGAAGGTAGAGTTTAGAGTATGGAAAGGGTATGATTAAGGTAGGATGGGGGTAGGGTTAAGGATAATGAAAGGGTAGGAGTAGGGTAGGATGGGGTAGGGTAAGGGTATGAGAAGAGTAGGAGTAGAGTACGATGGTGGTAGGATAAGGGTATGGGAAGAGTAAGAGTAGGGTATGATGGGGATAGGGTAAGAGTATGGGAAGGATATGAGTAGGGTAGGTTGATGGTACGGTTTACGGTATGGAAAGCGTTAGGTTTAAGTTAGGATGAGGATAGGGTTTAGGGTATTGAAAGGGTCGGGGTACGGTAGGATGGCGGTAGTATAGGTGGTCATGTGCACCAAAGGCCCTAATTGATTTTATATTAATCTCTCTCGATTCAGCTGTACTCGCACCGAAAGTGTGGGCCAATGAAAAATATTCCTTGGCTCAGAGTGAAGAGTAGGATCAGACTGCACCGATGTGCAGTAAATTATTTGCTGATTAGGTGAAGGCTTGTTTTTCCGACCTTTCTTCAACGGTCCATAGCTCCTTAACGATTAGAGGTATCGGTCTGCTTTAAAGTCTATTGAGGACGTTGATTCAAGTACTTACAGAAATTGGTAGATTTATTTCTTTATGACTCTCCAATCCTCTTTAATACGATTGAACGCAATGTCGGCCATTGTAATTTTTCTATTTTCATTTTCAGACATTTCTTCAATGGTCCGTTGCAACTGGCTAAGACTGGTTTGCACTGGTTTGGATCGCTTTTAACCGGTTCGGACCGGTTTATTTCGGCATAAAGGTATTGATAAGATCCCGATGATATTAGTAGTAGATATTATTAGGGAGGTACCAATGAGTGAAGGAGCAGCTCTGTCACAATTCTGGGGCTGTCCCTTCATGGAGACTTCTGCGAATAGTACAAACAATGTGAATGAAGTGTTCATTGAAATTGTTGGCGAGATGAACACCAGTCCAGTGAAAGAGAAAAAAGGCTGCTGCACTGTATTATAACCAGTTCCAACTGCAAAATAGTGGTTAAGACTGGTTTGCACTGGTAGGGGACCGCTTCTGACCAGTTTATTCCGGTTTATTCAGATGACGATGTTGCACAATATAAAAAGATAATGCTAACCTTCGCAAAAATGGAAAGGGAAATCAAACAAGTGTAGGATGCAGTACAGTTTGTCAAACAACAAGATGACAATCAGAAGTCACTAGAGGAAATGTTCGACAAGCGACTTCAGGAAGTGATAAAAGACGATAAAGATAACACGTTGCTACAACACGAGAAAGTGCTAGATTTTGACAAACGAATGTGGGATCAGTTACATCCAGAACAAGCATACACTGCACAAGATTTGGGACTAGTAGCGTCAGCAGCCAGTGTTGATGAAGATGTGGAAATGACCCAGGAACAAGTGAACACCAAATGTCCGTATACGGGAGTCGAGATGGTAAACCCAGTGCGAAACAAACTCTGTGGCCATAACTATGAGAAGACAGCAATAATAGAATATATACATAAGAAAAAGAAGAAAGCTAAGGAGTAACCTTGTATGCCTTATTTTCCTAATAATGTTGAATGCTCTCTGAGTATTATCTCCCTTTATATCAATTATACCTAATGCTTAGTAAGTGGCCTTAGTAGTAGAAAGATGTTGAAGCAAACATAGGAGTGAATGAATGGTAATCTTGGGTTATTTTCCTGACCTTTAATGCTCTCTGAATGTTACCTCCCTTAAATCAACTTTATACCTAATCCTTAGTAATATAGTATATGTATAAAGATCCCATGAAACATGGAAATTATCAACCAAATGGTGAGATATGTTATTTTGCCTCACAACTACGAATTTTTTTAGACCTGAGGTCTTCTCGGGTCTTAACCCAAACTAATTGAACGTGGAGTAGAATGGGACTTTCCTATGTAATTTAACACAATGTCTGGCATTGCAGTTTTCGTGAATTCATTTTCCGACCTTTCTTCAACGATGCAAAGCTCATTAACCAATAGAGGTATCGGTCTGCTTTAAAGTTTATTGAGGACGTTGATTCAAGTACTTACGAAAATTGGTGCGATTTATTTGGTTACGACTCTCCATTCGTCTATAATACGATTGAACACAATGTCGGCCGTTGCAATTTGTGTGATTTCTTTTTCCGACATTTCTTCAATGGTCCGTAGCTCCTTAACGAATAGAGGTATCGGTCTGCTTTAAAGTTTATTGAGGACGTTGATTCAAGTACTTACAGAAATTGGTACGATTTATTTCTTTACGACTCTCCATTCGTCTAGAATACGATTGAACGCAATGTCGGCCATATTTCTGATAGAGACTGATATGGGTATACATATCAAAATAGGTGACTTTGGTCTGGCAACAGATGAAGTTGTTACGAGTCCTGTGATAGAGGAACCTAATCTTCCTCATATAGGTTCGTCGGGAAAGCTGACAAGGTCAGCAAGTAACGCATCTGATCATACATCTGGAGTTTGTACTTCAACATACGCTGCCCCAGAGCAGCTACAAGGATCTCTTTATAACACGAAAAGTGATATATACAGTCTTGGTGTAGTGTTGTATGAATTATTTATGCAGTTTAATACCGAATCAGAAAGAATTAGGAGGTTAGAGGATTTAAGGAAAGGCCTCATTGATGACAAGATTTATAAATAATGGCCAGCACAAGATAGTTGAATGCTCTCTGAGTATTACCTCCCTTTATATCAATTATACCTAATGCTTAGTAAGTGGCCTTAGTAGTAGAAAGATGTTGAAGCAAACATAGGAGTGAATTAATGGTAATCTTGGGTTATTTTCCTGACCTATAATGCTCTCTGAGTATTACCTCCCTTTATATCAATTATACCTAATACTTAGTAATATAGTATATGTATGAAGATCCCATGAAACATGGCAATTATAGACGAAATGGCGAAATATGTCATTTTGCCACGCTTTCACGAATATCTAGTCGTGCTGGAGCAATTTCTGCATGACCATTGGGCAGATGTAAGCCAGGCAATCATTGATGGAATGACTGGCTTTACATTCTACCTACACAAAGAATTTATTGCTGCTGTTGCGCATTTGCGCAGCAGGAACATTACTTTCGACGTGTGGGTAAAACGCCCTTGATCCATATCAAACGATATGGGTCAAGGCCCGACAAAATCTCGGGCCTTTTTTTTAGACCCGAGGTCTTGTCGGGTCTTGACCCAAACGAATTGAACGTGGACTAGAATGGGACTTTCCTATGTAATTTAACACAATGTCTGGCATTGCAGTTTTCGTGAATTCATTTCCCGACCTTTCTTCAACGATGCATAGCTCATTAACCAATAGAGGTATCGGTTGGCTTTAAAGTTTATTGAGGACATCGATTCAAGTACTAACGATAATGGGTACGATTTATTTGTTTACGACTCTTCGTCTATGATATGATTGAACGCAATGTCGGCCATTGCAATTAGTGTGATTTCATTTTCCGACATTTCTTCAATGGTCCGTAGCTCCTTTACGAATGGAGGTATCGGTCTGCTTTAAAGTTTATTGAGGACGTTGATTCAAGTACTTACAGAAATTGGTATGATTTATTTCTGTACGACTCTCCCATCGTCTTTAATACGATTTAAAAGAATGTCGGCCATTGCAATTTTTGTGATTTCATTTTCCGACATTTCTTCAATGGTCCGTAGCTCCTTAACGAATGGAGGTATCGGTCTGCTTTAAAGTTTATTGAGGACGTTGATTCAAGTACTTATAGAAATTGGTACGATTTATTTCTTTACGACTCTCCCTCCGTCTAGAATACGATTGAACGCAATGTCGGCCATTGCAATTTGTGTGATTTCATTTTCCGACATTTCTTCAATGGTCCGTTGCTCCTTAACGAATAGAGGTATCGGTCTGCTTTAAAGTTTGTTGAGGACGTTGATTCAAGTCCTTTCAGAATTTTGTACGATTTATTTGTTTACGACTCTCCATTCGTCTATAATAGGATTGAACGCAATGTCAGCCATTGCAATTTTTGTGGTTTCAGTTCCCGACATTTCTTCAATGGTCCGTAGCTCCTTAACGAATAAAGGTATCGGTTTGCTTTAAAGTTTATTGAGGACGTTGATTCAAGTACTTACAGAAATTGGTAGGATTTATTTGTTTACGACTCTCCACTTGCCTTTAATACTATTGAACGCAATGTCGGCCATATTTATGAAGTTTTATACTGAATCAGAAAGAAGTAGGAGGTTAGAGGATTTAAGGAAAGGCCTCATTCATGACAAGATTTATAAATACTGGCCAGCACAAGATAGTTGAATGCTCTCTGAGTATTACCTCCCTTTATATCAATTATACCTAATGCTCAGTAATACAGTATATGTAAAAAGATCCCATGAAACAAGGCAATTATAGACAAAATGGTAAGATATGTAATTTTGCCACGCTTTTACCAAGATCTAGTCGTGCTGGAGCAATTTCTGCATGACCATTGGGCAGATGTAAGCCAGGCAGTCATTGATGGACTGACTGGCTTTACATTCTTCTTGCACGAAGAATTCATTGCTGCTGTTGCGCATTTGCGCAGCAGGAACATTACTTTCGACGTGTGGGTAAAACGCCCTTGATCCATATCAAACGATATGGGTCAAGGCCCGACAAAATCTCGGGCCTTTTTTTTTAGACCCGAGGTCTTGTCGGGTCTTGACCCAAACGAATTGAACGTGGAGTAGAATGGGACTTTCCTATGTAATTTAACACAATGTCTGGCATTGCAGTTTTCGTGAATTCATTTCCCGACCTTTCTTCAACGATGCATAGCTCATTAACCAATAGAGGTATCGGTTGGCTTTAAAGTTCATTGAGGACGTCCATTCAAGTACTTACAGAAATTGGTACGATTTATTTGTGTACGACTCTCCCTTAGTCTTTAATACGATTTAAAACTATCTCATATTGGGAAAAAAATATGCGGGGCCTTTGGAAAGGCCTTTGGTACACAATGGATTTTTAATTGGGTAACTTGTAATTCTTGACCCATATATTTGACCTTGACTTTGAAGGTCAAGGTCATGACTGCTTGGTCACAGCTATCAAATGTGAAGGTCGCAGACTTAACCCTGAGTAGATACCAAAATCATATAGGGCCTCTCGAAAGGCCTTCGGTAAACAAAATATTTAAATTGGGTTTCTTATAATTCTTGACCTATTTATTTGACCTTGACTTTGAAGGTCACAGTAATGACTACTCGTTAATTGCAATAATATGTGAAGGTTACATGCCAAACCCAGGTCATAATTTTTTCAACCAGTGAAAACATGAAATTTCAAGAAATTTTACGGTCTGAAAAATGCCAACTTTCTTATTTTTTGGAAAAAAGCCAATTTTTTTTTTGTCAGGCTGAAGCCAAGTTTAAGCCAATTAAAATACCATTGCCGTATTTGTTTTACTTTAAACCTGTATTGGGGGAAAAAAACAAACAAAAATTTGAAGAAAGCCTCTCGCCAATGGCTTTTTATGTTGGGCCTTTGGAAAGGCCTTTGGTAAAGAAATATTTTTTATTTGGGATACATTTATCTTTTGACCTTTTCATTTGACCTTGACTTCGAAGGTGTCAGTCCTGACTGCTCGTTAATTGCAATAAAATGTGAAGGTTGCAGGCCAAACACAGGTCATGATTTTTAACAAGGGAGTATAGGCAATTGGACGGTCGAAAAACTGTCAGGTTAATTTTACTGAATAGGGCCTCTCGTCGGGGGCCTTTGGCATGTTTTCTTTTAGGCTTTATATAACTTTTGATTCAAGGGCAATAACTCTGAAAGGATTTTTTGGTAATTGTCTCCTCTTTGCCCTCTAACATCTGGCATCGCGTTTCTCTGGCCAAACCCACCGGTTAAGGGGACAAGAGCTGACCCAAATTCCATCAAAATGGGGTCAAGTCACTTTTTTTTTTGTTAAGTTGCGGTGTTTTTGTTCAAACACATGAGATAAAATGTCGGAACCCTGTTGAGATAACAGATAAAAAGAAAAAAAAATTCAGGGCCTTTCGTGAAGAACTTTGGGCATCTTATAATTTCTAAACCAAGGGCGATAACTATGAAATTCTTTTTTGTGGCCTTCTCCTCTTTGCCCTCTAACATCTGGCATCGCGTTTACCTGGCCAAACCCACTGGTTAAGGGGTCAAAACCCAATCCGATTTCCAAAAAAATGGGGTTAAGTCACTTTTTTTTGTTTAGTTGTGGTAGTTTTTTTGTCAAGCACGTGAGATGAAATTTCGGATATCTGTAGGTTAGGATATAGGTTGCGTAGTGTATGGAAGGGACAGGGTAATTGAAGAGGGAAGGTTAAGAGTAGGCTAAGGGTAAGGGTATGGCAAGGGTATGAGTACGGCAGGATAACGGTACGGTAGGGTAAGGGTATACGAAGGGTTTGAGTATGATAGACTAGATTATGGGAAGGGATAGCAGTACGGCAAGACTACGTAGTGTACGGTAGGGTAAAGGTAAGAATATGGAAAGGGTAAGAATAGGGTAGCATAAGGGTAGGGTAAGGTTATAGTAAGGGGTAGAAGTAGGGTGAGGATATAGGTTGAGAAGGGTAAGAGTAGGACAGGGTAATTGAAGAGGGAAGGTTTAGTTTAGGGTAAGGGTATGGGAAGGGCAGAAGTAGGGTAGGAGAAGGGTAAGGTAAGGTTATGAAAAGGGTAGGAGCAGGTTAAGGATATACGTAGGTAGATATACCGTAGGTTAAGGGGTACAGTAAGGTAACTGTAGGTAGGGGTAAGGCAATGTAGGGAAAAAGTAAGGTAGGGGTAATAGTAAGGGTAGAGTAGGTTATGGATATGTGCAGTGATGGAGTACGGTATGGCTGCGTAGTAAGGGTAATGGTAAGGGGGGTAGGATAAGGGTAGGGCAAGGGCAGGGCAGAGTACGGTTAGGGTAAGGGTAGAGTAGGGGAAGGATAAAGGTATGAATAAGGACAGGGGTAGGCTATGTTTAGTCGTAACCTCGGGGTAGGCTACCCCCAAACCAAAGTTTACTCCAAAAAGTAAATAAACCACAGGAAAACATTAATTAAACATATTTTACTCCAAACTTACACACTTGTATCAATAGACGCATTCAAACTCACACGAAATCATTATCTAAGAAAAAAGGGTAACCTCGGGGTAGGGTACCCCCGAAACAGAGTTCACTCCTAAAAGTAAATAAACTACAGGAAAACATTAATCAAGCATATTTTACTCCCACCTTACACACTTGTATCAATAGACGCATTCAAACTCACAAAGAAATCATTATCTTAGAAAAAAGAGTAACCTCGGGGTTAGGATACCCCAGAATCAAAGTTTACTCTATAAAGTAAATAAACCACAGAAAAACATTATTTAAACATATTTTACTCCCAACCTACACACTTGTATCAATAAACGCATGCAAAATCACAAATAAATCATTATCTAAGAAAAAAGGGTAACCCCGGGGTAGGGTACCCCAGAAACAGAGTTTACTCCAAAAAGTAAATAAACCACGGGAAAACATGAATTAAACATATTTCACTCCCAGCTTCACACACTTGTATCAATAAACGCATTCAAACTCACAAAGAAATCATTATCTAAGAAAAAGGGTAACCCCGGGGTAGGGTACCCCAGAAACAGAGTTTACTCCAAAAAGTAAAAAAAACACGGGAAAACATTAATTAAACATATTTTACTCCCAACTTACACACTTGTATCAATGGACGCATTCAAACTCACACAGAAATCATTATCTAAGAAAAAAGGGTAACCTCGGGGTAGGGTACCCACAAATCAGAGTTTACTCCAAAAAGTAAATAAACCACAGGAAAACATTAATTAAACATATTTTAATCCCAACTTACACACTTGTATCAATAAACGCATTCAAACTCACAAAGAAATCATTACCAAAGAAAAAAGGGTAACCCCGGGGTAGGGTACCCCAGAAACAGAGTTTACTCCAAAAAAAAGCGAGTAAACCCAGGATAATGGCAATTATACATATTCTGCACTAAAATTATAAAATTTAATTAAAACACACGCAAAGAAAGCTTTCAATAGAAAAAAGGGTAAGCTCGGGGTAAGGTACCCTGAAACAGACTTTACCCCAAAAAGCGACTAAACCCCAGGATAATGGTACTTCAACATAATCTGCATTCAACTTTCAAACTTGTATCCAAAAACGCATTCAACCTCACAAAGAAAGCTTAAAATAAGAAAAAAGGGTAAGCTCCGGGTAGGGTACCCCCAAAACAGAGAGCGAATCGCATAACTATTGCATCGCTATCACCACAAACTACAGAATTAAGAAAAAAAAAACAAATTTAAAAAGCGAATGGAACAGTTATTCTGGATGACTGACTGTGTTGATTATTGCACTGGAAATGGGCAGGAATTTATATTACTGGGAGTGATACCACCTAGACATTATACCTCTACATCATACATATTTTTCATTTGAAGCAGAGCCCTGGTAGCTCAGTTTTTAGCATAAAGGACTTGAGAACGGGGTCATGAGTTTGAACCCTGGCTCAGCTAATTTTTTTACGGGAATTAATGACAGTTATTTCAACAGGAATCATTTTTCTCCCACTGCCGACCATTGTTATGACGATGAATATGTGGGAAACCAGCCATTACCTTGGAAAGAGTATTGTGCATGGTAGTGGTAAAAGAAAGCATGGATAGGTAAATTGGCCACCGCGATATAACTGAAATAATGTTGAAAATAGTGATAAAACAATACGATCAATTGTTATTTGAAGATCCAAATGGTCACGGGCAAACCCTATTCCATACAATAAAACTTTGGATTTGTCCAAAGTTAAGCATTTGCAGACAACAACAAACTTTACTCAAAAACTAAATTTGTTAGTGGAAGGGTAAAGTCATTCTTTTGTTTTTTCACAATGTTTTGTACTCACTGTGAACTCTTTACCAAATGACAAAGTTTGGACAACATTAAATTGTAAGTATTTTCACATGACAAACTACATGTACCTGAAATGATAACTTTCGTAAATAAATTATAGGGTCAAAAACATTTTGGAAAAAAATAAAATGCTGGTAACAAGCATTATCTGGGTTTTGGAAAATGTTTTCTGTCTATGCAAAATCTTGGACCAGATCAAATTGAAAATTTTTTCAAAGGACAAAATCAATGACAAAAAATTATCATTTAGTATCAAAAACAAAATATTTTACTTTTAAAATATTCCAATAAACATATATATTTTCACATGATGGACAACTCTGAGAGGACATCTCTGAGCGGACATCTCTCGTTTCATGCTTATACCCTAAACCCTAAACCCTAAACCCTAACCCTAACCCTAAACCCTAACCCTAACCCTAAACCCTAAACCCTAACCCTAACCCTAACCCTAACCTGTTTTGACGGGTTGGAACTGGTTTGGGAAACTGGTCAGAACCGGTTTGAAACGGTTTGGGAGCCGGTCTAAACCGGTTTTGACCGATTTTAACCGGTTGAAACAGGTTTGGACTGGTTAAAACTGGTTTGAGAACTGGTCAAAACTTTGTACCGGTCGGAAATGGTTGGAACCGGTTTCTTGGGAACCAGTCAGGACTGGTTTCGACTAGTTTTCACCAGTTTCAACCGGTTGGAACTGGTTTGAGAACTAGTCAGAACTGGTCGTAACCGGTTTGGACCGGTTGGTACCGGTTGGGTTTGGTCAGAACCGGTTTCATTGGAACCGGTCAGAACTGGTCGGAACTGGTTTAGACCGGTCGGAACTGGTTTGATGGAGCCGGTTTCGACCGGTTAGAACCACTTGGAACTGGGTGGAACGGGTCGGAACTGTTCATAACCGGTTACGACCCATTAGAAGGTTTAGACTGGTTAGAACTTGTTTGGATTAGAACCGGTTTAGACCGGTTGGAACTGGTTGGAAGCATTTTGGACCGGTTAGACTGGTTTGGAACTGGTTGGAACCAGGTTGGTTTGGACCGGTCCGAACTTGTTGGTTTGGACTGGTTGGAACCTGAATTGGTTTGAACCTGGCTGGACTAACCCTAACTGTACTGGGTGGAACCGGTCGGAACTGGTCATAACCGGTTACGACCCATTAGAAGGTTTAGACTGGTTAGAACTGGTTTAGATTAGAACTGGTTTAGACCGGTTGGAACTGGTTGGAAGCAGTTTGGACCGGTTAGACTGGTTTGGAACTGGTTGGAACCAGGTTGGTTTGGAACGGTTGGAACTTGTTGGTTTGGAACGGTTGGAACTTGAATTGGTTTGAACCTGGCTGGACTGGTTGGAACCGGTCTAGACCGGTTGGAATCGGTTTGAAATGGTTTTTCACGTCATTACCAGAATTGGTTTGGACTGGACAGAAATTGTTTGAACTGGTTCCGACCAGTTTTGACCAGACAGGACGGATCAGAATAACAACAGGTTTGAAATGGACAGAACAGACTTGAACCGGTTTGGATAGGTTTGAAGTGTTCAGAACCAGAATTTATTTGAACCAGATGGAACTGGTTTGGACTGGTTAGAACCGGTTTGTATCAGAGAGGACCCGTTTGAACTGAACAACTGAACAGAAGGTTAGGGTTACTGTTAAAAGATCAAACTTCATGATAGCTTCATAACCTTCAGACTTATCAGTCAATCGATTGCACTTAATCATGTCTCATTATCAAAATTGCATTGAAAACCTGCCTTTCTTATTTATTTCTAATTTTGACCTGGCCAATTAGAAATAAACTGTTTACAGGTTCCTGACTTGATCCACCAAGTAGACTGGTTACCGCCCCTGATACTACTAGGTGTATAGGGACAGGTACAGGCCAATCGATAGGCCTCAAATTCTGCCCGTATTAGGCTAGGTAACTGTGTAAGAAGTAACTTAGAGTAGCGTTTCTTGATTCGACTGTTTTGTGTAAACATGCTTTTGG
Organism: Tridacna crocea; assembly: GCA_943736015.1. Taxonomy (NCBI): domain Eukaryota; kingdom Metazoa; phylum Mollusca; class Bivalvia; order Cardiida; family Cardiidae; genus Tridacna; species Tridacna crocea. Next base: position 74,257,696 of record OX031058.1, on the reverse strand, counting down.
TGGGTGTAAAGAGCAATAGACATGAAAATAGTTCTCAATATTACTGTCTTTTAACGTGATTGTTTTGTGATAATAATTACTTATGCATGGAATCATTTCAACAAACAATAGCTGAATGTCTAAAATCGCAGACGACATTTTAAAGAGCATTTAAATTGAAAATAAGTACCATAAAGGGTAGAAAACAAGCAATTCTCCTTTTCTCACACTGTTTTCCACAGTTATATATTTTCAGTGCGTCAAAATGCGGAACTGTGTGGTAATGGGTTAATAATAGAGAATATGACTGTTATTTTCATTTATCAACAGGAATGTTCAGATTTCCCTCTCCTTTTTATTTAAAAAAAAAGAATGATCATTCTAAATGAAAAAGGTCCTTTTATCTGAAAGTTATAACTTATGCTCTATGAATATCTGTATTCTATTATTTATTAATTAACATAATTATCAAAATAATAATGAAATAAAGTCAATTGAGCAGGTACATTATCAGATTATTCGATATATGTATCCAGTCGTTTCATTGGCCGTATCAATAATCCAATCACAGGGCACGGTACGTTTAGCTTGTGCCTGTTGTAATACACCGTATACAACGGTGGCCAGTTCATTCACCGATTTGTTACGCACATGTAAACAGTTTGCTTCGAATTGGCCAGGGTCAAAATTAGATGTAAGTTAGTAAGGTAGGATTTTAATGCAATTTCGATAAGAAGAGTATTTATTCCATCCATGAATTATGTTAGATTAAGGAATAAAGCATTTGGTTTGTATGTAAAGCAGGGGGTAAGGACCTTTCTTTCTTTCTCCTATAGTTTTGTATCAAAAGGCTACCTTAATGTGATTTTTACGGGTACACACTTTTTACGCCTTCACCGTTCAATATGGCGGAAGTCGAACATTGGAAAATTTCGAGAAAGGTAAATATCTAATTACTGTGCTTGTAGCGTAGCTTCTAATGTTTCGTTTATTCTAGTTATTAAACTTAAAGTGTTTGACTCGCGAATCATGTTTTCAAGAGTAGGTAAAGTCCTCCATATTTATTCCAGAGTTAAATACAACTCCCGGGACATAATACAGCGGGCTGAGATAAATCGCATGAATCATTAGATAAATGATAAACTCTTTACCACACGAGAAAATTTTACACTGGTCCAAATTGAAAGCATTTGCAGACGACAAAATAGAGGTGACTGAAAAATTGAAATTTGTTCTGGGAATGGTAGAAAACAGAGTGGGAAATGCTGGTTACTGGCATTTCTCCTTTTCCCACAGTGTTTTCAAAAAGCTTCTTTCTCAGGGACGTCAAAAGTAGGCATTGTGTTTCAAAATAGCAATTAAATCAATGGAAATTCACCTTTTTCCCCATTGTAAATAAATCCAGTGTACTTTGTAAACAACTAGTACAGACACTTCCGTTGAACAGGCATGTGCACTCAGCAGAATTTGAATATTGTACAGTCTGGTCATCAAACCCTAATAATCATTTCCGCACAAGGTGCCTTTGTCAAAAGCAAAGTTCGCAACTAAACCGTCATAAAGCAGGGATTTTGTGCGTTTTGATACACTTTTAAGGAAAATTAGCTGCTTTTTTTCATTAATGCGTCATGGTGGACGCACAAATACAATAAGAGGTAATAATGATCGTGTATACTTCTGACACTGTTACAGCTTGAGCAGATGAAAATTCAGGAGTAGCAAGGGAAAATGGGACATAAAACACTGGACTGTGTATCGATTTCACTAAAATATCGTCTGTCTTTAAACAAGTTTAAACTAAGCCAGTCGACGTCAAATGAAAATAATACGGTTCTGACAAAATCAATGGCATTCTTGCTGTCTGCAAGGAAGAAGAGCACTTAAAGATCAGATTATACTGCGGCTGGTAAGAGCACCCAGAATAAAATTTCAAGGTCTTGAGGGTTTATTGTAAATTAGCTAGAGAAACACTTTGTTTTGTTGAAAACAGCGGAATGAACGCGACCCATGTGTTAAAAGACAAGAAATGGTCATTTATCTAATTGCTATTTTCTGCCGAAATGGATAATCTTTATTATATAACAGAAACTTCCCTCTCTGGCTGACAAGAAGCTTTCTTCACCAATGAAATAGTTCATTCCTGTGATAAAAAGAAAATACACTTAACAATAGCTAGAGGCTACACATAAAAAAAAAACATACTTTCCCAAATAGTAGCTTTTGTTTACGCGATTTAGCGAATTACCTTTTGCTGTGACCCCCACAAATTCCTAAATGACCCCCATTATTTTTGACTAGGGGGTCACAATGACCCCCTATTTTTGTGACTAAGGGAAAACCCTAATTTAGTGTCTAGGTTGGCGTTACCGATCGCCATAATCGCCATTGGCGATTAAATCTTATTGCTGGCGACTAAAAACAAGGAAAGTGCCGATACTGGCGATTGTAAAAAATGTGATCAGAGAAAATGGCCGACTGTCAAATTGTTATCAGGTTTGTATATTGAACACTTTCCAAACTGTGAAATCGGCCTACGCCAACTTGATTGTGATATCTACCGGCTGTCCTAAGCTCTTAAACCCTTGTATCTCCCTTAACTATCGGATAGACCAAGACCCGATAACAGTCGCGGTCTGCCAGTTACCGAGTACGCTTGTTCTATAACCATCAAAAATATCTTAACCCATTACCACACAACAATATTTTAGACAGGTCCAAATTGAAAGCATTTGCAGACGACAAAATAGAAATGTGACTGAAAATTTGAATTTTGTTTTGTGAATAGTAGTTACGAGCATTTTCTCCTTTTCCCACAATGTTTTCGAAAGCCTTCTTTCTCAGGGTATGTCAAAAGTAGGGATTGTGTGGTAATGGGTTAAAAGAAGAATGACTTAAAATTTATATCAGTGATGCAAAGCTGTAGATCTAGATTTATATTTACCATACAGGACTCATTGCCATGAAATACTCAGAAATTGACACTAAGTAAAACTTTAAAAGTGATTAAGTTCACAGACTGATCCCAGGTTTTGACAGACAAAAGTTTTGGCTACTAAAAATTTTTGGCTGGCGCCAACCTAGAGTGGGTCAGAGATACTGAAGTTTCCTTTCTTGCAGTAAACTTCCGGCAAAATTAAGTACAGCAGTACTATCAAGGACCATCCTATATCGAAAAAACAGCTCACTTATTCTTGTCTTTTCTAGGTTTCTTCTATGCTAGGCTGGGCTCTGTAGTGCCTTGCTAGGGACATGTCAGTTTTACCAGCTGTGACACCAGGACGCAAACCAGGATTTATTTATATACCAAAAGCCTGGAACAAATATAACCAAGTTAACATAGAAGGAGGTAAGCCCTTTCCCAAACAATCCCTGGTTTTAACGGGTTAGGAATGGAAGCCATTTGAAAACATTGTAGGAAAAGGAGAAAATGCTGGTGACCAGCATTTTCTCCTTTTCCCACAATGTTTTCTACCCTATCATAAAGAAGAATCATGTTTTTAGCAACTGTTAATTTGTCACCTGCAAATTGCTTTCAATTTGGTCTGGCCCAATACTTGCCGTTTGGGAAAGGGTTAAACATTTTGTTCTGATGAAGGTAAAAAATTTCACGATTCAGGGGAAGGGGCTTGCACCACGACCACAACCACTTGTATCTTCGATGCTCATCAAAGTTGCTGCACAAAAATAAAAAACGTTCTGACATCTCTGTTGATTAAATTGTTAAAAGCCAAATATTTTTCTGCAGAGATTAGGAAGAATTTTCTTTTCAGGTATTTGATACTTAATCCATTACCAAACGACAATAATTTAGACTGGTCCAAATTGAAAGCATTTGCAGACGACAAAATAAAAGTGACTGAAAATTTGGATTTTGTTTTGTGAAGGGTAGAAAAAATTGTGGGAAAAGGAGAAAATGCTGGTTACCAGCATTTTCTCCTTTCCCCACAATGTTTCCTAAAGGCTTCTTTCTCAGGGGCGTCAAAAGTAGGGACTGTGTGGTAATGGGTTAAAGGTAGCGTTCTCTGCTTATTTATGCTTGGCCTTTGATTTAAGTGCTTTTCAGGATGTAACCTACTTAGTTGTCTGACAGCTAGAAAATGTAATGGCTCAGACTGTGACTTTGATATTCATCGTTGACAAACTCTAGGAATATGCCCAAACCAAATCATTCCGTAATTTAATGACAATCATCTGAAGAGTTCTTGGTAACATTACAGAAAAGAAAGAAGAAAATGCTGGTCTCCAACAAATGCTGGTCATTAGCATTTTCTCCTTGTCAAACAATGTTTCCTGTCCTTTTCAGAGAGAAGTCCATCTGTTGAGACTTATGGAAATTTGTTGTCTGCAGAAACTTTTAATTCAGACAAGTCTTATAATTTGTTGATTGGTAAAAAGTTAAGAATAGAGAAGATGCATTGAGTACATTTAATGCAATCAACCTTACACTTCACACACACATTATTTTAACTCTGTACCAAACAATAAAATGTTAGAATGGTCCAAATTGAAAGGATTTGGGGACAACAAATTGAATAAGGAGAGTTATGTCAGAAAGCAGCTGGTGGCTTGGAAAGAAAACTGCAAAGTATTGGTAAAAAATACTCCATGAAAACAAGGATAGGTGCACTGGCCACAGTGATATAAATGAAATAATGTTGCCAATCACATTAAACACCATAGGGTAATTCAGCATTAAGTTTTTATTTTTTTCCAACCATGTGTTGATTAAAGATATTTATTTCCAGATTACTGTTGATTTATCATTGGTTACTAGATTGACAGATTTTCAACACCATTTATAATTTAAATCTTTCCCACAAAATCTCTCCTTTTCCTTGGAAAAGGAGAAAATGTTGGTAATCAGCATTTCTCCTTTTCACACTATGTTTTCCACCCAGGCAAATCATCTATTTCCCCTGTTTGCCAAATTTTACAAGAGCAGAGAAGGGCAATTCTGGCAGTCAGTTGTCCCAAGTACATAGAAAAAGCTATATCAGAGTAAATTAAGAATTGGATTCACACAAACATTTATTTCACAAATACAGCTGTCATGAGCAGACCTTTCTGTAGAAGGGTCACTTTTTATGTGACATGTCTACTTGATCGCTTGGTATTTACCTGTGTTCTGCTTGATTGACCATTTCCCTCCAATCAGTCCCATGACTTTTGAAATTTTCACATTCCCACTTCAGTTTCTTAGTTGTACACATGAAAAACCATTGTTGTGTTTCTAGAATTCAAATTAATGTGGAAAAAGGAAGGAAATTGATGTAAGTTGTACTTATGGATGATTTTCTTGTGATTCTTAAGTCCTATGTTTTTCATGAGAAGTTTGGAAGCTTTTTAATTTTTTTAACAGCTTTCCCTTATCAATTGTTTTCATCCGTCTTTGACCCTGAGTATTTCATTTATATAAGGCAATTCTTTTTTTTTATCCCTTTAACACACAATGCTGCATTTTATTGACCTAAAGGAAGAAACCTTTTGAAAACAGTCTGGCAAAAGAAAAAAAATGCTAATAACAAGCATTTTCTTCTTTTCCAAGAATGTTTTATACCTTGTCAAAGAGATAATGCCTCAATAGAGCTAAAATGAAATTGTCCTCTGCAAATACTTTAAATTTTGACCTGTCTCCAATGCAACATGGTAAAGAGTCAGTCAGCTTCTTACCTTTCCCTAGCCTCCACATCCTTTGTTGATATTTTCAGATCTAAATAGCAGTCACAGAGGAAGGGATAGAGAACTTTTTTAAAGCATCATGGAGTGTGAACTAACCTAGATTGGTAAGAACATATTTTTTTTTGTAAAACAGAAATTTGAAGTCTTAAGATTTAAGTCATTACCAAATAACAAAATTTTCGGTTTGTCAAAATCAAGCATTTGCAGACGACAAAATTAAAGTGAGTCAAACTTTAAAATTTGTTTTTGTAAAGAGTAGAAAATGTGAGGGGAAAAGGAGAAAGAGAAAATACTTCTCACAATGTTTTACAAAGGCTTCTTTCTCAGGGTTATCAAAAGGATGGATTTTGTGGTAATAGTTGCCATTTTGGTTACATTAAGTCTGGCTTTAGATAAGAATGTTTTGCTGAGGACTTATTTCTGTACAATTTGCACAGTTAAATTCAGTGGCATGTTTTGAGTTGTATTGCATTGTATTGCTTCATCTATGCGCAAAGGATTTATATAAAAAAAATTCCATTATAGGAAAAGGAGAAAATGGTGGTATTTTCTCAACCCTAAAAGGCCTTTAACTCTTTACCAAATGACAAAATTTTAGACTGGTCCAAATTGATAGTGTTTGCAGACGACAAAATGAATGTGACTAAAGAATTTAAATTTGTTTAAGAAAAGGAAAAACACATTTTGAAAAAAGGAGAAAATGCTGGTTATCAGCATTTTCTCCTTTTCCCACAAGGTTTTCAAAAGGGTGTTATAAGTCGGGATGGTGTGGTAAAGGGTTGAAATAAACTGCCTTTGCTCATAGATTTGCAGTTAAAGATGATTCTGGTCATAGTTTAGCATAGTGTGTTTGTTAAAAACACATAGAGGCTGTAGTTGTAACAGTGTTAAAGTGAAAAAGATGAAACCCACAGCACAAGATCAAATTTGATGTAAACTTTATAAAATCTAAGGAAGGTTGTATCTAATTTTCACAAAATGACAAGGGTTGTAGTTTAAGTCAACCCTGTACCATATAATTTATTTAAAATCAGTTCATATTGGAAGCATTTGTAGCTGACACATCAAATGTGACTCAGATGTTGAGGTTTGTCTTCAAACAGATTGAAAACATTGTGAGAAAAGAAGAAAATGCTGGTCACCAGCAGTTTCTCCTTTTCCGATAATGTTTACAGAAAGCTTTAATTTGCTGTGTCAAAAAAACTTGGGATTGTGTAGTAGTAGGTTAGTTTTCTTGGCAAGCCACTGGCTGCTTTTCCACATAATCAGATTTGAAACAATGGTTAGCTGTGGAAGAGGAATGAATTCTGGCGCAAGGATTATCATCAATACTTGGAAAGACACTGGCCAAGCCAGGAATTGAATTAGTGACCCTCATGTTCTCAAGTCCTGCATGCAACCAACTGAGCTGGAATAAGGCATAGGTTGTGTGTCAAGGTCACTGTATATTGTAAAATATTAACTTTCTTAGCCCAGTTGGCATCATGCTTGTAATCTAGTGGTCATAAGTTAGATTCACAACTCATTTCAAAAATTGATGATAGTCATTGCTACTGGTTCATTCTTCTTCAGTATTTTCTCACTTATTTGCTGATTGGTGTTGTCACTGATCAGCACCCTAAAGCTTGCAAGAGCTGGTCAGTATTAACCTTTAAGCTGCTTCACACTGATCTTTTGAGGATGGAGTAGATTAAGATCAGGATGCAAAGAACTTCGCAGTCTGATCTTGGATCTGCATTGTCGGATAGGGAGATTTTTTTGTCCAAAAATTAAGTTTGAAATAACATTTATCTGGGTTCTGAGCACAATAAGGGTTAACCCTTTAACCCTTAACTCCATAGATACTCATTTCTACACATTGATTGTAGGAGCCTTTGGAAAACATTGTGGCAAAAGGTGAAATTGCTCGTGACGAGCAATTTCACCTTTTGCCACAGTGTTTTCTATGCTATCAAAGGGTGTCACATACACATAAGAAACAGCTTCATCCATGCTGTTATTTAGAGTCAATTAAAGATACCATAGAAATGCCTAATGGGGTAAAGGGTTAACACATAATCACGACTTAAAAAACCCTGAGCAGAGAGCCTTTTGAAAACACTGTGGAAAAACGAGAAAATGCTGGTAACCGGCACTTTCTCTTTTATCCCACAATGATTTCTATCCTTTCCAAGACAATTTTTAATTTTCAGTTATATTAATTTTGTTGTCTGCCAATGCTTTTAATTTAGACTAGTCAAAAATTTTGTGATTTGGTAAAGAGTCAATCCTTTTTCACACAATCCTGAAATTTAACAACTCTGAGAAAGGGGCCTTTTGTAAATATTACGGGAAAATGAGTAAATTCGGCAATATTTCTATCCATTGTCTTTTGAGATTGACCTCAAAATAATTTTACCACACATGCTCTTCTCACCCTTTACACCCTTACCAAACGAGATTAGATTTAGACTTTTACTAGCTGTAGATGACATATTGATTGTGGTTCAAATGATGAGGTAATATGTTGTTTACTAGCATTTTTTCCTTTTCTCTCAATGTTTTCAAAGATTGCCCAGGGTCATTTAAACTTGGGATTGTGTTCTAAATGGTTAACAGAACTTGATATTTACCATAACCCCTTCCACCCCTGGACACGAAGCTTTGCTAAGTCTTGAAGAAGAAATTATTTGGAACTATTTAATCGCACACATAATTTTAACTTTGACATTCAGTAAAGAGTTGAACTAAAATGTTTTTCAGCCTTTCCTATACTACCATCCTTGCATATTTACATCAGACAGTGTAAAAGATCAAACATGAACTAAAAAAATTCCTGTACATATGAAATACATAACACCTTTTTTTTTCCTTTAATCTGAAAGTGTTTCATAAGTAGTTAATCCATTTAAATAATCCATCAATAAACCAATCTAAAAGGTAAATGAATCTCTTATCTATTTAAATTTATACAGTCCACACAATCCCTAAAGAAGCCTGTAGAAAACATTGTAGGAAAAGGAGAAAATGCTGGTAACCAGCATTTTCTCTTTTTTTCAAAATGTGTTCTTCCCTTTCTTAAACAAATTTAAATTCTTTAGTCACATTCATTTTGTCGTCTGCAAACACTTTCAATTTTGACAAACCTAAAATTTTGTCGTTTGGTAATGGGTTAAAAGCAAACATTTTTATCATTGTGCAATAAAAAAAAATCAGCAGCTGACGCTGTTTTGCAAAATCAAGTGAAAAGAATAATATCATCACAATGAACATAATATAAAATTTGGGTAGAATATTCTTCTGTCTTGGCTGAATTTTCTTCGATCTGGATCTTCTCAACATTTTGCTTTGGACCGAAACTTCTTGGGTCCGAGTCTTCTCCCACTCGCGGGGGACCAGTGTCGTGAAATGTAAATAAACAGCGTAATTTCCGCTAAGGCAGGGAACCACAAATGCGAAATACCGCCATCTTTGCTTTTTTATGACACAAATACCTGAATTGAAGCGATAATATTTGGGGCCCGACCTATAGGGAAATCTGATGAATGACACGGAAAAAGAGATTCACGGCAGGTAGGGACATAATAAATCTGCAGATTATATATTTAAGAGCACGGTAGATGTGTTTATGTCGGCTAATATTGATTTGACCCCATTTTCAGCGATGATTTTCGGTAACAGTCTTGTCAAATTTTGATCGGAAATCGGGTATAGCTAAACAGCGAAATGAACTTCCTTTCGCTTCCTTTCGCGAAAGGAACATAATGCCCACGAAAGGAAGATTGTTTTCTATGAAAAAAGCGTTTTTCTTGCGAAAGGAAGGTGTTTTTGGAAAATTAACGTCAAGTCTTTCATACGGTTGAAATAAAATTGTTGGGATTGAGCGTTTGAGGCCGAAAAATCGTGTTTTAGTAATCGCCGTAAATGGTGTTACTATAAATAGCATTTCCTTCCTAAAATTGAGTTTCTTTCACGAAAGGAAGATTTTTGCCCGTAAGTAATGTTTATTCCACGACATGATTTTATAAATAATGAAATATCTCTTTTGAAGTAGGTACCCCTTACAGATTAAATTTCAGCTTTTTTTCAATGATAGTGTGTAGTGAATTTGTTATTTATGATTTTGCAAAGTTTCTTATAGAGGAAAATTCCATTCATGAAAACAGGGACCATATGTAATAGAGTATATGTACATTTTACAATCCCTGATGAAAGGAAAATTCACTCCGAGCTACGCAAGAATTCTATTCCTATCGAAAATAGGATTTCTTTCCCAAGTTTAGTACATTTTCGCAACATAAATGAAATTTAAAGGTTTAATTTAACTTTTTACATCCCCCCTCAAAAAAGAAAGAAGTGTTTTAGTGGCGCTTTCTTTGTGTAAAAAAAGGGTTTCTTTTCTAAAATGCATGTTTTCTCGATATGATTTAAATTAAGATGTTGAACAGTTTCAAACCAAAAACTCCAGTCTTAGTACATCTAGTAGGGTGAGCGCTCTTCCACGAAAGGAAGGTATTTTTGTTTTGCCGGCCCTTACTTTGCTATAATTTAAGGTGGGTATAATTGGCAAGAGAACGGTTCCTTGTGGCACTTGCTATATTATCTTGATATAGATGAAATTTTTGTTCATCGTGTATTTACAAGTATTGCAGCAGAGAAAGCAACTTCCTTTCGCGAAAGGAGGAATACGTTGACCCACGGAAGGAAGTATGCTATTATGGGTAAAATTGATAAGAGGACTGTTCCTTCATAACAGTTAACATATTAGATCTATCTTGATGTGGAAAAATACTTATTTAAGAAGTTTTAGCCATTCATGAATTTGTACCGCAGCACTTTATAGATCTAGATCTGAACAACATTGAAAGTTCTACTGATCCATTGAACATGAAAGGAAATTCTTTTCCTTTTTTTTTTTTTACAGAGGAATTGTTAGGAACAAATACATTTTTTAACGAAATCAATGGCTGCTTTTCATACTGCACATGCTACATTGTTTATGAATGACTTTGTCACATTATGATCTTCTTGACGTTCTTGAAGCTCGAGGCTAGATTTTTCGGGGGTGGGATATTTCGTCCTTTATACTTTTCGTACCTTCAGACGTTTCATACTGTTTTACAGGTGCCACAGACACTATATACCGTGGAAACCATAATAGAAAACGAGGGGGAATTCCATGTGTATTTCATTTTCAAACAGATTGTTTTACTAACCCCTTTGCCAAATTCACAACCCTGCCAGTGTCATTAAAAGCTTTTGCAGATTGCAAATTGCAAATAAGAATGATTCCAATTCTGGGATTTGCTTTTGAAAAATAAGAAACATTTGTAGCAAACTAAGAAACCTCTTGTTAACAGTATTGCTCCCAAATCTTTCTTCTTTTGGATTATCTGGAAAATGATGAAAGGTTGTGAAGAACATTTTTCATATTTTCTTTTCATTCTACAGATAATATAGAAAGAACGTTTAAACAAAATGCCGCTGCCCCCACCTCCTGTCAGTTTTCTCTTTATATGTTGCAGGCCTCGCTTGGCCCACTGGTAATGTACATGTGTGTAAATTATAACCTTGATGCCACAGGTTCGAGCCACTATGGGACCTCTGAATTGTTCATGGGAGTGCCCCTTTGGCAAGACACTGAAAAATAGAGCCCATTGCCAAGAACTTGTGAAACCCAGAAGAAAGAAAAATATATGAGCTTTTGCTGTGATATTACCAAAATAATGTTGAAAGTGGCGGAAAACAATTCAATCGATCTTCATTTGTAAAGTAAATCTCTTTTCTTTTTTCTCACCCTATTTACTTAACCCATTACCAGACGACAAATTTTAGGCTCTTCCAAAATGAAAGAGTTTGCAGACGACATTTCCAAAATTGACGAAAATGGCAGAAAGTTATCGAAATGGTTAGAAAACACTGGGAAAAGGAGAAATTGAAAGCATTTGCAGACAACAAAAAATTAAGTACTGAAAATGATTATTTTTGTCTTTGAAAGGGTTGAAAACATCCTTTTCTTCCCTACAATGTTTTCAAAGGGCCTTTTACCTAGGGTCGTTAAAAGTCGGGATTCTGTGGTAAAGAGTAAAAGTGGCAGGAAACACTACAACAACAACCATTTCCTCTCTTTTCCACACTCTTGTCGAAAGTCATGATTCCATGGACCAGTTGTTTGGTAAAGAGTTAACTTTCACGAAGTTTGCTACTCTAATGATTTCATCTTAAAGTCTTAGACTTTTCCAAGAAGAAGAGTTTTATATCTTGGTTCTATAGACGGATTTGTATTTCGCAAAAGGAATTTCCTTACCCTAAAGAATCTCGTTACTAGCAAAAGTTTTATATAATTTGACAAGTCAAGTTCATCCATGTTGGAAAGATATTCTCAAATTTTAAAAAATCCTTTCATGCAAAAAGACTACGTTCGAGGCAAAAATCTTCCTTTCATGAACGGACTTACTTTCACGCAAGAACGGTTATTTATAGTAACACTTTCACCGTGATAGTAAAACACGATTTTTCTAGTCTAAAACTCTCAAATTCAAAATCTAACTTTTACAAATACCTAGAATATATAATCAATAAATCAACGGCGGTTTCCTTTCGTGAGGAAAACGCTTCTTTCATAGTAAACATCTTCCTTTCGTGGACGTAATCTTCCTTTCGCGCAAGGAAGCAAAATGATTATGGTACGAAATGATTGCATATACCATCATGATTCTTTTGATAGAAAAAGAAAAAAACTCTGGAAATAGCATTTTATCCCTTTCCAACAACATTTAACTCCAAAATATGCTTTTCAGATAAGGACAAGAAAGAATTATACGAGTTTAACAACCACTGATCAGCGTGTTTTACATTTGTGATTTCAATCTCATATTTTAAACTTAAATCACGTCTAAATTATTAGAAAATCATATTTACATTTTATTTTTCGTCTTTCATAAAGCTTGCTAGTCTAATGATTTCATCTTAAAGTCTTAGACTCTTCCAAGAAGAACAGTTTTATATCTTGGTTCTATAGACGGCTTTGTATTTCGCAAAAGGAATTTCCTTACACTGAAGAATCTCGTTACTAGCAAAAGTTTTATATAAAACTTATAAATTTGACAAGTCAAGTTCATCCATGTCGAAAAGATATTCTCAAATTCAGAAAAAAAATCCTTTCATGCAAAAAGACTACGTTCGAGGAAAAAATCTTCCTTTCGTGTACATACATACTTTCACGCAAGAACGGTTATTTATAGTAACACTTTCACCGCGATAGTAAAACACAATTTTTCGAGTGTAAAAATCTTAAATTCATAATCTAACTTTTACAAATACCTAGAATTCATTTCATTCCTTGTATATTTTATAATAGAGAGTTACCACTTCGGCTGACATTTAGCTATTTTCACCAAATAAACGTCCGATTCCTGTGATAATACTATAGGTTAGCTGTTATGTGATTTTATAGTGTCTTTTTCTGATTTGATATCTGTTGGACTGAAATCCATTTTGATACTTAAAAAGAGAAAAAATACAGTTTCTACAATATGTAAGGTTTTTGAACTTACTTTAAGTCATCTAGATGATATGTTACAGCCAGTTTTGAAAGTTTAATGCTTTACATGTTTTGTAAAGGCAATAACGTTATCCCACCCACCCATTTTACAATGGGGAAAATTTACCGCTAGGTTAACGGAATTGGAAAAATTGACTCATTTGAAAATGTACGAAACATATTTATGATTTAGAAGATGACACTTATTTTTTCTTATCAATGTTTTCTCCTTTCTATTTCAGTATACTACAGTGCATCACGGATTATTTAGATCTAAAATCAGTCTTGTTACTTGTTGGAACATTGCCCAGGTACCTCTCTTCCAGTTTCTGAATTTCAGGCTGCGTCACAGAAAAAGGGGGCTTCTTGTAAAAAATGGTTTTATGTAATATTTACTACATGATTGCTCAAGATTTTATGAAATTTCGAATTTTGATTTATTATTAAAAAGTGCCACAAACGACACACCTGTTGTATTTAATTCAATGATGCAATTTTTTTTATCAATTTTTGGGAGGCATTAACATGTCCTTTTAGGATAAAAGAATTCAATTATATATTATATCAATTTCATATATTTTATGACAAGCACTTGTTCGGGGAGCATAACCCGTCTGTGACGGCTCTTGTTATTAGAAGTCCCCTACCGAAACCGATCCCAATATTTGAAAAGGGGAGGAAATAATGCTGCTTACCAGCATTTTCTCCCTCCTGCAACCTTTTCAAAGGCTCTTCTCTTTAGGGTTGTCAGAATACTTGATTGTGTAGCCAAGGATCAAATCCAATCTCCTTGACAAAGGATTACAATGTGAAGCATTTGATGGCATAATATACTGGCAAACACCCAGCAGCCATACAGTCATTATGTGCATTGGTTTTTAGTTGAAGGAAAAAATTAATGAAATTTTCATTTTCATTCCAGTGACAAATACTGAATTTGATATAAACAAAATGAATCTGTAAAACCATTGCAATTTTTTGACACATAATTTTTAGTTTCATGTGTTTTCCCCAATTTATGGAGGGGCATTTTCCGGTATTTTGCCCATTTATTCTCATGCATTTGGTCCTCAGATAGAGTGAATATGATTCTTTTGCTTCAGGACCTTTTTGAAATGCTTGTGGAAGATGTAGGGGAGCCCAAAGTCTGGCTGAATGAGCCATAATGATGGGAAATTAAAAGAACTCACTGGTCAGCTGACCTCACTAAAAGACATAAGGTAAGATAACACCTGATTTTTAACTTAACCTTTCCCAAATGATAGCATTTAAGGCTGGGTCCAAATAGAAATCATTTGATGACAAAATGATAGGTTGTCTGAATGACTGAATTTCTTCTAGATACTAAGGGAGGAAAAGGAGAAAAAACTGTTTACCAGCATTTTATCCTTTTTCTTTTATGTTTTCAAAAACCTTTTTCCTCAGGGTCATAAAAAGTTGGATTGTTTCGTAAAGGGAAGAAGCTTTCTGAAAACAATGTGGGAAAAGGAGACTTTGTAACCAGTATTTTCTCTTTGTCCAAAATATTTTATAGTCTTCCAAAGTCGAGTTTCAATTTTTCATTCATGTTTAGTTGTCTGTAAATAATTTCAGCTTGGACGGTTGTAAACTTTTGTCGTTTGGTAAAGAGTTAAACCTTTATAATATGATTCCAAGTTTTAACGACCCTCATGAGAAGACATTGCAGTGTCCCCACTCATGAAAATTATTGTGTAAATCGCATTATAGAACTGAAACTCACATGACAAATTTTCGTTGCATGTGAGACCTCACTTAAGAAAAAAATGTTTAAAGAAAACCCAATATCATCCTAACTTGTAAAACAATCGGATTTTAACCGACTTGCTACCTTTATTGATAAATTATTGTTAAATCATACGGAAATATCTATCCATAAATTAACACATGAAAAAATGCTCCATGCAAAAAAAGAAACCCATGACACAAAATGTTCCTTTTGACATTATCTTATCGGAATCACTTCATACCGTCTTTTCAGGTTTTAATGATTAAGCAGTAAAATTCCACAGACATCTTAACCCTTTCTCGAACCATTCCTGTTTTTTACGGGTCTGGAATAGTAGCTTTTTGAAAACATTGTGGGAAAAGAAGAAAATGCTGGTAATCAGCATTTTCTCCTTTTCCCACAATGTTTTCTACCCTATCCTAGATAGAAATCATCTTTTCAGCAAGAGTTTAATTGTCGTCTGCAAATACTTTCAATTTGGTCAAGTCCAAAAAATTGTCGTTTGGGAAAGGGTTAATATATATCAGACTTCCGTGCGGCAAATCATCAATATTAATTGCTCTACCACTTGTTGAGAACTATTATTGTCATAGCCTCTAATATGAAACCTTACTTCCAGATTTACAGCATAGGGGTTAAGTACTGTATACCCTTGAAATACAAAGCTAGCGGGAACACTTCATTAGACAAAGTTGAAAAGGACAAAATTCTGGTAACCTGCATTGTTCCTTTTCCCACAATGCTTTCTTCCCTGTTTAACTCTTTACCACAAAATCCTGACTGAATGACTCTGAGTAAGATAGCCTTTGAAAACATTGTTGGAAAGGGAAAAAATGCTGGTAACCAGCATTTTCTCCTTTTCCCACTATGTTTCCTACCATTTCCAAATCAAATTTCGAACTTTGAATAACATTTATTTTATTGTCTGCAAATGCTCTCAGTTTGGACTGTTCAAAAATTTGTGTTTGGTAAAGATTTCAGACAAAAGTCATCATTTAGGCTACATTTAAGTTTAGCTTTTCCAGTGCCTACAATTTGGTCAGGTCCAAAATTTCAATGTTTTGTAGAGTTCATTCATTTTTATAGTACTTTTACTGTCAAACTGATATGCTGAACCTGATTTCATTTACATTATCAGACAGTTTAGATCAAGATAAGACTGCAAAACATACAGTCTGGTCTTGATTATACTTTCCTCTATTTTGATAAGTAATATCTCAAAAGAGCATGAAAATGGGCCATGTTTTGCTAAAGACTCAGGTACACAAGTTCAGGGCCATGGCCCCTTGTCTTCGTGATGATGCTTTGACAAGCTTATATTTCTCAAGTTAGTTAAAATACAGAATTGTGTGGTAAAGGGTTAATTCAGTTTTCTATATTTCGGTAGCTTTTGCAACTGCCTGCCTGATACTGGTAACTGAATGAACCATGATGAATGGTAAAATAAAGAATTGTGTCGCACAGTGATGGTATCAGGAAGCAACTTGAGACAAGAAGTAAGAAACCACCAAACTTTTTAACCAAATTAGTTAAATCCTTAATGCGCCTAACTTTACTTACATTGTTTTTGCAGACAATATAGATCATGATCAGGTTGCTTTGATTGTTGGACCTAGCCTTTGGTCTAACTGTCTGCTACTCAGCAGTTCAGAGTTCTGACAAAAAAAACATGAAATTTCACTACTTGCATCTTCTTAAACTGATTGTGCCCGAGCCCAGGTAGCTCATTCAATAGAGTGTAGGACTGAAGAAGAAGGGGTTGTGAGTTTGATCCCTGGCTTGGCCAGTTTATTTTCTACAATTGATGATAGTCATAGCGACAGGATTCATTCCTCACCCACCACTAATCATTGTTCCAGTGATGGTTATGTGGGAAAGCAGCCAGTGGCTTGGAAAGAAAATTGTGCTGAGTGCCGGTAAAAGAGACTCCAGGAAAGCATAGATAGGTGCACTGGCTGCCACAATATAACTGAAGTTGTGTTGTAAACTGTGTTAAACACCATAAACTTAAATGAATTAACTGATTCTGATTATTTATTATAACGGTCAAGCTGCATCCAGGATTTAGATAACGAACAAACCTTAACTGTGTCTCATTTCCTGCAAGGCCATATAGAAAAGAAATACTCATTTTTTTATTCACATGTTCCCTGTCATGGCAAATAACAACTAAAATGATTTCAAAGTTGGATAAGCCAGAATGTCTCATAAAAGCTCACTTAGATCCAAGATCAGATGACTAATTTCATTTCAGGTTAACCCTTCACCAAACGATCTTGAGTTTTAATGACATCCCAGTAACCCTTTTCCAAACAATCTGTGGTTTTTACCACCCTGATATAGAAGCCTTTTGAAACCATTGTCGGAAAAGGAGAAAATGCTAGTAACCAGCATTTTGTCCTTTCCCGCAATGTTTTCTAATCTCCAGGAAACAAATTTCAAGTTTTGAGTTACATTTTGTCGTCTGCATGTGCTTTCAATTTGAACCTGTCTAGCAGAGGCTCAGTAGCTCAGTAGAGTGCAGGACTTGACAACATGAGGCCCAGGGTTCCATGCTTGACTATGAAGCCTGGTTTGGCCAATTTCTTCCCGAGGATTGATGATAGTCACTGCAACAGCTGACAGGATTCATTCCTCTCCCACTGCTGACCATTGTTTCAACAATGGTTATGTGGGAAAGCAGCCAGCGGCTTGGAAAGAAAATAATTTGAAGTACTGTTGAAAGAGACTTCAGGAATGCATTGATAGGTGCACTGGCTGTAATATAACTGAAATAATGTTGAAAACGGTGTTTTAACACCATACAATTAATTGGACCTGTCTATAAATATTTGGCAAAGAGATTTATGAGGCCTTGCTGAAATGGGGAAAAGACTTAAAAACTTTGTGGTAAAGAGAGAAAAAACTGGGTACAAGCTTTTTCTTTGCTGCATATTTATAAATTTTTCAATTTGTGACATGGAAAATCAATAATTCGCAGTTTTTTGACTCTCTCATACTTATACAGTATTTCCCACAATTTTTTCAATCCTTCCTAATACAAATCCAATTTTAATGTCTGTAGTTTCTTTCAAGTTGGAAAAATCTTAAATTTTGTCCTCTGGTAAAGAGTTTGCCAGAGTCCAGAAGTATGGCTTATCAATTATAGTTTTTGCAAATTTATTCTGACAAAAACTAAGACATGCCTATTTACGTTTAAACATTTATTTATGGGACATGGAACAATTTAGATTCTTTTGTACATAACGCCTGAACTATTCCCAGTAAGTTTCTGTCAGCAAATCTGGTCACCAAATAACCCTATAACTACGTAAAAGAGCTTATTTTACCTTTAGGACCGTTTCTGTTAGAAATTATTCAGCCACTGTTTTGCTAAATTACAGCAAGATTCATTCCAAAATTAAATTAAACGGTATCGTATTATGTATAGGATTGCAGATGGTGCCGCTGCCATGTTTTGTAACTCATTACCAAAGAACAGAATGTTAGGTTTGTCCAAATCAAAAGCATTTTGAGACGACATAATAAAAGTGACTGAAAATTTGAAATTGGTTTTGTGAAGGGTAAAAAACAATGTGGGAAATGGAGAAAATGATGGTATCTAGCATTTTCTCCTTTTCCCACAGTGTTTTCTAAAGGCTTCTTTCTCAGGTGTGTCAAAAGAAGGGATTGTGTGGTAATGGGTTAAATCATGCTGAAAATTTTGTTGTGACCGAGATAAAAAAATAGAAATTGTCTGATTTGATGCTTAAGTTAAACGGATTAGTTGCCGATAAATGAAGAAGAAAAACAAGGTTTTGTATTCAATAATGCTGCATTTTTGTTATCATGGGGACAACACTAACAGGACTTTAACCATTTTTATGCTTGAACTGCAGCAGATGCATTCAGAAACATTGTGAAAAGTGCTTACATAGCATTGGAAAGTCGGGAAACATTTAACCCTTACGCTTCATTCAGGCCTTAAGTTGCTCAACTTAGAGGTCTCTGTAGATCAAGATCAAACTATAGACTAAATGTTGTGTCTGATCTCTGATCGTAATCTTCTCTGTCCGCTGTGAAGAGGTATTTCTTACATAAAGCAGAGAATATGGAGTGGCGCATTTTTTGTGTGTGTTTGTAATTTCAAGACTGAGAATTACTGTTGGTCGACTACACTCTCGAAGGTTTCATGTACATGACGCTATTATCCATGATGTACAACTCTGCGTTCACCATGCAGCCGATCATCCTATCTATAGTATTTTCCAAAAATTTAATGCGAGGCGTTTTGGAATATTTATTTTTCAGACTGTCCAAGTATTGGTATATATAGGAGTCGGCTTGTCCATCGGTCCGTCCGTCAGTCAGTCTGTAGCTTTTTGTCCGCTCTATTTCTCATAAACTACTGGACAAATTTTATTCAAACTTCACAGGTACACTCAGTATCAAGCAGAGATATGCATATGAAATGTTGGTTATGGTTCATTGATTTTTCACTGAGTTATGGCCCTTTCATGAGATTTCTTGTCCGCTCTTTTTCTCATCAACTATTTGCACAGATTGGTTCAAACTACATAGATAGACTCAGTATCAAGCAGAGATGTGCATCTCATATTTTGGTTATGGTTTATTTAGGTTTCATGGAGTTATGGCACTTTGATGATTCTGGACTAATTTCTTTTTTTGGTCTGCTCTATTTCTCAGTATCTACTGGATGGATTTCAGTCAAACTTCATGGGAAGTTGCATTATGAAGTCAAGACGTGCATATTGTAATTTAGTTACAGCTGAATGATTGTCAAAGGAGTTACTGCCCTTTCATGAATGATTTTGTCTGCTGTTTCTCAATAACTGCTGGACAGATTTCAGCCAAACTTCATGGGAAGTTTTATTATGAGGTAAAGATGCGCATATTATAATTTAGTTACAGTTGAATGATTTTCAGAGGAGTTATGGCCCTTTTATTTTTTTTTCCTCTGCTCAATTTCTCAGTATGTATTGGATGAGTTGCAGTTAAACTTCATGGGAAGTTTAAGCGTGAAGCTAAAATGTGCATATTATTATCCCCGGCCGTAGGCAGAGGGATATAGTTTTAGCGTTGTCCGTCCGTCTGTCTAGCCGTCTGTCCGTCCGTGCGTCTGGCCCGGCAAATATCTCCAATACCATTGGATGGAATTTCGTGAATCTTTATACACATGTACAATGACCCATTCTCCTGAAACTCTTTTTTTGTTTATTTGATTCGATGCAAAATGGCCCACTGAGAGCGATTTTAAGTTTCACTTAAGTTACACTTAAGTACACTTTTAATGTTTGGAGTCTTCTCTTCAAAACTATACAAAGTTTTACATGGAACTTGTCACATCTGCCAACCTCCATTAGGAAATGCAGGAAAAGAAGTTTCACCTACATTGACTGTGCAACACCTCGGTTATTTGCCCTTGTTTTTGTAATAAGGTGTCATGGAAAAAGGGGGTTTCATGTTATATTTCATTCCATTTCTTTTGAAGGCAACTCATTCCACATTTCTTGACGGAATGGAATAGAATTTTGACAGAATATTTCTTGTCATGTCACCTATTGCATATTGTCATCATTTTGCGATTTGTACCTGCGTCATGACAAAAGGGGGCTTCATGTTTTATTTCATTTTATTTCTTGTGAATGCAACTAGTCCCATATTTATTGACAGAATTGAAATGAATTTCTCAGAATGTTTCTCATCATTTGACCTATCGCATATTCTCAAGGTTTTACGATTTGTAGCTGCGTCATGAAAAAAGGGGGCTTCATGTTTTATTTCATTTTATTTCTTGTGAATGCAACTCATCCCATATTTCTTGACAGAATTCAATGGAATTTTCACAGAATGTTTCTTATCATCTGAGCTATTGCATTTTTCAAGGTTTTGCAATTTGTGGTAGCGTCATGAAAAAAGGGGCTTCATGTTTTATTTTATTCTATTTCTTGTGACGGCAACTCCTCCCACTTTTCTTGGTAGATTTCTATTGAATTTAAACATCATGTGACCTAACACAACACCTCCCACATTTCTTGGCAGATTTGGATGGAATTTTTACATGATCATGTGACCTACTCCATATTGTCAAGGTTTTAGGATTTGTAGCTGCATCATGGAATAGGGGGGCTTGAGTTATAATTTCATTTTTCAACTGTATCTCTTTAATTACTGGACATATCTCAACAGATTTGGACGAGATTTTCACAGATCATGCGACCTAGCACATGTTGTCAGGGTTTTGCATTTCATCACTGTATCATGGAAAAAGGGGACTTAAATTATGTCAGATTTAATTTTTTGTCAGTGTTTTTCCAACTTTTATGAAATGCCAAGTTTTGCCAAAAGGATACTTATTGTATAATCCTGTTATGGACCTCTTTTATATTTTTAGCTCCACTGGCCGAAGGCCAGCGGGCTTATGTCATGGCCCGTTGTCCGTCATGGGTCCGTCCGTCCGTTAACTTTTTCTTTAAACATCTTCTTCTCTGAAACTACCCATCCAATTTTGATGAAACTTCACAGAAATGATCCTGCCATGTTCCTCTTCGGAATTTCTTGAAAGAATTTAATTCCTTCAAAAACTCTGGTTGCCATGCCAACAAAACTGAAAAAGATTGAAAATCTTTGAAAATCTTCTTGTCTGAAACCGTAAGGCCTAGGGCTACCAAATTTGGCATGTAGCTTTATCTAGTGGACCTCTACCAAGTTTCTTCAAATTTTAGCCCTGGGGTCAAAATTGGCCCCGCCCCGGGGGTCACAAGTTTTACATGGGCTTATATAGGGA
The DNA here is from genome assembly GCA_943736015.1 of Tridacna crocea. Lineage (NCBI taxonomy): Eukaryota > Metazoa > Mollusca > Bivalvia > Cardiida > Cardiidae > Tridacna > Tridacna crocea. Next base: position 74,235,982 of record OX031058.1, on the reverse strand, counting down.
GAACTTTAAAATTCTTCTTCCACCTAGCCATAGGGCCTAGGGCTACCAAATTTGGCATGTAGCTTTATCTAGTGGACCTCTACCAAGGGTGTCCAACTTATAGCCCAGGGGTCAAATTTGGCCCCGCCCCTGGGGGTAACAAATTTTACATGGGCTTATACAGGGAAAACTTTCAAAATCTTCTCGCACCTAGCTATAAGGGCTAGGGCTATCAAATTTTGCATGTAGCTTTATCTAGGGGGTCTCTACCAAGGGTGCCCAAATTATAGCCCTGGGGTCAAATTTAGCCCCATCACAGGGGCTCACAAGTTTTACATGGGCTTATATAGGGGAACTTTAATAATCTACTGGTACATAGCCATAAGGCCTAGGGCTACCAAATTTTGCATGTAGCTTTATCTAATTGGCCTCTACCAAGAGGGCCCAAATTTTAACTTTGGGGGTCAAGTTTGACCCCACCCCAGGGGTCACAAGTTTTATATTGGCTTTATAAACCTGTCTCATGGGTCACATATTTTACAGGGCCTTGTATTGAGCAAACTTGTTTTACAGGGCTTTTTATTGGGCAAGATTCAAAAATCTTCGTGTTTATAACCACACATTCTAGTTTCATATTGTAGGTCTGAGGTCAAAATTGGCTCCATCCAGGGATCACAAGTTTAACATGGGCTTCAAAATAATTATAGTCACTTCAATTTAAACATTAATCAAGGGAAATAACTCTGTATGAAAGATAAAGTTTGGTACTATTTACCTCCCTTGATTATTATCAAACTGCATTGATACATGATTGGTGCTAGACATTAAGTTTTTTTTATAGAAAATATTCTGTTTTCAAGTGTGATTCATTTTGATGCTAATAGTTATGCTCACATGAGTTGAATAATAAATTCAGAGTAAGGTTTCTATCATTCAGCTTATTTTTCCAAGTATTTTACCTTTCATGCTTACGAATTAACCTGCTTGTACTGCCTGACAGTGTTCATTGTTTTTGAAGGCCCTCTTTTTTAGGGTCATGAACACTTGAATTTGCGTGGTAAAGGGTTAAAAAGCCAGTGGAGCGATACAGGGCCATCATGGCCCTCTTGTTTTATGTAATGAAATCCTGTGCCATGGAACAAGGGAGCTTAATGTATAATTTCATCATGGACCAAAAACAAAAAGGCCACAGTCATGTACATGCAAATAGAATACCTCCTATACATTTGTATCAAAAAAGGTCTTTTTCGGCGGGGGATATCATTTCAACGAAATTGCTTGTTATTTGGTTTTGGTTGAATGATTGTCAAAGCAATTATGGCCCTTTCATTAATTTATTTGCCCACTGTATTTTTCAATAACTACTCAACAGATTTCAATTGTCAGCTCTATTTCTCAGTATCTGGTTACCAGCATTTTCTCCTTTTCCCACAATGTTTTCAAAGGCCTTTGTTCTCAGGGTTGTTAAAAGTTGGGATTGTGTGGTAAAGATATAATTCAATACAGACATAGTTTTCTAAGCACTTTATACCTGGCATATCATACTATCGTATCTACAACTATAATTCCCTTTTTTTTTTCCAGATAAAGTCAAGGGGAGGAAACAGTTATGCAGAACCAATTGAAAAAATGGGTTGTTTTTCTGTTCCAAGTAAGGTTTTTAACTGTTTTTTTTTTTCTCTTCTGATCAAAGTATCATGTATAAATCATATCCACTTCCTTTAATTTGTAGCATACAAGTTTCTCCAGCAAAATATGTTTTCCTCTTTTTCCAATGAGAAATACACACTAACATGGTCCTTTAGTCATCACATTCAGATATAAACACCTGGAAAATGTAAGTAGCCTTGTAAAACATGACCTGACCTTAGGTGTATGTATAAGTCAATAAAAATTCTGATTCCTGATGAACAGTGATCTAATTTGTGAGCTATAGTGAAATATTATGGAAAAAGGAGTAATTATTCAGCTAAAGCAATTATTTCTACCATTGAAAATTCTAGTATAAGGAGAAAATATTTTCTACTCTATCAAAGACAATTTAACTCGTTACCAAATAGTGGTGAAACGGTTTACCGATATACTGATTAACCGCGGTTTGTTCAAAGAAAAAACCGAAACCGGTACGAATTTTACCGTATCGGTATTTCTTCAAAATGTCAACTTCTCGTAATTGCATTAGAAAGTCCGGTTTTCCCCAAAATTCGGTCACAAATCGATCGTTTTTCAACAATCTGAAAGATTTACGAAAGCGAAAGTTGTTTATTTTTTCTACAGGCGGTGTCACCGGTGTTAAGGTAAAATTATGACCGCCTCAAATTCGCCGCGGATACGAACTCCAAATAACCATCGACCGTAATACTGATTTTGGACCAACAGAGTTTGTTATTCATTTCCTATAACTTTGCCCACACTTATTTCGCGTTTTTACTCCCGGTAGATAAGCGGGAAAGTATTTGTGTTTAACAGAGTAAGTTAGTGCATTGCACTGTCTTCTCTGTTGAGCTCCCAAAGTTCGTTATAGCTAGTAGCCTTGACTGGTTTCTACATAAACAAGTGCGCCCTCTGAGCGAGGGTTCAGTACTGCTGGTGACTTTTTGTCAGCACAGAGGGCTTCTCTGGGTGCTGACAAGGTTGACATGCTAATATTTTTATGCTCCCCGAAGGGCGAGCAAATAGTCGCTGCTTCGTCTGTCTGTCCGTCCGTCCGTCTGTCTGTCCGTCTGTCTGTCTGTCCGTGTGTCCGTCCGTCCGAAGCGATTTCTCCACAACCCTTGGACCAAATTGGATGAAACTTCATATATGAACTCCTTGGTGTAATGCGCCGATATAATTTTCCCGGATTTTCAATTTGACCCCGTGTCATGGAAAAAAGGGGCTTAATGCAATATTGCAATTTTTACCAATATCTCATTCAGTTTTTGTCAGAATATCATGAAACTTCATGGTTATATTGTTTATGGAAAGTCTTTGCATGTGCCCTTCCTATTTTTAATCTGGGCATTTTTTTAGTTGACGTTCTGTCATAGAAAAAGGGGGCTTCTTGCAAGATTCCAATTTTTACTAATATTTCATTCAGTTTTGGTCAAAATTTCATTAAACTTCATGGTTATATTGTTTTTTAAGAGTTTCACCATGTGCTCTTGTTTCTTTATCTATGTGTTTTTCAATTTGACCCTCTGTCATGGAAAAAGGGGGTTTCTTGTAAAATGAAAAAGGGGCCCTAATGCAAAATTGAAATTTTTACTAATATCTTGTTCAGTTTTTGTCAACATTTCATGGTTATATCTTGTTTTACAAGTTTCAACATGTGCCCTTTGTTTTTGCAATCTGTGAATTATTAATGCACAAATATGTCTTTCCTGGTTTCTCAAATTAAGGCTGCATCACGGAAAAAGGGGACTTCATGGAAAAATTGTTTTTCACTAGGTTCTCCTTTATCAGTGCTCAAACCTTTGTGAAATTTCAAATCTGAACTTGTTGGAACATTGCCCAGGTACCTCTCTTCCTTTTTCTCAATTTCAGGCTGCGTCTCGGAAAAAGGGGGCTTCATGTAAAAAATTGTTTTATGTAATATTTAATACATGACTGCTCAAAATTTAATGAAATTTCGAATTTTAAATTATTATTAAAAAATGCCACAAACCACACACCCATTGTATTTATTGCAATGATCCAATACTGTCTTATGGGAAAAGGAGGCTTAAAGGGGGCTTATTGGGCTTATTGTCCTCTACAAGTTTTTGTTGGCTATCTCTAAGATAGTAATTGCCTTTTCACTTCAAATTTTGGGAGCATGAACAGGTTCTTCTAGGATAAAAGAAGAGAATTTATATCAATTTCTTATATTTTATGACAAGCACTTGTTCGGGGAGCATAACCCGTCTCTGACGGCTCTTGTTGAAAAAGAACACGACTGAAATGTCACCGAGTCATTTACTTGTTTCTATGGATAATTCTTAATTTCTTTGCCATTTCAGTCTAGTTTGTATTAAAGACTTATGACTAGTCATTTTTTTAGCATATGCAACCCTAACAGTGACTACAAGTGGTCAGATATGCTAAATGTCAGCATATAGAGCGTATTGCAATACATATCGCAATACGGGTCAGCCGTATTGCGATATATTGCAATACGCGCTTTTTACCGTATTGTTTCACCCCTATTACCAAACAAAAAAACTTAAGGTTTGTCCAGATCGAAAACATTTGCAGTCAAAAAATAAAAAAAAAACATGACTCAAAAATTGAAATTTTACTTTGGAAGGGTAGAAAACATAAGGGGAAAAGGAGAAAATGCAGCATTTTCTCCTTTTCCCACAATGTTTTCTAAAGGCTTCTTTCTCAGGGTTGTCAAAAGTAGGGATTGTGTGGTAATGGGATAACCCATGTTTTATTTTGTTTTTGTAAATGTTCCAGGTTTGGTTATGTACTAAATTTTTTCTTTTCGATAAAGTATTAAGATACATAATCATAATTTGTAGTCCACAATAGTCTGCAATGCTTTCAGTTTGAATAAGCTGTATAATTTTGTTTTAATCTAAAGAGTTTTTCCCGAGAAATGTTTATGTTTTTGCTTGCAGTGGGCCCAGTAGAATCTGTTGAGAAGATGTTACAAAATGTGATAAATCACAAAGTTGTACCAAAAGGGGATGCACTGCTACAATGTGATGTGAAGGAAGAATGTGATTAGGGACACTTCCCTGTGATGGTGTTTACAGGAAAAGAGAGTTCAGTATTTCCAGAAATTTGGGTTAATGGTAACATGTAAGTGTCCTGTGACCATTTTTCATCTAGCAGCGGACTTCTTTGAAAACATATTGTAGCACAATAATATATAGGTTACGCATGACATGTAGGTATCACATGACCTTTGTCACTGGATTTCTTGAATTGCTGGTCATTTTTCTATTTTGTCATTTACTACAATGTAACATGTATTAGACCATAACACTCTAACAGATGACAAAATTTTAGATATGTCAATATGTTAAAAGTACATTTAAAATGTATGTGGGAAAGTATTGAGTAAATAAAGAATAACATAAATAAATTTAATAATGACATGTGTTTTTCAAAGGTTATGAGCTTAACCCTTTACCACACAATGACGACTTTTGACGACCCCGAAAGAAGACTTTTGAAAACCTTGTGGGAAAAGGAGAAAATGCTGGTAACCAGCATTTTGTCCTTTTCCCACAATGTTTCCTACCCTTTGCCAAATCAGATTTTGATTTTTCAGTCACATTTATTTTGCTGTCTGCAAATGCTTTCAATTCGGACCAGTCTATAAATTTGTCGTTAAGTAAAGGGTTAATGGGCTGGGGGAAAATCTTGTCAATAGTTATTTGGAAAGCAACCAGTGGCTTCAGAACATTGTGAGAGGTACTGGTACAGGAGATTTAAGGAAAGCATGGGAAGGTGTATAGGCCAATTGCCATGAGCTAATGTGAAACTCCTCAATATTTAAACAGGCCTCCATTGTCAGGGACATTAAAACAGCGGATTGTCTAGTGAAGAGATTTAATCTATATGAATGTTTTTAGCCAGATACCTTGTGTATAACATTGAGCCTCTTACAAGCTATATTCTGTGGTCCTGTAAGCCCACGTCCAATATTTAAAAATTATTCTAAAATTTCAATCTTTTTTCTAAATTTAGCCAAGCAGAAATTCCTTTGCAAGTTAGACAATTCTTGAGACTTTGAATTGCCTTCCCATTTATCTCTTGTCACAGACAACAAGATCCTGAGGTCACCAGTTATGAAAGTTTTCGCAAATAGCAAAGTAAATGTGGAGCGAATGATTGGTTTTGACTCAGAAAGGGTGGAAATTTTTGGGGTCATGGAGAAAATGCATTAAACTTGAATTTTTTTCCTTTTCCCACATTATTTTCAAAAGCCCATCTTTATGGAATCTTTAAACTCTTTACTAAAGGACAAAATATTAGACTTGTCCAATTTGAAAGCCTTTGCAGACAACAAAGTAAATCTGACTAAAATCTGAAATTTTACTTTGGAAGGGTAGAAAACATTGTGGAGAAAGGAGAAAATCCTAGTTACCAGCATATATATTTTCTTATTTTCCCAAGATGTTTTCTTTCGCAGGATTTTGAAAAGTAGGGATTGTTTAGGAAAGGCTTAAACTACGTAGCATTGTGTATTAAAGGGTTAAGATTATGTGTTTTATTACAGGTATATGACCAAAACATTAAATAATGGTGGGAGAGGGATAAATATTGTGGTAGTTGACCAAACTTCAGTGGTGCCCAAAATGGCAGTCAGATTTGATTTATATGACAAAGGTGAGTGGACTTATATCATCATAAATTATATATATATTGATATATCAATCCTTTACCAACCAATCCCATGTTAATATAATTCTTAGGGAGAAGGCTTTTGAAAACAGTATGGGAGAAGGACAAAATACTGGTTACCAGTGCTTTCTCATTTTCCCTTCATACTTTAAAACTTAAGAACCTTCAGAATTGAAAGCATTGGCTGATGTCACATTCAAAGGAAAAGAAGTTCTCTGACAGGAGAATATGCTTGTCACCAGCATTTTCTCCATTTTTTCGCAGTGATTTTAAAAGACTTCTTTCTCAGGGTTAATTCACACAGAATTGTTTGGTAAAGTGTTACACATCACCTCCTTTATGTGACTGCTGTCTTATTTGGAGACTAGTTTTTTAAAACACTGTGGGACAGCCTTAAGTCTGTACAACACAATCCCAACTTTTAACGATCCTGAGAAAAAGGCCTTATGAAAACATTACGGAAAAATGAGAAAATTCTGGTAATCATACTTTTCTCCTTTTTCCACAAAGTTTTCTACCCTTCCCAAACCAAATTTCATTTTTTTTTGAGTCACTTTGTGAGTGCTTTTGATTTAGTCCTATCTATAGTTTTGTGGTTTGGTAAAGAGTTAAGATTCTTTAGTCAAATGAAATGCAGGTATATGTATAGCAAAGGAGAAATATTGGGATTGTAGGATATTGGTTTTCTTTCTACAGAAAGCAAGGGGCACTTGCTGATCCTTTTTTATACGCATGAAGGGTCGGTTTATGTTATACCCCCGGTCGTCCGTCCGTCTGTCCGTCCGTACGTCCGTCCGTCCGTTAGCAATTTCTTGTGTGGGCAACTCCTCCTACAGTTTTCATCGGAATTATTTGAAACTTGCCACAATGATTCTCCATGATGTGTAGTTGTGCACCTGGGTCTTAGAATTTTGATCGCTGTTTCCGTTCCAAAATAATCTGCCCTTGATTTCTAAATAACTAACTTTTCACTTTCAATTTTTGTTCAGGCCATAACTTCATACCATAAAAGGTATTAAATTGAAACTACATACACTGATAAAAGACATTATGGAGAAGTGCAGTGCACAAGAACCATAACTCTGCCACTTTTATTTTTGGAGTTACAGCCCTTTGTTAATTTTCAATTTGAATTTTTGTCCAGGCCATAACTTCTAAACTATAAAAGCTATTAACTTTGAACTTCATACACTGATAGATAACATTGTGGAGAAGTGCATCGCACATGAACCATAACTCTGCCACTTTTATTTTTTGAGTTATTGCCCTTTGTTAATTTTCAGTTTGAATTTTTGTCCAGGCCATGACTTCCAAACTATAAAAGCTAATAACTTGCAACCTCATATAGTGATAGAACACTTTATGGAGAAGTGCATTGCACATGAACCATATCTCTGCGACCTTTAATGTTTTACTTATTGCCCTTTGTTAATTTTTAGTTTGAATTTTTGTCCAGGCCATAACTTCCAAACTATAAAAGCTAATAACTTGCAACTTCATATACCGATAGAATACATTATGGAGAAGTGCAGTGCACATGAACCATAACTCTGTGACTTTTATTTTTTTTTAGTTATTACCCTTTGTTAATTTTTTAGTTTGAATTTATGTCCAGGAAATAACTCCCAAACTTTAAAACCTATCATCTTGAAACTTCAAAGACTTATAGAACACATTATAAAGAAGTGCACTGCACAAGAACCATAACTCTGCCATCCTTCTTTTTTTAGTTATTGCCCTTTGTTAGTTTTCTCTTTGAATTTTCGTTTGGGCCATAATTTCTAAAATATAAAAGCTATGATCTTGAACCTTTCAAAACTGATAGAACACCTGGTGGAGAACAGCAATTTACAAAATTTGTAACTGTGCCACCCTTTCTTTTTTTAGTTATTGCCCTTTAATATTTTTCACATATCATGGAGATTAACTACTCTTCATTCATGGCCCTTCCGTCATTTCAGCTCATTTCACTGACAAGCCCCTTCGGGTGTATATGCACCGCTTTGCGAAGCTCTTGTCTTTTCAATTTTCAAAAGCTTTTAACTACTAGAATTAAAATTGTGTTGACATGGTAAAGTAGTAACTCAATACTTCTGGGAAATAAAAACTTTTAAAAACATTACAAAATATAAAATCATGAAATGACATTGAAAATGCATCATGTTCCACTACATTAATGTAATTGAAATCATCGTGGTAAAAGGATATATTAACTTGTGATAAGAAATTTCATCTTTTACAGAATGTTTTTGGAAGTGGTACTTTGCCTGATCATAAATGTAGTATGATGATAAGCTGAATTTACTATTTCACAGAGAGTACAGAAATAGAAACTTTTCTTCAGAGTTTATCTATTGGAGGTATTGTTATTGCTGTGACCTCTGATGATGCTTCAAGAAAGTAAGTACAATGCTTTTAACAACTTCTGCTGCTTTTGTGGCTAGTGTTTAAGAGCCTGTAAACATACTGGATGCTTTAACACACTTTGCCTTAACCACACAGTGACGACTTTTGATGACCCTGAGGTAGAACCTTTTTGAAAACATTGTGGGAAAAGGCGAAAATGCTGGTAATCAGCATTTTCTCCTTTTCCCGCAATGTTTTCTGCCTTTCCCCAATCAAATTTAATTTTTTAGTTATGTTTATTTTGTGGTCTGCAGATGCTTTCAATTTGGACCACTCTATAAATTTGTTATTTGGCAAAGAGTTATCCCATGTTGAACACCTTTGTGATTAAGGCTATTCCAAACAATGTGGGAGAAAGGAAAAAATATAAGTAACATTTTCTCCTCACAATAATTACCACCATTTTCCCCTTTTGCAAATCATGTGTGGATCATTAAAACTCATGATTGCAAAAGCATGTGATTAGTCTGCTAAAGAATAGATACATGTTTTCTATGGCTAGCTATATATAGAGATTCAATACAGCAATAGCAATTTAAGTAAACTTCAGTAATGGAAAGTGTCTTTGGTAGGGTAGAAAATATTGTAGGAAAATGAGAATATGCTGGTTATCTGCATTTTCTCCTTTTCCCACCATGTTTTGAAACAACTTCTTTCTCAATGATGTTAAAACTTGGGATTTGTGGTGCACCCTTCATTTGTTTCAAAGAAAATTTGTTCGGTCTGAATTTGCAATATTCATGTAGGATACTATTACAATAGTTGTAGTGTATTAGAAGTATTTGGAAATAAGTTGTACCGTAGCATGTTGCACAAAAAATATGCAGATGCTTGGGTAAGTCCTAACTTCGAATACTGATTTTTTATACGCCCGAAGGGTCGTATTATGTTATACCCCCGGTTGTCCGTCCGTCCGCCGTTAACAATTTCTTGTGTGTGCAACTCCTCCTATAGTTTTCATCGGAATTATTTGAAACTTGCCACAATGAATCTCCATGATGTCTAGTTGTGCACCCGGGTCTTAGAATTTTGATTGCTGTTTGCGTTCCAAAATTATCTGCCCTTGATTTCTGAAATAACCAACTTTTCACTTTGAATTTTTGTTCAGGCCATAACTTCCATACTATAAAAGGTATCAAATTGAAACTACATACACTGATAGAAGACATTATGGAGAAGTGCAGTGCACATGAAACATAACTCTGCCACTTTTATTTTTTGAGTTATTACCCTTTGTTAATTTTCAGTTTGAATTTTTGTCCAGGCCATAACTTCCAAACTATTAAAGCTAATAACTTGCAACTTCGTACACTGATAGAACACATTATGGAGAAGTGCAGTGCACATGAACCATAACTCTGCCACGATTATTTTTTGAGTTACAGCCCTTTGTTAATTTTCAGTTTGAATTTTTGTCCAGGCCATAACTTCCAAACTTTAAAAGCTATTAACGTGGAACTTCAAATACTGATAGAACACATTGTGGAGAAGTGCATCACACATGAACCATAACTCTGCCACTTTTATTTTTTGAGTTTTTGCCCTTTGTTAATTTTCAATTTGAATTTTTGTCCAGGCCATAACTTCCAAACTATAAAAGCTATTAACGTAGAACTTCAAATACTGATAGAACACATTGTGGAGAAGTGCATCACACATGAACCATAACTCTGCCACTTTTATTTTTTGAGTTTTTGCCCTTTGATAATTTTCAGTTTGAATTTTTGTCCAGGCCATAACTTCCAAACTATAAAAGCTAATAACTTGCAACTTCATACACTGATAGAACACATTATGGAGAAGTACAGTGCACATGAACCATAACTCTGTGACCTTTATTTTTTTAGTTATTGCCCTTTGTTAATTTTCAGTTTAAATTTTTGTCCAGGCCATAACTCCCATACTTTAAAACCTATCATCTTGAAACTACAAGGACTAATAGAACACATTATGAAGAAGTGCACTGCACAAGAACCATAACTCTGCCATCCTTCTTTTTTGATTATTGCCCTTTGTTTGTTTTCTCTTTGAATTTTCGTCTGGGCCATAATTTCTAAAATATAAAAGCTCTGATCTTGAGCTTTTCAAGACTGATAGAACATCTTGTGGAGAACAGCAATTCTTAAAATCTGTAACTGTGCCACCCTTCTCTTTTTAGCTCACCTGAGCACATAGTGCTCAGGGTGAGCTATTGTGATCGATCATTGTCCGGCGTCCGTCCGTCTGTCCATGTGTCCGTCCGTCCTTGAACAATTACTTAAAAATTCTTCTCCTCTGAAACCGCCCAACAGATTTCAGTGAAACTTCACAGAAATGATCCTTAGGTGATGCACTTTCAAAATACTTCAAAGATTTGAATTCCATGGAGAACTCTGGTTGCCATGGCAACCGAGAGAAAAAACTTTAAAAATCTTCTTGTCCCAAACCGTAAGGGCTAGAGCTCTCATATTTTGCATGTAGCATCATCTAGTGACCCTCTACCAAAATACTTCAAATTATGGCCCTAGTGTTGAAAATTGCCCTATGTTGTGGGTTCTTGGATTTCACATGGAGATAAAGAAGGAAATCTTTAAAAATCTTCTTGTCCCAAACCATAAAGGCTAGAGCTCTCATATATGGCATGTAGTATCATCTAGTGGCCCTCTATTAAAATACTTCAAATAATGGCCCTAGTGTAGAAATTGGCCCTATGTTGTGGGTTCTCTGATTTCACATAGAGATAAAGAAGGAAATCTTTAAAAATCTTCTTGTCCCAAACCGTAAGGGCTTGAGCTTTCATATTTGGCATGTAGCATCATCTAGTGACCCTCTACCAAAATACTTCAAATTATGGCCCTAGTTTGAAAATGGCCCTATGTTGTGGGTTCTCGGATTTCACATAGAGATAAAGAAGGAAATCTTTAAAAATCTTCTTGTCCCAAACCATAAGGGCTAGAGCTCTCATATATGGCATGTAGTATCATGTAGTGGCCCTCTACCAAAATACTTCAAATAATGGCCCTAGTGTGGAAATTGGCCCTATGTTGTGGGTTCTCCGATTCCACATAGAGATAAAGAAGGAAATCTGTAAAAAACTTTATGTCCCAAACCTTAAGGGCTAGAGCTTTCATATTTGGCATGCAGCATCATCTAGTGGCCCTCTACCAAAATACTTCAAATTATGGCCCTAGTGTTGAAAATGGCCCTATGTTGTGGGTTCTTGGATTTCATATAGAGATAAAGAAGGAAATCTTTAAAAATCTTCTTGTCCCAAACCATAAGGGCTAGAGCTCTCATATATGGCATGTAGTATCATCTAGTGGCCCCCTATTAAAATACCTCAAATAATGGCCCTAGTATGGAAATAGACCATCTGCCAATTACCGTTACTTACGTGTCACCACGAGTTACTTCCCTTTCCACCGGACAATCTTTCCTAATCTTGTATATACACGAATAGTGAAATGGTCATGGAATACACCCTAAACGCGATAAATAAGACAAAAAACCTAAAACGGCTGTGCCGGTGTTTTTATCAATTATCTTTTTCGAAGACACACACAAGAAAGAATTGTTTTATCAATTTTTCGGTAGACTTCAAATAGTAAAGCGGTATCATAAGCTTTGTCTCCTGCCGGATCTGTTGATAGAACTTTTTGTATGCAGACTGCATTAACCCTTAGGCTGCCAAGCGTGATTCGATGACCTTTTGCAGACACTATAGATTCAGACCAGATTACGAAGAACGTGCAGTCTGATCCTAGATCTTCACTATCCGATACGGAGAGATTTTTCCTCGAGATTTACCCTCCGTAACAGCTTTTAACAATTCCAAACCTTTTCAAGTGATCAACCTAAGACTAAACGGGATAAACACTTAATTATGACATGTGTGTGTTAACTAGTCGGTGCCTAAAAAGAACATCACGTCTTTTCATATAGATCATCCACTTTGATGGTGAAATACCGAGATCAAACGAACACCCAGCTAACCCTTTACTAGCTTTGCAATGAAAACAAGTATAGCACGTATTCGCTACCTGAAAATGAATCTCTAATATCTTTTTTTTTTGCTAGATGGAATGGAAGGTTTGAAATTTGATTAAACTTTGTTATTACGATAGTCACCTTATACGGTAGTTCAAACTGTAATATGACAAAAATGCAAAGTTCTATAAAGGTTTTTAAAAATGTTAATTATGTCAAAGTCAGGACTTTCACTGTAAATTCAAAATGTATAATGTCCTAGTTTCTTGTTAGTAGCCTGTCTCTGTCTTTTAACAGATACTAGAACGATTTTTTTTTCTTGGTGGGGGGGGGGTGGATCAAATTACTAGTTTAAATTAACGAAAGCGCAGATTCCTGGACTTCGAGCCTGTACGTTACAAACTTAGCTGCGGAATTCGGCAAACATTGGTTGAATAATTACACATAAAAATGGGAAAAGTCTAATGCAGTTATATTGATGTTACTCTCTCCCCCCCCCCCCCCCCCCCCTCCTTTTTTTTTTTTTTTTTTTTTTCAGCACTGAAATTTTCATTGACTCTTTACGAAACAGAAAATTGAGACTTGCCCAAATCGTAAGCCTTTGCAGATAACAATTTGAATGTGTATTAAAAATGAAATTTTCTGTTGGAAGGATAGCAATGGAAATGGAGAAAAGGTTGGTTACTAGAACTTTATCCCTTTTCAACAACATTCTTAAAACCTATATTTTTAAGGTCATATGGTTGTAACTGTCTTTGAAAAAGTAAAAAAAAAAAACTATTGTTGAAACAGGAGAAAATGTTTGTTGCAAGCCCTTCCTTTTTTCCTTAAATATTTTCTCTCACACTTTAAAAATTTATTTTTCACAGATGTTTCTGAACTAAATATCGATTACTTTTTTTATAAGAGGGGGGGGGGTGTTAAGGTTGAGGAAGTGAGACAAGTAACAGACAGTGAGACAAATCAGAACGTCTTTCCCCTTTTTTTCCGGGTCGCTCGAAATACTTTGGCAAAAAGGTTACATAGCTGTTTACTGATATTAAAGCACTGTTATCAAACACCCTTGTTGCACTTTCAGGTATGTAGCTATTGAAGAATAAATTCATGATATAGATATGAAACAAAAGAAACGTGGCTTCAGATCAAATTTCAGACCATCCATAACATCTTCACAAATTATTTATTCCAGCTTCATTTTGAGTATTTAACCCTTTACCGAACAACAAAATTTTTAGACTGGTCCAAATTGAAAGACAAAAAAAAAAGAAATCAAGATTGGAATTTGTTTCCAGCGGGGTAGAAAACATTGTGGGAAAAGGAGAAAATGCTGGTTACCCGCATTTTCTTCATTTCCAACAATGTTTTTAAAATGCTTCTATCTCAGGGTCGTAAAAACCAGGGATTGTTTGGTAAATGTTTAAAAAATCTAATGAAATCTTGCTAAAAAAATGGGTGAAGGGTTAACTCGGTGTTCCTTTGATCTCGGTATCGCACTGCAGGGTGGGGTGGATGACCTTTAGAACAGCTGTAATGTATTTGCTTCTTACAGATTAACACACACGTGTCACATTAAATTGACTCTTCTTATCTTTTGTTTCATATCACTTTACCCCTTTAGTGATCATTAATGGACAGGATTATGAATTTTAAACAGGTTTCAGAGGGTAAGTTGGTTCTTAGTCTCTACATGCTCTTTATTTCAATACAATCTCATAAAATGCATATTTTGTCTGTTTATGATTATTTTTTTCAAAAGCAATTTCACGAAATATGTTTGAATTGTTTTAGAATTGATTTCCTCTAGAATTCTTGACATGCCATTTTCTTTTTAGTTATGAATTTGTCCAAATTTAAAAGAATTGCGAACGGGACATACGGCATTTATTACTGAAATAATGCTTTGTTTGTCCGGTGTCACGTGATATTTCTGGTGCGCCGCCTACGATAAAATGGAAATATCGCTTATATCAAATCTAATTGGCAAATCGTCTATTGGCACTATGTTGTGGGTTCTCGGATTTCACATAGAGATAAAGAAGGAAATCTTCAAAAATCTTGTCCCAAACCTTAAGGGCTAGAGCTTTCATATTTGGCATGTAGCATCATCTAGTGGCCCTCTACCAAAATACTTCAAATTATGGCCCTAGTGTTGAAAATAGCCCTATGTTGTGGGTTCTTGGATTTCACATAGAGATAAAGAAGGAAATCTTTAAAAATCTTCTTGTCCCAAACCATAAAGGCTTGAGCTCTCATATATGGCATGTAGTATCATCTAGTGGCCCTCTACCAAAAGACTTCAAATTATGGCCCTAGTTTGAAAATGGCCCCATGTTGTGGGTTCTCAGATTTCACATAGAGATAAAGAAGGAAATCTTTAAAAATCTTCTTGTCCCAAACCATAAGGGCTAGAGCTCTCATATATGGCATGTAGTATCATGTAGTGGCCCTCTACCAAAATACTTCAAATAATGGCCCTAGTGTGGAAATTGGCCCTATGTTATGGGTTCTCCGATTTCACATAGAGATAAAGAAGGAAATCTGTAAAAAACTTTATGTCCCAAACCTTAAGGGCTAGAGCTTTCATATTTGGCATGTAGCATTTTCTAGTGACCCACTACCAAAATCTTCAAATTATGGCCCTAGTGTTGAAAATGGCCTTATGTTGTGGGTCCTCAGATTTCACATAATGATAAAGAAGGAAATCTGTAAAAATCTTCTTGTCCCAAACCTTAAGGGCTAGAGCTTTCATATTTGGCATGTAGCATCATCTAGTGACCCTCTACCAAAATACATCAAATTATGGCCCTAGTGTGGAAAATGGTCCTATGTTGTGGGTTCTTGGATTTCACATAGAGATAAAGAAGGAAATCTTTAAAAATCTTCTTGTCCCAAACCATAAGGGCTAGAGCTCTCATATATGGCATGTAGTATCATTTAGTGGCCCTCTACCAAAATACTTCAAATAATGGCCCTAGTGTGGAAATTGGCCCTATGTTGTGGGTTCTCAGATTTCACATAGAGATAAAGAAGGAAATCTTCAAAAATCTTCTTGTCCCAAACCTTAAGGGCTAGAGCTTTCATATTTGGCATGTAGCATCATCTAGTGGCCCTCTACCAAAATACTTCAAATTAAGGCTCTAGTTAGCTCACCTGAGCACTTTCAAACTTCTCTTAAATACAGTCAAACCTGGTGATCCGTCCACCTCCATTCAGCGTGAACCTACATTTAACGGCCAGTTCAATGTCCCCCCAATCAATTTTACTCTATATTGAACCTTTTTTCAACAAGCACCTTTAAAACGCACGCAACGGCCGCCGAAATTGTGTCCCGTTTTTCAAAACACCCTGGTAAGTAGCGGCCAATAACCAACGGAAGTAGGACTGCCAAATTAAAATTTCACGCCCAGTGTACTTCTCACGTTCAACCGTTTTCGGATGAACAACTAAAGTGTCAAAATCAACAATCATATACAGACGTCGCCAATTAACAGGTGATTGTGTATTACCTGATTTCCCCGAGAACGTGTTATTTTGATGCAAATGGTGATTTCTTAAGCTATTATACCCGATTTGTCACATTTTTTTTTTAAGTTCGAAATCACGTGTAAATTACCCGAGTCAGACAACCAAAAATGTTTTTCTACCTTCGATTAATCCGACATTTCTATAATGATTACATAATGTAATAATGAAGAAGCTGTTTCGCCATTTTGTTTGTTTGAATTTTCCTAAACGGTGAAAAATGATTAAAGAAAAGTGTCCTAACAACCGATTGTACCCAAATTAGTATAAGTAATTACGTATGCCGGTGTTTCAGAAATTGTCATTGATTACGTTAATTTTTGACGATTACCCGGACGTCCCGTTGTCATTGACCAGTAAACCTACGATTGTTTGACCTTTTTTGCCCAATCATCTTTCGACCATTCGATTATTTTGATTGATGATTATTCCAAAGATGCATATTTCTTATGTTTTGACCCTACGATCTGTCTATTGTATTATTAACTCGAGACTGTTAATATCTTATCATGGCTTGTGTCGACATTA
The DNA here is from genome assembly GCA_943736015.1 of Tridacna crocea. Lineage (NCBI taxonomy): Eukaryota > Metazoa > Mollusca > Bivalvia > Cardiida > Cardiidae > Tridacna > Tridacna crocea. The sequence continues at coordinate 74,219,263 of OX031058.1, read as the reverse complement.
GAAAGCAGAGTGGAAGTGATTAGACTTTTAGAATCTGGAAAGAGTTCTCGGATTCTAGCTGAACAATTTGAACATGGGTATACACTGTGCTTGTATATGGACATGTAACAAACCCCCCCCACCCTTTATAAATTCTTAGGAAAAGATAACCCCGAGACCATCTTGCGTGATAGACCTCTTTTAAGCAAGCACCTGTCTTAAGCAAGCGATTTTTGAAGGTCCCTTGACTGCTTGCTTAAGACAGGTTTGACTATAATTTAAATTTATATAACCGGGTTTGGTTAAGAAAGATTATCTTCTTATCTAAACCAAGAAGACCTAAAGCTTTGGCCTTGCACTTCGATATTTGGTATTTATCTTCATTGTAAATCTTTACTGCTTGGTACTCAGGTGAGCGATATAGGACCATCATGGTCCTCTTGTTAGCTATTTCCCTCTAATATTTTTTCACATATCATGGAGATTAACTACTCTCCATTCATGGCCCTTCCGTCTTTTCAACTCATTTCACTGACAAGCCCCTTCGGGCGTATATGCGCCGCTTTGCAAAGCTCTTGTTTTTTAATCTTTTATACTAGACCATGCTGCATTCTGTTACAAAGAGATGTTTTGTGACAAGGAGCTGGTGGGGGGTATGATCATGTTTAGTGATAGCTCTAGTTTAATATTTGGACTATCTTAAGATTGAACTTGAAATCAAATTTTTTGGACAAAAAATATAACGTGTCTGAACATACAGGGTGTCCAAATGCATTTGCGAGTTACAGAACATTCAATGTCGCAGTTACCATCTACATACAGACATATCGACGTAAAGTTTGTATGATGTAAGATTGTGTGCAAAGGCAATCATGGGACAAAGCCCTTTTGTTGCCTACTGTGCATGTATCTGTCAAAGTAATTGTGCAAAGCCATAGGTGATAAATGAAATCAACAAGGTAAAGGTGTGAAAAATTGTCACATGATGTGCACGGTATCGATTTTTTATTTGACCAAGAGGTGGTTTTTATTTACATCGAAGATTCTTGTAAGAGCTATGGTGGATTCAGATCAGACCAAAAAACGGTCAACCCTGGAAATTTTGGGAGCCAAAGGACACCCGCATTATAATTGAATCAGCCCTATAGCGCACTTCGTTCTAACAGGGTTCCACTGTATTTAGTATATACTGTAAGGGTCGTATTATGTAATGGTCCTGGTCATCCATTCATTTGCAATGTCTTGTGTGCGCAACTCCTCCTAGTTTCCATTGAAATAAGTTCAAACTTACCACAATATACCTCTGTGATGTGTAGTTATGCATGTGACTCTAAAAATTTGGATCTCTTTAGTCATGGTTGGTTTTATCCCATTTCACAAACAAGCCCCTTCTTGTGTATATGTGCCCCTCTGGGAAGCTCTTGTTTAGTTTTTAGTCTTTATTAGTTAGACCTAATTTCTATTTTTCAGCACCTTCTGTAAGTTATGACTTGATGAAATGGTACACAGACACCAAGTTAAGCTGAAAGAGCAAAGATCAATGGTTAGATAGGTAATAAACTACTACAGAGGTGACCTCAGACAACAGTTTTTGACATGAAGTAAGATAGCATCTGACTTTAATCTAATTCATGTTAAAAACTGTTAAAATCTAAATTTGTTAAAACCAACATAAGTTGTTTTGAAGACCATATGAATTTGATAAAACCCACTTAAGTTGTTTTGCAGACCATTGAATTATGATCAAACAGCTTGAACTCTCTCAAATCCTACAGGACCATATAGATGAACAACAAGCACATTTTTGGCCTGTGTGCCCTACCTTTGCAAATATAAATTCCAGTACATACCTTTTCCAAATGGTGTAGACAGAAAGGCTAGATTATTTTGATATTTAAATTAAAATCCAAGATACATTAGAACACTTACAGAAAATAAGCCTTTTATATGAATAATTGTTTAACCCATTACCACACATTCCCTACTTTTGATGCCCTTGAGAAAGAAGCCTTTTGAAAACACTGTAGGAAAAGGAGAAAATGCTGGTAACCAGCATTTTCTCCTTTACCCACATTGTTTTCTACCCTTCCCAGAACAATTTCCACTTTTTCAGTCAGCTTTGTTTGTCGTCTGCAAATGCTTTCAATTTGAACCAGTCTAAAATTTTGTCGTGTGGTAAAGAGTTAAAGCTAGTTGATTAATGAATGAAATAGGTGCGTTCACAAGGTTCTATCACTTGGGAAGTTTAATTTGATGGCTGATCTTGAAAGGATTGCATTTATTTTAAGGTCACTTTGGATTATTTAAACTTTGCAAAAATTGGAACATTTTGCTTGTCCCTTTGGGACTTTAACTCTTTACCTACATGTAAGGATAAAATGTTAGAAAAATGTCTCTATTTATAAAATTTGCCTCTGAAAAGGTAGAAAACCTTGTGAGCAAAGGTTAAACTGCTGGTCCCAGGATCATGAGAACCAGAACTTGTTTTGAAAAGAGTTAATTATGGAGGTTTTACTGTATTTTTAACCCTTACTACACAATTGTTATTTGCAAAGATCCAGGATATCAAACCATTTAATAAATCAATGTGGGAAAAAGGTTGAAAACACTGCGGGAAGTAGAGAATATGCTGTCTCTCCATATCCAACAAAGTTTTAACCCTTCTTTTTTTTTCAGTTTTTGACTCACATGTACAGGGTTGCATCTGAAAAGCAGGATTGCCAAATTCCTGCTGCAAAATAAGAATTCATTTAAAAAAGAAATTGATTTCCTCACCAAGTCCCGGACTTAAACGAACAAAGGTGCAAAAATTGCATGATTGCAGACTATAATGGAAGGGGGGAAAAAAACAATGTCGAAGAATGAAATGTGACAAAATATGAGTGGGTTAGCTCAAAAATCATTTGATACTTACTGTAACTCATAGACCGTTGGGTTATTTTGATCACATTGGATATTCTTACAAACAAAAAAGACAAAAATACAATAATCCTTTCAACTGGAAATTTTTTTGTTTGTATAAGAGGAATTTTTATGCAATGAACATTTATTCAAAGTAACAATAGAGCCCCAAAGTAAAAAAGACAAAAATTTAAATGCATTAAAGTTTGTCATACCATTTTAATATGGAAACTATTGTGAAGATGACATATAGTCATTGTACCTTCGGTCCAAGTGTTAGTCGCTGACAGAGGAATTGATTTGAAAACTAGATTAAAATCCTGCAAGGAAACTGTCTTTTGTGCACTTTTTCCTGATTTTAGAAGTTTTTTCTCTGCCAGCGACTAAAACATGGCCTGACCACATAATACAAGACTGTCATCTCCTCAATATTTTCCATACATATAAATAGTTTGATGTGAATTTAACTGTATTATGACACCTTAGAAAATGTGAATTTAACTGTATTATGACACCTTAGATTTTCTTTGGCTTTTACTGGGCCTTTACTTATCCCCCGCCGAAAGGCAGCGGGGGATATGGTAATAGTCTCCGTCTGTCCGTCCATCATTCCACTTTTTGTCCGGAGCACATCTCCAAAAGTATTTGAGATACCAACTTCAAACTTCACAAGTGGATAGATCTCATTAACCCATTACCACACAGTCCCTATTTTTGATGCCCCTGAGAAAGAAGCCTTCTGAAAACAATTTGGGAAAAGGAGAAAATGCTGGTAACCAGCATTTTCTCCTTTTCCCACAGTGTTTTCTACCTTTCCCAGAACAAATTTCTATTGTTTAGTCACCTTTGTCTTCTGCAAATGCTTCAAATTTGGACCAGTCTAAAATTTTGTCATTTGGTAATAAGTTAAGGAGGCGCTGAGTGCACAAGAATCATAACTCTGTCTTCAGTATTTTTGGAGTTATTGCCCTTTGTACTTTTTCTTCTGGAATTTTTGTCCGGAGCATATCTCAAAAAGTATGAAAGGTAAGAACTTGAAACTTCACACACATATAGAACTCATTGAGGAGGCTTGCAGTATGAAAGATTCATTACTCTGTCTTAAGTATTTTTGGAGTTATTGCCCTTTGCATATTTTTACTTTGATTTTTTGTCCGGATTATATCTCCAAAAGTATAAAAGCTAGGAACTTGAAACTTCACACATATAAAGAACTCATTGAGAAGAAGTGCAGTGCACAATAACCATAACTCTGTCTTCAGTATTTTTGGAGTTATTGCCCTTTGTAAATTTTAACTTTGGATTTTTGTCTGGAGCATATCTCCAAATGTATAAAAGCAAGGAACTTGAAACATCACACGCATATAGAACTGATTAAGGACAAGTGCAGTGCTAAAGAATCATAACTCTATCTTCAGTAATTGTTGAGTTAATGCTCTTTGTAAATTTTCACTTTGGAATTTTGTCTGGGTCATATCTCCAAAAGTACAAGGGCTAGGAACTTCAAACTGTATACACTTATAGAATTCATTAAAGAGAAGTGCCCTTTTTACAAAAACCAAAACTCTGTCTTCAGTAATTATGCCCCCCTTTCGAAGAAATGGGGGTATATTGCTTTGCACTTGTCGGTCCGTCGGTCGGTCCGTAGACCAAGTTTGTCCGGAGCATAACTCAAAAACTATTTCAGGTATCATCTTGTATCTTCATAGGTGGATAGATCTCATTAAGAAGAAGTGCAGTGCACAAGAACCATAACTCTGCCCATCATATTTTTGGAGTTACTGCCCTTTGTTGATTTTCATACTTAATTTTTGTCCGGAGCATAACTCAAAAACTATTTCAGGTATCATCTTGAAACTACATAGGTGGATAGATCTCATTAAGGAGAAGTGCAGTGCACAAGAACAACAACTCTGCCCATCATATTTTTGGAGTTATTGCCCTTTGTTGCTTTTCATACTTAATTTTTGTCCGGAGCATAACTCAAAAACTATTTCAGGTATCATCTTGAAACTACACAGGTGGATAGATCTCATTAAGGAGAAGTGCAGTGTACAAGAACCATAACTCTGCCCATCATATTTTTGGAATTATTGCCCTTTGTTGATTTTCATACTTAATTTTTGTCCGGAGCATAACTCAAAAAGTATTTTAGGTATCACCTTGAAACTTCATAGGTGGATAGATCTCATTAAGGAGAAGTGCAGTGCACAAGTACCATAACTCTGCCCATCATATTTTTGGAGTTATCGCCCTTTGTTGATTTTCATATTTAATTTTTGTCCGTAGCATAACTCTAAAAGTATTTCAAGTATCAACTTGAAACCTTATAGGTGAAAAGATCTTATTAAGGAGAAGTGCAGTGCACAAGAACCATAACTCTGCCTATCATATTCTTGGAGTTATTGCTCTTTGTTGATTTTCAGACTTAATTTTTGTCCGGAGCATAACTCAAAAAGTATTTCAGGTATCATCTTGAAACTACATAGGTGGATAGATCTCAGTAAGGAGAAGTGCAATGCACAAGAACAACAACTCTTCCCATCATATTTATGGAGTTATTGCCCTTTGTTGATTTTCATACTTAATTTTTGTCCGGAGCATAACTCTAGAAGTATTTCAGGTATTATCTTAAAACCTCATAGGTGGATAGATCTTACTAAGGAGAAGTGCAGTGCACAAGTACCATAACTCTGCCCATCATATTTTTGGAGTTATTGCCCTTTGTTAATTTTCATAGTTAATTTTTGTCTGGAGCATAACTCAAAAAGTATTTCAGGTATCACCTTGAAACCTCATAGGTGGAATAACCTTATTAAGGAGAAGTGCAGTGCACAAGAACCGTAACTCTGCCCATTATATTTTTGGAGCTTTTACCCTATGATGATTTTCATACTTAATTTTTGTCCAGAGCATAACTCAAAAGGTTTTTCAGTTATCATCTTGAAACTTTATATGTGGATGGATCTTATTCAGGAGAAGTGCATTGCACAAGAACCATAACTCTGCCCATTATATTTTTGCAATTACTGCCCTTTGTTGATTTTCGTACTAATTTTTTTTCCAGAGCATAACTCAAAAAGTATGTGAGGTAAAATCATGAAACTTTAAAAGTTGATAGTTCACATAAATGGGAAGTACAATGCCCAAGAATTGTTAATTTATCATTAATAATTTTTGAGTAATTACCCTTTGTTCGTTTTTACACTTTGAACGTAACAGTTTATAATCACATTGGATGCCATTAGGGGGGCATACATGTTTTACAAACATCTCTTATTTTTGAGTTATTGCCCTTTGTTAATTTTTATTTTGGATATCTGTCTGGCATGTATCTCCAAAAGTATAAAAGCTAGGAACTTGAAACTTCACCCACATATGGAACTTATTGAGAAGAAGTGCAGTGCACAAGAACCGTAATTGTATCTTCAGTATTTTTGGAGTTATTGCCCTTTGTTAATTTTTACTTTGGATTTTTTTTTTGCACATTTTCATTTAGATTCACAGGCTTTTTTGGACTGATTGCCCTTTGATGAATTTATCCTGTTCTGAGATAAGTGCTAGTTTTTTGCCCTTCTTTTTGTAATAAGGTGTCATGGAAAAAGGGGGTTTCATGTTATATTTCATTCCATTTCTTGTGAAGGCAGATCCTTCCACATTTCTTGACGGAATTGAATAGAATTTTGACAGAATATTTCATGTCATGTGACCTATTGCATATTGTCAACATTTTGCGATTTGTAGCTGCGTCATGAAAAAAAGGGGGCTTCATGTTTTATTTCATTTTATTTAATGTGAATGCAACTCGTCCCATATTATTTTTCACAGATGATGAGACCTAGTATATGTTGTCAGGGTTTTGCGATTTATCACTGTATCATGGAAAAAGGGGACTTCATGTCAAATTTAATTTTTTATCAGTGTATCTCAGAATTTTTGCACATATTTTCATTGAACTTCATATTTTTATTGCTTGATCAAAGCCAGTGACCAATGAGTCAAATGTGCATTCATCTCTCCATGCATCAGTCTGTTCACAAACCTTTTAGATCACAAGTAATACCATATATCCATTCAGCTACCCAGGCAGGTGCTACAAATTTCAACACTCCAGTCTCTAGCTACCTGCTTGAAATGGCAGCAGTGTGGCAGCTTATATTGTGAGAGGGATATCTTCTAAAGTCCTTGACAAAAATTGATGAAACTTCATGCATGTTTTCCATTGGATAGTCCCCACATATATGAAATCCTGAAATGGGTACTTAATATATAATCCTGTTATGGACCTCTTTTATATTTTTTTATGTAATGAAATCCTGTGCCATGGAACAAGGGAGCTTAATATATGATTTCATCATGGACCAGTAACATAAAGGCCACAATCATGTACATGCAAAACACAATACCTCTCATACGTTTGTATCAAAAAAGGTCTTTTTCGGCGGGGGATATTACTTCAGTGAAATTTCTTGTTAAAATAGTTGACCTAACTTCTATATTTCAGTACCTTTTGAACTGCCTGCCTGATACGGTACACAGAGGCCATGTTCAATAAGCCAGGATGAGTGGTACCACGGTGATGACTTCAGATAGTAGCTTTTGACATGAAGTAAGATAGCATCTGTCTTTTAAATCAAAATTATGGTTACATTTTGTCCTAAACAATCTAAGTTTTAACAACCTTGATAGAGTAGGCTTTTGAAAAGATTCTGAGAAAAGAAGAAAATGGTAGCAATATTTAGAACCCTCTCAAAGACAGAAATTATTGGATTATGCAACAATAGATTTGTTGTCTGCAGACTCTGTCAGTTTAGTTCAGTCCAAGATTTCGTACTTTGGTACTATCAATTTTTATACGCCCGAAGGGTCGTATTATGTTATACCCCCGGTTGTCAGTGCATTAGCAATTTCTTGTGTGTGCAACTCCTCATACAGTTTCCATCGGAATTATTTGAAACTTGCCACAATGAATCTCCAAGATGTCTAGTTGTGCACCTTGGTCTTAGAATTTGGATAGCTGTTTGCGTTAAAAAATCATCTGCCCCCTGATTTCTGAAATTACCAACTTTTCATTTTGATTTTTTGTTCAGGCTATAACTTCCATACTATGAAAGGTATCATCTTGAAACTACATACACTGATAGAACACATTATGGAGAAGTGCAGTGCACATTAACCATTACTCTGCCACCATTATTTTTTCAGTAACTGCCCATTGTTAATTTTTAGTTTGAATTTTTGTCCAGGCCATGATTCTAAACTATAAAAGCTATTTACTTGGAACTTCATACACTGATAGAACCCATTATGGAGAAATGCATTGCACATCAACCATAACTCTGCCACTTTTATTTTTTGAGTTATTGCCCTTTGTTAATTTTCAGTTTGAATTTTTGTCCAGGCCATTACTTTCAAACTATAAAAGGTATCATCTTGAAACTACATACACTGATAGAACACATTATGGAAAAGTGCAGTGCACATGAACAATTACTCTACCACCATTATTTTTTGAGTTATTGCCTTTTGTTAATTTTCAGTTTGAATTTTTGTCCAGGCCATAACTTTTAAACTATAAAAGCCATTAGCTTGGAATTTCCTACACTGATAGAACCCATTATGGAGGAGTGCCTTGCACATGAACCATTACTCTGCCACCATTATTTTTTTAGTTACTGCCATTTGTTAACTTTCATTTTGAATTTTTGTCCAGGCCATAACTTCCAAACTATACAAGCTATTAACCTGGAACTTCATACACTGATACAACCTATGATGGAGAAGTGCAGTGTACATGAACCATAACTCTGCCACCGTTATTTTTTGAGTTATTGCCCTTTGTTAATTTTCACTTTGAATTTTTGTCAAGGCCATAACTTCCAAACTATAAAAGGTATCGTCTTGAAACTACATACACTGATAGAACACATTATGGAGAAATGCAGTGCATGTGAATCATAACTCTTGCCACCTTTATTATTTAAGTCATTGCCATTTGTTAATTTTCAGTTTCAATTTTTGTAAAGACCATTACTTCCAAACTTCAAAATCCATCGTCTTGAAACTTCAAAGACTAATAGAACACATTATGAAGTAGTGCATTGCACAAGAACCATAACTCTGCCATCCTTCCTTCTGAGTTATTGCCCTTTTCACTTTGAATTTTTGTCTTGGCCATAATTTCTAAAATATAAAAGATATGATCTGGGACCTTCAAAGACTGATAGAACACCTTGGGGATAAGAGCAATTCACAAAATTTTAACTTTGCCACCCTTATTTTTTTAGTTATTGCCCTTTAATATTTTTCAAAAATCATGGAGAATATCTACTCGTCATTCATGGCCCATTCATCAATGCAACTCATTTCACTGACAAGCCCCTTTGGGCGTATATGTGCCGCTCTGCGAAGCTCTTGTTATCAAATGCTGAAAGTTTGGAGTTGTCCAAATTTGAAAGCATTTGCAATATGTGGCTGAAATTATGGTTTTTGTGCATGAAAACATAGAGGGAAAAGGAGAGTGTTAGTCAGCAACATGTTTACCTTTTTTCTCACAATTTTTTTCAACAGCTCTTTTTATCAGGGTCAAGTAATGTTATACAGTAAAACCTCAATAATCCAAGGTCCCAAGGGGACGAGCAAAATGCTTGAGTTTTTGCGGTGCTTGAATCAGCCAAAATGTCCTTGGAAAAAAATGCACTGCTTTCGAGATCGGCGATCAGTCTTCTTCTCGAGTAGTATAACCTTGTATCTGTGCCTATCTGATTCATTGTCTGTGATTTTCTGCGGGTTTCATCATATGAGCATGGATTCTAAATAATCTGGCCTTTTATTATGATAGTTTTTGGAAAAGTAGTGTTTTGTAACTTTAACAAAATCGTAAAATCTGCCCTTAAAAATGGCAAGAAAGACGACAAAACACTAAATCACAAACAGTACCATGTGATTACGGTGCTGTTGAAATGGTCATACATAGAAGTGTAAATTACTGAAGTTATAGTGCTGAGCTAATAAGAGATAAAAACAAAGCATTATGACTTTTCTCATTACCAATGTCTTCACCACGAAAACAGATCAGAATATTTACACAACCTGTGAAAATCACATTTACATGTCAAAGGTAAATTTCTACGACATTAAAAGGTACCAATGATATTCACAAAAAATCAGAAATATAATTCTGATATTCACACAAAACCGAAGTACGACATCAGCGTAACAAGACGGATAAAATTTATGTGATCAAACGGGTCCTGATCTGTGGTGATGCGACTGGGAAAAACCTGATGCTATAGTAACAAGGTTTTATCGTAATTAATTCTTTACCAAACAACAAAATATTACATTATGCCAAATTGAAAGCACCAGCAGACAACAAAATGAACACTGCTAAAAATGTAAAACATGTTATGAGAGGGGTAAAAAACATTGTGAGAAAAGAAGGAAATGCTGGTTATCAGCATTTTCTCCTTTTCCCATAATGTTTTCAAAAGGCGTCTTTCTCTGAGTCATTATCCCTTTACAACACAATCCCTACTTTTGACGCCCCTCAGAAAGAAGCCTTTAGAAAACATTGTGGGAAAAGGAGAAAATGCTGGAGACCAGCATTTTCTCCTTTTCCAACAGTGTTTTCTACCCTTCCCAGAACAAATTTCAATTTTTCAGTCAACTTTATTTTGTTGTCTGCAAATGCTTTCAATTTGGACCGGTCTAAAATTTTGTCGTGTGGTAAGGAGTTAAACATCGGGATTGTGTGGTAAAGGGTTAATCAAATTCATATTTACAATGGTTGACTTTTTATCAAATGACAAGCTTCTAGACCTGACAAAATTTGGAAATATTTGCAGTTCACAATTGACCAATGGCCAGGTCGTTGTCCTGGACCCACCAGGGTCCCTAGCAGCCCCTTGCATTAAGTTCAGGATTTTCAACTTTCAACCATAAAAAAGGAGGAAATGTAGCTAACATTGTTTTACTCTTTTTCTGTCAGTCTTTTTAAAATGCCTATATCCATCAAGGTGTAAAGAGTTGGGATTGTATGGTAAAGAGTTGATTAGTGAGTGACATGGTATAACAGACAGAAAAGCTGAAATTGGTTTGTATATTAAATGCTATACCAAGCTTGATCTAGATTCAAAGCAGATATTTGATGAATCTTTGGGTATAAAAACAGTATTATGGACTTAAGTCCATTTAATGTGTGCATTTTTCAAGTGAGACAAAATATTCTAAATTATTTGTAGAAGATTGTACTGGTTCTTTTAGGCCCAAGGCCCAAGGTTACCATAGCAAACATGGCTCTTCTTAAAAGTTGTTGATGGACCAATTTTTGCTTACAGAAATAGCCAATAATTACAATATGATTCCTTATAACTTACAGTTATATTTTATATTTACAGCCAAGACAAACAAAACAAGGTAGATGGTTGGCTATCATACAGAGACAGAACTGTTAGAGAGAAGATGAGATACCTCATGACATCCCCCTTAACCCTATACCCCCACCTCCCTACCCCCACCCCCCCACCACTCTCTACCCAGTCCCAATACCAATATCTTTCTATTACGTTACAGGCAATACTAGATTGACAGAATTATGGACTACATACAGAGACAGAACATATGCTGAGGAGAAGAGACTTCCCTGCCTCCCCCCTTTTACAACTTAGCCACAACTTCCTTTTGTCCTGTTGATTGTAAAAAACCAAGGATGAGCTGTGCTCTGACAAAAGGAGGTTAGATGTATCTCCTTGATGTTTTATACCAAGCAAGTCATCACATAATTATGGATCCATTTAACCTATTTTGTCTTATTACTGACTGAACCATTAGGTAGACTGTTCCTTTGACACACAGTAAATTGACCAGTGGCAAAAAGTTTTGACCCAGGTGATTCGGTGCGGACTGTACAGGCTGACCCGAGTCAACACCCTAGGCAGATATATTAAACCCCCTTTTCACAGAGCTTGGCTAACATCTCTTGACCATTTGGTACTTGTTGAGTTATTACTGTTTGACAGATCTCAGTTAATAATTGAGTTACAACTGATTTGGTAGATCTTGGTTACAATAAATTTTAGACCTAGCCTACAAACTTTTGAAAACAGCAAAATATCAGTTCTTAACTCTTTACCACACAATCCGGACTTATAACAATCTTGAGAAAAGAAGCCTTTGAAAACATTGTGGGAAAAGAAGAAAATGCTGGAAACCAGCATTTTTCCTCTTCCCACAATGTTTTCTACCCTTTCCAAATCAAATTTTATTTTTTGATTCACATTTATTTTGTCATCTGCAATTTTTTTTCAATTTTGACTTGTCCAAAGTTTTGTCATTGGTTAAATTGTTAACTAAGGTGTACAGTGAGGCTCCTTTTTCCTGAATCTTGGGTGATTTACATTGAAATACCTTCAATGTAAAAGCAGCCGTCAGTCTCTTAAAGACCATATAGTATTGGTTCAAAAAAGTTATCTGTATACAGCCCTGTCCCACTATATACAGTACTGGTTGAGGTTTTTATGTGTAGCACTGGGACTATATATACCAACCATTCTCAACTCCTTACCACACAATCATGAGTTTTATCAGCCTTTAGAAAAAGGCTTTTAAAAGATAGTGGGAAAAAGAGCAAGTGCTGTTAACCAGCATTTTCTCCTTTTCTCACATTCTTTTCTTCTCTTTTTCTTCACAGTGTTTTCTAAATTGAGGAAGAAATTTCAGTTTTCAAGTTTATAAAGCTTGAATATATTATTATGTGGTGAAAATATTATAGAATTGTTGGTGAATATTGTCCTAACTTAGTTTAACATATAGGTGTTAGCTGTTATAGCTATCAAATATGAAAAACTGTTTTGAAATATGAAATATGTCTTGTGAAGGAAAGAAAACATTTTGGAAAAAGGAGAAAATGCTGGTTATCAGCCTTTTCATTTTTCCGACAGTGTTTTCATTACCCTTCTTTCTCAGAGTGTTTAGAAGTCAGGATTGTGAAGGTAAAATGCTAGAAAACATAGTAGAAGACGTTGAATGAAAAGATTGAAATGCTGGTTATCAGCATTTTCTTCTTTTCTCATAAACTTTCAATCACCTTTTCAGGGAAAGATCAAAAATGGTCATTGTTGGCGAAAAAATTATCAGTATTTTCTTCATTTCTCACAATATTTTTTTCCTAACATTAGAAACGATTTAACTCATTACCACTCACCCCCGACTTTTAATGACCCTGAGAAAGAAGCCTTTTGAAACAGCATTTTCTCCTTTTCCTGCAGTGTTTTCTACTCTTCCCAAACAAAATTTCAATTTTTCAGTCACATTTATATTGTTGTCTGCAAATGCTTTCAATATGGACTGGTCTACAATATTGTTGTTTGTTAAAGATTAAAGCTACATTTATCATCTGCAAAAGCACTTAAGTTAGATCAGTCTAAAATATTGTGATGTGGTAAAGTGCTGAGCTTTTTTTCCATTCTAGAAAATAGTTAACTTTTAGATTTAACACTGTTTTTGTAAATGGTGGTTAACTTTTAGATTTAACACTGTTTTTGTAAATGGTGGATGCTTGTTTTTTTATCACCTTTTTATGAAACAAAGTTCCAGGGTATTGTAAGATGTTTTTGTACTTTTCCATGCAAGTTTAGCTAAGTGTAGACAAAGAAAGTGATACAGTACTCTCAATGAAAGCAGCTAGTAAAATTGTTGACTTTAAACAAGCTTTCTGTGGTTATGGGCTTGAAGAAATCCGATATTGATCTGTACGGATTGTATAGATGGGCTGTCCTTGGGCAAGGCAACAAAGAGACCCAACCTTGACTGTCAGAACTTGAGACACATTTACAAATGAGCTGTTCCTGGCATGCTACTAATGTATTGTTGAAAGTAACTTAAAATACCATTTAAAGCATAAATTTGTAAATGTTGTATGAAGTGTTTTCTACAATTTGGCTTCAGCCGTACACAAAACTATGACATCACAGAAATGTCTAAATAGAAAGCCTTTACAGATGATGTTTGTCTTTGAAAGGCCGAGCTGTGGAAGCTCAGTCGGTAGCAGGCAGGACTTGAAAACACCGGGTCCAGGGTTCGTTCCCTGGCTACGGCCCCTGGCTTGGCCAATTTGTTTCCCAAGATCGATGAGAGTAACTGCGAAAGGACTCGTTCCTCTCCCACCGCTGACTATTGTTTAGATGGTGATCATGTGGGAAAGCAGCCGATGGCATGGAAAGAAAATTGTGCAAAGCACTGGTTAAAGAAACTTCAGGGATGTATGGATAGGTGCAATGGCCATCACAATATAACTGAAATAATGTTGAAAAGGTGAAAATACTGTCAAACATCATACAATCAATCAATCAATTGTCTTTGAAAGGATAGAAAACATTGTAGGATAAGAAGTAAAATGCTTTCCTCCTTTTCAGATAATGTTTTTCAAAAGCTATTTTCCTCCAGGAATGTTTGGAAAAATTCAGATTTAACGTTTGGAAATAGGGGCACTGGCTATGTATAGCATTTTGTATGTATGAACAAACATCCATTTAGAATTTTTAAATTTTCAAAGAAAGCATCCACCATATGTATTTTTGCAATGGTTTATGTTGTAGTTAAGAACTGGAATCAAAGAAGACTGCTTTTTATACGCCCGTCGAAGAATCATAACAGTTTGTAAACAATTACCAGTAGAGTTGACAGCTCTTCAAAATCTATTTTGGAATGTGAGCGTCTCCTCCCCTTTCTAATTATTAAGTTTCATAAACAGATTTTAAACCTTCTGTTTTAACCTACATCCAGTCTTCTTGCTAATTACAAAGGTATACTGACATTTTGAGCATGTTGCGCTCATTTAAACCAACATATTGACTGCGGGATTTTCATCCTATTTTTTTTTTTTTTTTTCGATGTAAATATGGTTTGGAATGGGAATTAATTGGCCTGTGGGACCCCATGTGGTTTAATCGGGGATATAAGAATAAACCACTGCAGTCCTGCGATTGTCACACCTGCCATTTCATCTGGCGGAACAAAAATGACAGCATGCATGTCGCAAAAGGGGACAAAAGGGGCATCATTTTGTGTTTTGTCCAGTCCTCATTTATCATGTTTGTTTTAAATATGTTGTTGCACATGTATGTTATTTTCACCTCCCATTATTGTTTACTAAGTAAGTGAGCCCAATATGACCTCAGTTATTGACAGGTCTTGAAACACTACTCATTCATTCATCCAATTCATTCCAAATATAATGAAAGCTTGTTAATAGAACAAAAAGTGTTGTGGGGTGGGTTTTTGATGCCATAAAGTGGATATCTATCTTAAAACTTAGCAAATTTCCAGGATTGATGATAGATCTAGGTCTAGGCATTGCTACAGAATTCATTCCTGTCTCTGCACTGATCACTGTTTCAACGATGGATATGTAGGAAAGCAGATTGGATGTAAAAGGAAAGCCACATAGTGTGTATGTATAATCTGATTTTAGTGATCTAAGCACTTGGATTTAAAGAAACCCCAGGTAATACGTGGATAGTCTAACAAAGAAATGAAAGATTTTTCTTTTCCTTTTGTGTGTAGAGTGGGAGTGAGTATTTCCAAACTATCAGCAATTACTGAACAAGATTTTAGAAATAACACCAACTCTCCTGGAGACAATAATAATACCATATGACGTCATAAGCAGTTTGACATATTTCTTTTTTTTTTTTACATCTTTCAAAGTTTTGATTGATATGATAATCATCTGAAGAGAAATTGGTAGTTACCTACATTTGACAGCTGAAAGGTCAGGGAATTACCACTTGATTTTTCGAGATATATTGCTAAGAGTATAAACTGCTCCTTTTTCTCCCTTCAATCAATAATTATACCCCCCCAAAACTCTGTTTGGGGGGTATATAGGAGTCGGCTTGTCAGTCTGTCGGTCGGTCGTTCTGTACCTTTTTGTCCGCACTATTTCTCATAAACTACTTGACAAATTTCATTCAAACTTCACAAGTACACTCAGTATCAAGCAGAGATGTGCATATGAAATGTTGGTTATGGTTCATTGATTTTTCACTGAGTTATGGCCCTTTCATGAAATTTCTTGTCCGCTCTTTTTCTCATCAACTATTCATCTCATCTCAAATATTGGATAGATTGGTTCAAACTACATAGATAGATTAAGTATCCAGCAGAGATGTGCATATCCTATTTTGGTTATGGTTTATTTAGGTTTCATGGAGTTATGGCCCTTTGATGATTCTGGACAAATTTCTTTTTTTTTTGTCTGCTCTATTTCTCAGTATTTACTGGATGGATTTCAGTCAACCTTCATGGGAAGTTTCATTATGAAGTCAAGACGTGCATATTGTAATTTAGTTACAGCTGAATGATTTTCAAAGGAGTTATGGCCCTTTTATGATTTTTTTTTTCTCTGTTCAATTTCTTAGTATGTATTGGATGAGTTGCAGTTAAACTTCATGGGAAGTTTAAGCATGAAGCTAAGATGTTCCCGTAAAATGGTCTTTACAAGTATGTGAACCAATAATCATTCCAAGATATTTTTCTAGACATAAATTAAGGAAATTGTCAGGAACTGTGTTTATTTTGTTCAGGAAATCAGGGATGGTTTGCTCTATTGCACATGTATAAATCTACAAAAGAAAAATACTTTCTACTTTTTACAATGCTCAAAATTAGTTTTTTAAATTCAAACTCAAAACCCTTTGATTTTAAAATCTAGAATCTAATTGGTTGTTTGAATTGATAGATATTTGTTCCACAAACCATTTATGTCACTCTTATTGAGGCTTTGCCTTTTTCATATCAGTTCTTCACTTTCAGATTTTAGCTTTGATGTTATGATCTTGGATGTAATTGAATTAATAGTGTTACAAAAGGTCTGTATAATTGAGTTGCTTGTATTTAAGAATAGTGGATCCGTCTGTGAAAACATTTATTATTAAGTTTTTTGGCATAAAATATGTACCATTACTTATAAGCCAACTACATACAAATAAGTAACAAAGTGAAAATTGTTTTTCGTGACAAATACAGTATCAAACACATAAA
Organism: Tridacna crocea; assembly: GCA_943736015.1. Taxonomy (NCBI): domain Eukaryota; kingdom Metazoa; phylum Mollusca; class Bivalvia; order Cardiida; family Cardiidae; genus Tridacna; species Tridacna crocea. Next base: position 74,202,340 of record OX031058.1, on the reverse strand, counting down.
TGAACACAGATGAATTCCAGCAAAACTGTTGCCAATGACGGATCAAGGCATACCAGAAAGGTTGTCGGTCTATTCAGGGACATTACTTTTCTCCAGGAGATACCTTACACAAAATTGTGATACTAGTTTGAAACTGTTTGTTCATATTTGGACAATTTTATTCTTATCACTGTATATCTATGTATAATATGAAAAAGGAAAAGCCTTAATAGGAGCAACTTAAATAATTTGTGGAACAAATAGAGCTATGTAATAATTTGAATTAAGACCTAGATTCTAGATCTTGAAAGCAAAGGATTTTTGTTTGTGAATTCAGGCTTTGCTAAAACCAATTTTGATCATTGTCAAAAGTAGAAAGCATGCTTCTTTTGTAGATTGTATACATGTGAAATAGAGTGAATGGTTCTAGATTCTCTTAACCCTTTATATACTATACAAGTTATTTACACTAAACACTGCCTAGTATTCACTGATAGGCAACACAGGCTGGTTGTCAGGTAGAATACTAGCCTCAAAATGGCTCCCAACAGGCTGCCAAAGCAAACGTGATATTGCTTCACATTACACTGTTTTGTAAAGCTTTTTGATGATTTGACAAAGTAATTAATTTTTAGTACTTACATTCTTTTATTCCTTTTTTAATCCAAAGGTCTTTCGCGTTGTAAAAACACTGATTATATACAAATATTAAGTACAAATGTTTTCTGACATGGAGATCAACAGTTGGATTCAATTTTTCACTATAGCCGACACTCTCTAACATATTTGTTTTAAATTATAATTTTTCTCACACACTTACAATATTGTTTTTTAAATGTCAAATAATCGTTTTATGCAAGGGGAATTAAGATATCTGCATGAAAAATGAAATAACTTTCCCACAAACACATGTATTTCTGCCAGATTTTCTAGGTCAGCCTTTTCAGAGTTCTTTCTCGTGGCAAAATTGTTTGTCCCTGGGACATTATATTGCATCAGATGATCTTAAAAGGGCTGCAGAAAAAATGTCATTTATTTTCTTATTCTCTGCTGTTTCGAGTTAAAAAGCTTAGCATTAACGGTCACAAGAAAAGAATTACTTTCGCTTTGATTTTGAACCCACGAAGGTTGAACTCGACACGGCCTCGTCGATGTCGTTCTCTGACTCATCATTGTCTTATTTCTTTTGTCAAAACTGGGCTAAAATTAATATCAAAGCAATATTTAGTTCATAAATCATATTATCGACCGATAAAAGATGATATCTGTGCAAAAAAACCCTTGACATCGATGCAACTCAACTATCATAACTCGCCATTGTTTTCAAAATCCTTCGAACATATGCCGTGTAATAAAGGTCGGAAAACACCTCGCATTCTTTAGGTTTGTGCTAAAAATAGTATTTTTACATACAAATGAAATGAGAAACATTATTTGATTGGATAATGATTTCAGAGTTGTTGCATTTTGGGTAGGTTTGAACCAATCGGCCTCTATTTAACATCAGGTCTAGAACTAACCAAAATGCGTCACTGGGATTTCCTAGTGTGGATAACACAACACGACATAGTGTCACTCGGATTTCAAGCCAGGTAAAGTTACAACGCGTTTTCGCTGCACTGGGATTTTGGGGGTAGTATTTTTCGACGCATAGAGGCGTCTCTCGTATATAAAGGGTTAAATTAAGCCATTTTCTCAGCAATTTTGTTCATAATTTTAAAAAAAGGAATAACTTGGGAGTGATTATTGTTTCACATACTTTCAAAGAACAATTTATGAGGACATTTCCTCATTGCATGTGGGTATAGGATCTATAAGAGAGAGAGAAAAAAAGGCAAGAAACTCACGGTCATATTTTTACATATCTTGTTAAAAGGCTATGGGAATAAGAAAAATCTCTTTTTATAGATCTCTGTAGATGTAGATCTAATTTCATGGAATGCTGCTGTCTCCTTGCAATGATTGCCACAGAGTCATGTCTGACCACTACATGTTTTAATTGGAGTTTAAAGGTGGGTATTTAGAATTTTCACATCTCACCAAATTAAAAAAATATATATATATACATGACTGACATTTACATGAAAACGTGATACAAATCATCATTAATTAAGACTCATAAAATTTAAAAAAAAAGATAATTTTTTTTTGGTGGTATTCCTTTAAAAGGCTAAGTAGCCTCTTGAGGTATTTTTAGATTTCGTGCCAAAAATCAATATAGCATTGTGGGAATGTCAAGTGACTAGCAATTGACTTATAACGCTTAAATTCCATTGCATAACAAACATGTAGTAATTATTTTCCATAATGTATCCTTCGGACGCTGTGTTTGAAACTGCGTCTGTGTATTCTTGTATGTAAATGAGCAAATTGATCATCTAAAAAAAGAACATGTCTCCCGTTGGTGTCAACCTGGCCGTTGTAATGTCTAATTTCTCTTGTTGTCGGGTGGTTTTCAACCACTGGGGGTTTATGAACGCAAATTAAAAGGCTTTGAGAGTATAAGGATGACTTTTTTTGCATTTTTGTAAAATTTTCGTCCCAAAATCTGAGGGGCCACCTTTAAGGCTGGCTAAATTGTTTCCACCGCCACTTGGGCACTATGCTGCAGTTACATCTGATCATTCTCAGACCTGATTCACATCTTGATTTATCCATCTTTGGAAAATTAGCCAATGATTTTTCCCACCACTACGAGTTTAACACTTTTACACTGACATTATTTCGCTTGTAGATCAGCCAGTGGCGGCAAGAGCATCTATCCATGTTTTTTCTGGAGTTTCTGCAAAATAAGAGTGCATAGATTGCCAAAATCAAATTATTTGTAGAGCTCTCCTTTTTCATTACATCTGCTTCCCTACACATACATTGTTGAGACATTGGTCAGTGTAGAGAGAGAAATGAATTCTGCCTCAATGACTAAACCTATCATTAATCCCTAGATAGAAAGTCGCTGAGTTATTGGGTAGATATTTAACTTATTGTAAATAAACCCAAACTTATAGATCAATCAATAAGCTTCTATAACATTTAAATAAATGTTATAAATACATGTATATTTGAGCCATGTTGCTGTAAAAGAGGGGTTTAATATAATTATATAGATCAAGATTCATACAGTTTTAGATCCATTTTGTAAGATAAGTACTGCCTGAATCACATAGCATGATCCTAATGTGCAAACAATTTATCGACAGATCTAGCATAGAGTTTTCATCCAGGTCAGCTTACGCAGAGTACCCAGACAGACTTGGATTGATAGTTTTTTCAGATGCATTAAACCCTCTTTTCACAGACCATAAATGCTATAAATTATAATTTTGAAACAGTCGAGAGATTAGTTAAGTCATGTTATCTTCAACACATTATTTTCAGGGAAAAAACGGCTCATGCATGACGTTAATAAGTATGATTAGTGATGTCATCATTTGCCAGCATAGATCATTTCATATATTTATACAAAATAGACATTTAATACTCTGAAAGTAAAAAGAAAATAATAAGTACTCATTAAACTGACAATTTTTATGAATAATCCAATTGGAAGGTAATTTTTGTCATTTTTGACCAATCAGATATATGTTTGAAAGATTGTGATATGTAGGATGCTGTGCGACAAAACAGAGGACACTGAATGTTTAGTCATCTGCTGCTAGATTTAGACTAAAACCAAGAACAAAGTTGTATATTTTACTTTTGAAAATCTAGAACAATGTCACTGCAAAGCTCTATACAGGCTCATCATTTACTTAGGATTCACATCCTTTCATTTCTTTTTTCTTTGCAAACTAAATGACCCCAGTGGTTGATGGACCATGCATTCATTCATAATGTGATTACTGGTAATCGTAATATTTTGTATTTGAAACTATACCATACAAATTGATCTTGCTCTGTCAGTTGTCCATCATCAACTTTTACCTTATGTACTCTCTAGAGGCCACATTTTCAGGCCAATACTGGGTTGTGGGGGTCACAAACTAGATCACTAGGCCAAATCTTAGAAAAACCTTGTGTATAGTCTAAAGTCTAAAATCTGAAAATTTGGCAGAATCTCGCTCTTGGTGATACCTTTGATGAGTTTGAAAATGGGTCATATCAGGTCAAAAGCTAGGTCTCCTGTACAAAACCCTGAAAAACGTTGTAATTATGTTTATGCTTCCCTTTGATTCCAGTGTTAGATAATACATATGTGTGAAGTGCCTGAATTATATAACTTTAATTCTTTTTAAAGATTTTTCTGTCCCATTTTGTATTACACTGTGTATAAGTTATACAGTTTAGTGTGACAAGAAAGTGCTTGTATTTAGACCCAATACTTGATGTTTTAACACATGATCCTGATTTTTAACAACCCCAAAGAAGAAGGTAATTAAAAACATTGTGAGAAAAGAAGAAAATGCTGCAAGCAAGCATTTTCTTTTTTTTTTTCCAGATTTTTTTCTTTTTTTTCCCTTCTAAAACAAATTTCATTGTTTAAGCCAGATTGAATTGTTGTCTTCTAAAGCTATCAGATTAGACAAATCTAAGATTTTGTTGTGTTGATAAGGGTTAAATCTGTACCTTATGATGGTAAGTTTTTGCTTCTTATATCACAACTGTTAATAATATTGTGGTAAAAGCAGAATTAAGTAGTGAAGAGGTTCTGCAACTTTATAAACACATTTGTCAAGTCTTTAACAAATAACAGACCTCTAGACTGGTAAAGACCTCAGTCCAGCTTGAAAGTATTTACAGACAAAGTGTTAAATTTTGTCAAAATGAAGATATTCATCAGTGACAGTGTAGAAAACATTGTGGGAAAAGGAGAAAAAATGATGATTTCACCTTTGCTCACAAGATTTTCAAAAGGATATTTCCTCAGGGTAATTAAACCTTGGGAAAGGTCAAATATCGTACTGTATTTGCATTTTTAGTTGTCTACTGTAATCTGTTTGTAGAGGTAAGCCATGAATATAAACTTTTTATTTCTATTGAAAAGTTCAGGCACTTCTATATTGACCTATTTTATAGTTTGACTTGATGATTGTATCCTATCTCTTTACCAAACAACAAAATTGTTGACTACTTTAAATTGAAAACATTTACAGATGACAAAAATGTAAAGCAGAAAATGTTACCATTCTAGGAAAAGGATGAAATCCTTCAAACCAGCATTCTGTCCATTTTGGTTTTTGAATGGTTTTTGCAAAAACAAATCTAATAGCATCACAATTTGTTGTCAGCTATTTCCTTCAACTGAGAAGTTTAAGATTGTGTTGTTTGGTAAAGAGATAAGACTATATTCATTGAATGTAAAACAAAAACCCTTTACCTCATGGAAAACTGAACTATTGGGCGTTATATAAAAGGCCTTTTGTGCCAGTAGATCATTTTGTATGTAGTTCCATTAAAATGTTTTTTTCAAGGTCAAAATTTGCAGGCAATGTAGACCTGAGATCAGATTGAATGTTTGCTGCCTTCTTATCTTGATCTGCACCATCTGCTGAAGCTCTAGAATTTAAAAGATTTAAAATAGTAATCAGCAGTAAAATTAAAACTAGCTAAGCAGGAATGAGATGATAATTGGGCCAGAAATGTTAGGTGTACAATTTTGTCAAACTCCCCCCCTTTCCCAGGTTTCCCCTTGTGTCCGTCTGTCTGTCCTTCACAAATCATGTCTGCTCGATGACTTGTAAACCTTTAAAGATAATTTGATAAAACTTCACATATTTGAAGAGCACAACGACAGGAAGTATCATGCACAAGATCCATAACTCTAGCTTGTCTAATTTTTCAGTTATTCCCCGTCAATTATTTTTGGTCACAAGTCATGTCCAATCTCTAAATCGAATATTTTGATTAAACTTCACACATTTGTAGGTCACTATGAGATAATGCACAAGGACCATAACTTTAGTTTGTCTATTTTAAGATATTCCTCTGATTATTTTCAGTCACGAATTTTGTCCTCTCTATCACTGAAATCTTTTGAAGATATTTTGATAAAACTTAACACATTTGTAGAGCACTTTAAAGGGCAAATCCTAAGATTTTTTGACCATACTGTTTTTTTGCTCCAATCAGCTGCAAATGATGTTAGTAAACATGTGTCCATCAGTTTTCATAAATACCACCCTGTAACATGCCATAAATCACGCTCGAATTGTCACGCTGATATACGGCCCCAAAAATGGTGCATGGCTTACTTCCCCTGATTCGCTTATCTTCCGTACCTGTGTGACGTCATAGGAGCGTAAGCCTGTGTTTACAGTCAGTAGAAATAAGTAGGAACGCTGATGATTATACGCAGATATCTGAGTATTAACATAGAATTCAGCCGAAAAAATGGTAAACTGTGCAGCCTATGGCTTCAACGTCGAATCAGGAACACATAGAATTAGTATGTTCAAATCTCCGAAGGAATTAAAAAGGAGGAAACTATGGATTCAGCGTTTAAACCGGGGCCGGACAGTAACAGAGGATTTTGTGCCATCAGTTCATTCCAAATTATGTTTGAAACATTTCGAGGACAGTCAGCTCTTAATAAGTCCAAAACTCGTAAAAGAAATTGATTATAGGAATATTAGGCTGCGGTTAAAACCTGATGCTGTGCCGACATTGTTCGAAACTCCCGAGTCGAAATAAAATAGGCCAGACATTCCGCAATGGCAATCTCCAAAAAGAAAAACAAACATAAGGTCAGTAATTCCTTTAACTCTTTACCAAACGACAAAATATTGGACTTGTCCAAATTCAAAGCATTTGCGGACAACAAAATACAAGTAATTACAAAATTGAAATTTGTTTCCAGCAGGGGAAAAAACATTGTGGGAAAAGGAGAAATGCTGGTTACCAGCATTTTCTCCTTTTCCTACAATGTTTTCAAAAGGCTTCTGTCTTAGGGTCGTAAAAACCAGGGATTGTTTGGTAAAGGGTTAATTGTTTTTCGTAATAGTTTATCCTTTTCTAGATATACAGTCTGGACAAAGTAGAAATTGGTGCCGTTTTCTCCCCTTTTTTCCCCAAATGTTTTCAACGTTTAACCCTTTACCAAGGGTAAACGGTCAAAAGCCCCTCCGGTCATTATCCCCTACCCTCAAAACAGGTATGGCGGTCAAAAGCCCCTTCACGATTTTGCAAGAGCGGTCATTATCTCCTTCATCAAATTTTAAACGCGGTCAAAAGCCCCTCCGCGATTTCGCAAAGGCGGACATTATCCCCTTCATCAAATTTTGAAGACGGCCAAACCCCCCATCATCAGTAGCAGACAATTGTCTATATGAATGGTAACCATATCGACATGATCCCCTCCGTAAACATGAAGTCTGATTATCACTTTAAAAGCTCTATACAAATTCTGAAAGTGTGAAATTGTCCGAAGTGGATCCGATGATTGTTGATTGATTGTATGTTGTTTAACGCCGTTTTCAACCGTATTTGACTTATATCGCGGAGGCCAGTGTACATATCCATGCTTTCCCAGGTTGCTTTTTTATCCATTAATCAGCAATTTTTCCCAAGCCACTGGCTGCTTCCCCACATAACAATTTCAGTGTCAATGTTCAGCAGTGACAGGTATGAATCCTATCATCAATCCTCAGAAAGGAATTGACATTGAACCAGCGACACCCAGCTGCTCGCAAAAACGGGTCGACATGTTCCAAAGGCATTTTATTAATTAGGGTTCTTGGAATTAGGACTCGAGTCCTACACTTTACCACTGAGCCCTGTAGGATCCTGGAAATAAATGAATAGCATTCAGGAAAAAATCAAGACCACGTTGGGAACAGTGTAGATCAAGATCAGACTGCGCAGACCATACAGTCTGATCTTGTTCTACATATGAAGCTATTCCTAGTCAGAAAAAAATCAAAATGAAACATACGTATTCAGAGTATCTTATATGAGTGTTTTGTGTATTGTCATCTTTATCGAACGAGTTGACCAAAATTATATGGAAATAGCCTTCGTATTTAAAACATGACTCGTACAATTTGGTTATTTATTTTCTTTATATTGAAAAAGGTGTTGTCTTTACATCTATTGAAATGATTGAGACAAACTGAGGATGGATTAAGATAATTATCTATCATGATGCAAATTTATTACACGTTTACATGTTGAATGTATAAGACTGGCAGGAAACAATTTTAATGTGTAAATCACCATCGAGCAAAGAAAAAAAGGGGGAGGTGGATAGGGATGCACGACACAGGTAAGACACTCTGACATGATTTCATTTCTTCGTTAAAAATCACAACGGAAAACGCTAGCCTATTTAAAGGGGTTTATGTCCGCCTTTAAGATTGGATGAAGGGGATAATGACCGCCCTTACGAAATCGCGGAGGGGCTTTTGACCGCCTTTAAAATTTGATGAAGGGGATATTGACCGCCCTTGCAAAATCGTGAAGGAGCTTTTGACCGCCATACCTGTTTTGGGGGTAGGGGATAATGACCGGAGGGGCTTTTGACCGCCATTCTTTACCAAGATACAAAATTTTAGAATGGTCCAAATTAAAAGCACTTGCAGGAAACAAAGTAAACCTAACTGAAAGATTGAAATTTGTTTCCACCAGGATAGAAAACATTGTAGGATAAGAAGAAAATGTTGGTTACCAGCATTCTCTCCTTTTCCCACAATGTTTTAAAGAGTCTTCCATCTCAGGGTTGTAAAAACCAGGGATTGTTTGGTAAAGGGTTAATTTGCACAAGACAAAACATGATAATCAAAAAATTGAAATGAAATTTGATTTGGAAAGGATGGAAAACATGGGAAAAGGAGAAAATCTTAGCATTTTCTCTTTTCCTCAATGTTTTCAAAGGCAACAACATAACATATTCATCCAAATTCATAACATAGATTTTGCAAGTACCAAAGTCTGGATCGTTCAAATGATATTAACTTTCAAGTGTTTCAGCTTTTTCTTCCTTTTCCACAATGTTTTTAAAAGGCTTCTATCTCAGGGTTGTAAAAAACAAAGGGTCAAGTGACCATTCACCAAACACAAAAAATTTAGACTGGTTCAAATTGAAAGCATTTGCAGACAACAAAAGAATCGTGAACCAAAAACATTTGCAGCTGATTGGAGCAAAAAACAGTATGGTCAAAATATATTAGGATTTGCCCTTAAACAGTAAACATCTTTTTCTTCCCACACTGTTTTTCAAACACTCTTTCTTTGGGTATTGGAAACTAGACCTAGTGTTTCCATGGTAAAGGGTGAAGTCAGTATCTGGCTACCCCTAGTCATGGTCATAAATGTTAATCCATCACCGGCCAGTTGAAACAATACAGGAAATGGTTACATAACATTTGCATATCTCACTCCTTTACTCTGTAATGAGTGCTTGTGACAGTAAACCCATGTTACAGCTTTTATCTCATACACTTCTTTTCTTCGACATTTCACTCTTAAAAATGATTTGACAACTTACAATCATTTTGAACAAATATTGAATTGTATCTTTACACTTCTGATTTGTGGATATTTCCCTGTTCCTCTCCATACTATGTCTTCTAGACAGGCTACTGAGAGAAATCTTTTGTTTTTACGACCCTTGTAAAGATAGAAAAAACATTCGAAAACATTTTAGGTAAAAGAGAAATGTTGCTGACCAGCATTTTCTCCTTTTTCTACAATGTTTTTTACCCATCAAAAACAAGTCCAAACATGCAAGTTAAATTTGATTTGTTGACTCTTATTTGCTTTCAATTCGGTTGAGTCAATAAATTTGATGTTTGGTAACAATTTAACCCTGTCCTAGACGGCAAATTTTGGACCAGACCAAATTCAAAGCATTTTGCCCATGACAAATTATAACAGTTGCTTAAAAGATGATTTTTTTATGATAGGATAGAAAGCTTTGTGGGAAAAGGAGAAACTGCTGGTTACCAGAATTTTCTCCTTTTCCCACAATGTTTCCAAAGGCTTCTATTCCTTTCCCGTAAAAACCAGGGATTGTTTGGGAAAGGGTTAAACATGTATTTTACATCTCTTGAGAAACAAGTCCATACAACTCGTACTAATCTCTTGGGATACTCCTCCATGTGAACTTAACCAGAACTTGTGCCCAATTTGTGGGATTTATTTTTAACCTTTACCAATCAATCCGTAATTTTTACGACCCTGCATATTCTCCTGTTAACACAGAGTTTTACTCTGCTGGAAAAAAAAAATCAATTTTTGAAATATATAACTTATTTTGTCGTCTGCAAGCTATTTCAGTTTGGACCTGTTTAATATTTTGTCGTATGGTAAAGAGTTAAAAGTAGAAAATATTGTGGATAAAGGATCAATCGATACAAATGTGGTTACCCAGAATATAAAATAATTTTGATGATTATCTTAATGATCTCAGAACATATTATTTTCTCAAATTTCACGCTCCTTAACAGCATTTCAAACTATTCTTATTCTCATGAAAATCGCGATTTATTGTGTAACCCTTCCCCCATGAGAGAACAAATTTTGTACCTGTCAATGTTTACAGAATTCTTTACAAGGTACAAATATAGCATCTATCAACAAATAGTTAGAACTAACATCTCACGATTATCAATCGTAAAAGTCAAGAAATCGTTTATTTGACATGAAACTAAAGTGTAGGAGAAATGTCTTTAAAAGTGTCGGCGAACTGTGTAGTCGTGGAACCGTCTTGAAACCGTCTTTTTTATTATTATTATTATTAATGCCACCCGTAAATCTACTGAAAATACCTCAAGTGAAACAAAGCTTATGCTGTACACTTAATTTTATCATGTATCGAATAATATTTCTGTAAGCGACGTTCGCCCCGTAGCCTAATACATAAAGGCGTTTCAAAAGTCTGGCATAACATCGTTATTTTCGCCATTGGTGGGCGAATTTTTACTTTTATCCTCATCATCAGAAAGTATTAAGTTTCATTAAAAACTTGGTGTTACATGTACGGCCTTACCGGCCTAGAATCGTGTATTCCTTCGTCTTAAATATCGCTCATTTCACTATCTGAAACAAGGTCCATATTGAAACAAACGCTCCTATGACGTCACAGATCAAGGTGCGCTACAATAAGTAAGGGAGGTAAGCGATGCAAGAAAAACTAATAAGCAAAAATATAAATTGAAAAAAAGTACTTTTACTAATTTTTTTTTCAAATTACAATATTACCAGGTTGCCATTCGATAGATGTAGATTTTAAAATTAATCATATCAGAAACTTGTTGATTTGCCCTTTAAGACAAAGTGTTAGGCACAAGAACCATAACTCTGTATTTTTTTCCAGTTATTTCCCTTTGATTATTTTCCTCATTGGGCACAATTTTGTGTCTGCTCTGTATCTCAAAATAAGAGAAAAAGGACCATATTTTTTTTTTTGTTAGAAATTTTCTAGGACAGATATTAATCCTTTTGACACCAAAAAAGGGGGGAAGACATCTGGGGGTCTTTTGGTAGAAAACTAAGTTCTAGTTCATAATTTTTTCCCCTTTTGTTGCTGTAGTCTATTTGTAGAGACATGTATTTGAGGTAAAGGGGTTTAGTGTTATATCTGTACTGTGTATGGCATGCAACACATGAAAAGGGGCATTTAGACATTTGTCTATTTTTGTGCTACAGTAGACTTGTGCAAAACAGAAAATTATATTAGAATGGAAACGTTTTGTTTCCGATAAGCCTTTGCGGACTGCTGAGGCTGCTTGGAGACAACACTTTACACAGATGTCAGACTGTTTCTTTTCACATGTAGGCTACTTTTGACTTTACCCTTTCCCAAACAATCCCTGGCTTTAACGGGTCAGGAATAGAAGCCTTTTGAAAACATTGTGAGAACAGTAATCAGCATTTTCTCTTCCCACAATTTTTTCTACCCTGCCATATAGAAAAATAATCTTTTCAGTAACTGTTAATTTGTCAACTGCAAAATGCTTTCAATTTGGTCTTGTCCAAAATTTGCCGTTTGGGAAAGGGTTATTTCAGTTATTTTACTTGCTTATTTTATGTCATCAGTTCTGTATGAAACATTAATTATTCAGAGAAAGTCCCTACAGAAAATTGCTATATTTACCCTTAGGCTGCTAAGCCCGACTTACTGACCTTTTTGCAGACAGTGTAGATCAAGATCAGACTGCATAGAACTTTCATTCTGATCTTTGGTCAACACTGTCCGAAAAGGAAACATTTTTCCCCAAAGCATACCTTTGAAGCAGCAATATTTGGGTTTTCACGACCGAAATTTCATTTTAGTTATTTAGCAGAATAAGGGTTAAGTTCTGATACGGCAGAATTCATACACAGAAATACCAGCTACAATTTAGTAAGTAATTTTTAGCTCCACTGGCAGTAGGCCAGCAGGCTTATGTCATGGCCCGGCATCTGTTGTGTGTTCGTCCATCAGTATGTGTGTCCATCCGTCCATGTGTGCTGTGCATTAATTATTATTTCAAACATCTTCTCTGAAACTACCCATCCAATTTTGATGAAACTTCACAGAAATGATCCTACTATGGTTCTCTTCAGAATTTCTGGAAAGATTTTGATTCCTCTAAAACCTCTGGTTGCCATGGCAACAAAACTGTAAAAAAAAATTGAAAATCTTTGAAAATCTTCTTGTCTGAAACCGTAAAACCTAGGACTACCAAATTTGGCATGTAGCTTTATGTAGTAGACCTCTACCAATTTTTTTCAAAATATAGCCCTGGGTTCAAATTGGCCCGGGTGGGGGTGGGGGGAGTGGGGTCACAAGTGTTATGGGTTTATATATATAGGGAGAACTTTAAAATGCTTCATCTACTAAGTGATAGAGCCTAGGGCTACTAAATTTAGCATGTAGTGTCATCTAGTTGATTTTTACAAACACTTTTTAATCTATAGCCCTGGGGTCAATATAGGCCTGGCCCCGGGGGTCACAAGTTTTACATGGGCTTATATAGGGAGAACTATAAAATTCTTCTACCTAGCCATAGGGCCTATGGCTACCAAATTTCACATGTAGCTTTATCTGGTAGAACTTTACTGAGGGTGTCCAAATTAAAGCCCTGGGGTCAAAAGGGTTACAAGTTTTACATGCGCTTATATAGGGAGAACTTTAAAATTCCTCTTCTATGTAGCCATCAGGCCCAGGGCTACCAAATTTGGCATGTAGCTTTATGTAGTGGTTGTCTACCAAGGGTGTCCAAATTATAGCCCCGGGGTCAAAGTTGTCCCTGCCCCAGGGGGTCACAAGTTTTACATGGGCTTATGTCGGCAACCAGTGAAGTAAACTAACGCATCAATGCTGCAAACCAGCCACTGAGTTAAGAAACTCCATATTCAGAATGTCGGCCATTTGCAGATGTTTTGTAACCATTATTACACTTTCTTAAATGAAAAGAATAACATGAAATACGCCAAGAATGAGTAACCTTTTTTTTCCTGGGACAGATTGAAATTTCTCGCTTTCTTATCCCACGGAATTGCTAATAAACACTAGAATTTCGAATCATTTGCTAATTTTTCATTGCATAAAACCGAAATATGTTATTAACGGGAAACCGATTAAGCGTTGAAATTTACGTTGTCTAATTAGGAAATGGATCGGTGCTGGACCGAATCTTGCAAATAACCGAAAATTGCGATTAAGTGGAATCCACTGTATAACCTTGGGGGTCAAGTTTGGCCCCACTCCAAGGGTCTCATGGTGAAAACTATATAAATTTTCTTGTGACTAACCATCAAACCTAGGGCTATCCTGTCTCATGGGTCTCAAGTTTTACAGGATCTTTTATTGAGCAAACTTTGAAAATCTTATTTATAACCACATATTCTAGGCCTGTTTTATTTGGGTAAGGGTATCTTGTGGACCTAAACCAGGATTCAATTAATTTTAGCTTTGTTGCCCTCCCCCAAAAACATTTCCCTTAGGTCAAAAGTTTCTCATACAATTTTATAGAAGAAAATTTTGTATGTCTTCTAGTCAAAAACCAATTGGCCAAGTATTGTAATGTTCGGCTTGTAGTGTTTTCACTTACTAGCCAATGGAGTGATACATGGCCATCATGGCCCTTTTGTTACTTTTCTCACAGAAACTACATGCTAAATTGTAGCTGGTAGTGAAACATGTTAAAGGCAAGAGACAATGTTGGTCATTTGAAATAAAATGTATGTTACATGGGATTTTAACTGTGTGAGCTCTGCATTGTTAAAAGGGGGCTTAATGCATCTGCAAAAAAAGTATCCACAAATGTCAGCGTGTGCCGTCCACACAGGATGAAATGGGTTAAAAGTTTTTTATACTTTTGGTCAATTTTCTACATGTCTAAAGACTGTTCTACCTCCAGATCCAGTCAACTTCTGGATAAAATAAACTTAATGCATCTGTAATTATATGATGATTAATTTGGTGTAATGCATCGTTAGAGATATATTAAGCCTCTTTTTCAAAGAGCATGGCTCAATTATGTACAAGTCATGCTCTGAAAAAGGGGGGCTTAACCCTTTACCTGATATGCCAATTTTAGGGTCTTCCATTTCAGCAGCTAGTAAAGATATGATGTCAAAAATATGGACAAATGAGGATACAAATATCTGATTGAATGGAAAACATGGTGGGTAAAGGAGAAATGGCTAGTTATTAGCAATATCTCCTTTTCCTACAATGTTTTCAAAAGCTGTGAGTTGTTGATACGTCAAAATGGGTTATCTATGGAGTAAAGGGTTAATGCATCTGCAAAAAGTATCGACCCAGGTGAGCCTGTACAGTTCATGCAGGCTAACCTGGACTGAAACTTTCTATTTGTCAATTTTCTGTATGTACAAGGATCAGTTTACCTCATGATCAAGCTGGTTGTCAAAACAAAGTGGCTATTAGGGATCTATGGCTATATGATGGGTTAATTGGTATGATGCATCATGGGAATGCATTAAGCCCCCTTTCCACAGAGCATGGTTCATTTGAGTGTACATGTTGCTTTAATTCTCTATTTGTGTATTTAGTTATATTTGTTTATTGTTTAATGTTTCTAGATTTATTGTCATGTATTGAGATATGTACATGTATGTACTTTTATGTGGTTGACCAAGTTTGCTGATCTTCAGGGTCACTTTTCACCAATCATACTATTGTTTGTCTTCTGGTGGGTTTGGTTTAAAAATCAACACAAAAAGGTACGAGTTTGGCCAAGAAACAACAGATTACAGTAGAATACCAGCTAAAGGTCAGAGGACTTCAGTGACTAGCCTCCATTCAGACCAGTGTATTTTTCTAACTTAAATATATACTTCCCTTTAAGACAATCTGGTTTCCCTGTACATTTAATGTATGCTTTCTTTATTCTCAAAATTCATACTCAAAACTTTTGCTATGGTTTGAAAAACCCAGAACAATGTAACAAGTAACACTTGACCTCTGTGACATTTTTTTTTTTCCGGCCAAATGATAAAAATATGAATTTTCTACTACAACAGAAAATATTATTTATGTTCAAGTCTATTTTTGTCAGTGTATCTTTAAATATTGGACAGAGTAGATCAAATATCATGCCTCAAGTTCTTTGTTGGATGATCTTTGATCTGCACTGTTTACAAAAATGTTGGCTTAAAGTTTGATTTCTGTAAATAGAAAATCTTGGTTTGACTGTTGTTGCTGGTTACTCTAAGCAGGTAACTGTGTAGTCCCCAGTCTAGTACTGGTTAAACCTGGGAAAGACAGGAAACAGCTGGCTGGACACTGTAATATTGTTTAACAATAAAGTACAAGACTAGTTTAAATACAAAATTAATCAAGAATGACAAAAAATGAGAGGTGAAAAGCGGCCCTGATTTTAGAAGTTGGAGATAATGGAACATGTCATATGCACTTGGAAATGATTCTTATGAATATTACAAAACTGAAAACATAGTGGCAAATAGCAAAATTGCTCTGTATGAGAACACTGTAAGCAAACTTTTGAAACAACCAATTACTGTACAAGAATGATGTTTCATGCTCTTACAGTTGACAGCCTTCAACATGAAGTAAGCAGTTGCTCATTTACACACAATGTTGTCTTCATTATCACAGAAAGACATTTTCTTGTCATACAACTCAGTGTGTTACTTGCACTATTTTGTTATTCTAAATTTAAGGTGTACAGTAATAGTATTGACAGAATAATCTTTCGGAAAAAGAGAAAATGTAAGTTACTAGCATTTGTTACTTTATCCAAGACATTTTATAAAGCTTTCTTCCTCAAGTTTTTTAAAGCGCAGCATTATTTTGAAAAGTGTCAAAATCTATTGAATTTAGAGAAGTCAGATTTTTGCTCATTTGAAAGCAAGTCAGAAAGTAACTCGGACATGTTCTATTGCTCCAACTTCTAGATGTTTTGATATTCCACATTCAGTCACAATTATGAGCTTCTTAAAGGTTTTGGCTGCTAACCCTTTACTTGATGACAGTTTTTTTTAACCCTTAGAGCAGTAAAGTAACTGTCTGAACTTGCTTATTTTGTAAAAAAGGTCAAAATAATTCATTAATTGTTTTGGCAAGAGAGTAATTTGAAGAAGGGTACTTGGTAGGTCTAAGATCAGACTGCATGTTTTGTGCAGTCTGATCTTGACCTACACTACATAAGTACAGAGAGCTCTAAGGGTTAAAGCATTTGCAGAGGACTTGGTTGATATGATAGCATATGTTTATAAACTGGTAAGAGATGTGGGAAAAGAAGAAAATAATGAAAACCAGTATTTTCTCCATTTCTCTCATTGTTTTACTGTAGCTATCATCCCCTGTATGGTGAACTACTGACTTGTTTGGTTAAGGGTTAGATGAAATTGCAACTTCAGTAATAGGAAATGGCCTATATAAAATTACTGTGTTTCATGTGTTTTATGACAAGAAGAAAACCAAAAGTTTACAGTGTAGACCAAGATCAGACTTCATGTTATGAACAATCTGATCTGATCTATACTGTCAAATAAAGCCCTTAACATGCAAAGACTGAAATGTTTGCAAACATTGGGAAACCTTATGTTTTGTGCAGATTAAGATTAGACTGCAAAAAATGTGCATTCTGATCACTGATCTCCATTTTCCAATATGTTGTGCTGTATTTAGGCCAAAGTGACCCTGACATTGCTATGGTTTGGGATCCTTCCTATGAACTTTATGTTGTTGGTTTCATTTATACAGCAGTCAAAATGATGACACATGACCCTGTAACAATATGGCGGTGATTAAAAAAACATTCTGGTGGAATATGGATAGCTTACATGTGTAAAGGTTTTCATACCAGGAATACATGTGAAAATATAGTGGCAAAAGAAGAAACTGTTTATTATCAGCAATTTCTCCTTTTACCACATTGTATTTCGAAATTGGTCTGCAGTAATTTGTGCCATTTGTTAGCAGGAGTCAATGTGTTACAATGTTGTAAGAAGTTCAATAATTGGAAAAATAGCCAAGTTAACTTCTTTCTGATCTTTATGTCCAAGTTGACAAGATTGTTACAATACACTGTATGAAAAAAATTGTGATTCATGCTTAACCATGTACCACACATTCTTAGTTTTATAAATCCTGACAGATAATGCTTCTGAAAACATCGTGGGAAAAGGAGAAAATGATGATAACCAGCATTTTGTCCTTTTCTCACAATGTTCTGTATTTTTTGTAAGATCCCATCATGTAAGCAACATATTGTCATCTGCAAATGCTTTCAATTTTAACAAGTCTACAGTTTTGTCATGTGGTTGAGCATTGAAGTCTTAGCAACCTATAATTTTTCTACAGTGTTTTATTGACTGTAAATTACTATGTGAAAAGATTGTATTGCTCGTGTCTTTGCATGAGAGATATCTTCTTTATATGCAGTATTTGGTGGTCTTGTCAACTTGGATGTAAAGTAAGAAAGAACTATGTTACCTTCTGTAGACAAATTGTTTCTTGCAGCAGACAACAGTTGAAAACATTGTAGTGAAAGGAGAAATTGTTCTTAACTCTTTACCAAACAACAAAATTGAGACTTTCTCAGTTGAATGCATTTGCAGATGACAAATTAAATGTGACTCGGAGTAAGACAGTTGTGTATCATAGAGTAGAAAACATTGTGGAAAATGGAGAAAATGCTTGTCGGCATTTCTTCTTCTTCCACAATGCTTTTGAAGTCTTTAAAGCATTGGACTGTCTGGTGAAGAGTTAGGAGTGTTTCTCCTTTTGCTACAATGTTTTTTTCTTGTATTCATTTAAAGTTTTGATAAATTTGTTGTCTGCTGCAAGTTTGTCTCAGTAGGTAACAAGTTAACTTGGTTATTTCTGAATGTGGATATCGATCAGCAAACTTGGTCAACTGGGATGGGGAGGGGAGGGGAGTGGGAATTGAAAAATAAAACGCTACAGGAGATTACTCTGAGTTCTTGATTTTATTCAAACAACATTTCTTTTTAATATAATAAAATACAAAGAAACCAAAAGAGCCCCATGACCACTTGCCAGTGCCAAGGGAGGTAACTCAGTCCAGACAAGACTTTTGGTGAATTATTCCCCTTGAATGACTCTTCAACCAAGTTTGTGTATGAGCAGCTGATTCCCACTGGGATTGTAATGATGTGTTCTTACTGCACAATACAACATGTATTTCAAGTGAACTCTTGTAAAGTTTCAAGTCCTTTAGTGATAATGATGGAACACCAATGTTTCTAGAGAGAATGTATGTCTATGGGTTTGAAAGTTATGAAACCGTCTAACCAAAAAAACAACCACATACAGAGTTCCGAATTCAGATTCAAAAGGCAATTATTTTCTCTAAAAACCAACATTTACTTGTGCTATAATGCAAATACAAGTCTATTCGCAGTCAAGGATATCTTGAAACAGTGTGACCTTTCATTTCAATGCCAAGCATACTGTAAGTTTTACAATAATCACTTCTGTTAACTTTAGCCCCAATACAGTATTTTTTTTTGTGGGTAATTCTAAAAGACATGAGGAAAAAAAAAAATCTGCCAAAACTCGACAACGAATGGAGAAAATAGTTTTTAACAATTTCTCCATATGTCACAATGTTCCCCAAAACCATCGATCATTGAAGTCGAGTCCTCATCTGTCACAATGTTTTCAACAGCCATCTTTCACAGTGAAGACTAAAGGGATTGTGTTCAGGTAAGGATAAACAAAAGTAAAGAACAAAATCCCCATGAAAGCTTGTCAACACACTGTCCTGAATACATGTTTATATAACCTGTAGCAAACCTTATACTACATGTATTTTATTTAGAGAAGTAAGTTTTTGAGAATTTAATTTGAGAAAAAATTTGAAGTTATTGTTGAAACTGAACTTAAATATAATTCTTATTGCTTCATAGACCAGGACTTTGACTGTTCAGAGCTTTAAGAGGCATCAAATTTTATGAGCAATTAAGCCTTTTGCCTACAGGTGTTTTATTATTTTTAAAGTTTTTATGTAATATTGCATTATTGTCGAAATTTCCCTAGAGTATCATTCCTGGCATTTCATACACTAGTAGTCTAAACAACAGTCTAACCTATAAAAGGCATCAAACTATAATGCACAGTTAACCCTTTGACCTACAGGTATTTCATTTTTAAGGTGAAGTTTTAATTTGATATCGCAATAACTGATGAAATTACCCTTAAATATTATACCTCGTATTTCAAAAAACACAGTCTTGACAACATTCCAACTGGCAAAAAAATAAATGCGCAATTTTACCTTTTGCAAGAGGTATACAATCTCTTAACGCTTCACCACATAACAAAATTTTAGGCTTGTTCAAATTGAAAGCAGTCGCAGACCACAAAGGCGACTGAAAAAACAAAATTTCTTTTGTGAAGGGTAGAAAACAGTGTGAGAAAAGAAGAAAATGCTGTAACAGCATTTCCTCCTTTTCCCACTTTGTTTACAAAAGGCCTCTCTCTTAGGGTCGTCAAAAGTTGCTATTGTGTGGTAAAGAGTTAATGCAAGTTTGTTTTATTTTAAATGCAGTAAATGTTGGAACTGTTTAAACTCTTAACTACACAACAAATTGTAGAATTTTCCAAGTGGAAAGCTTTTGCGGATGGCAAATTATACCTGGCTCAAATGACAGAATTTGTATTTGAACATGGTAGAAAGCAGTGAGGGGAATGAGAAAATGCTGGTTTACAGCATTTTCTCCTTTTCCCATAATGTTTTCAAAAGTCTACTTTCTCAGGGCTGGTAAAAGTTTGGATTAAATGGTAAAGGGGCAAGCATAATTTTTAGGGTTTCAAAATTTTCAAAAAGGCATCAAGTTATATATGCAATTAAACATTTTACCTTAACTCTTTACCACACAATCCCGACTTCTAACGACCCTGAGAAAGAAGCCTTTTGAAAACACTGTGGGAAAAGGAGAAAATGCTAGTAACCAGCATTTTCTCCTTTTCCCACAGTGTTTTCTACCCTTTTCAAACCAAATTTTAATTTTTCAGTCACATTTATTTTGTCATCTGCAAATGCTTTCAATTTGGACTAGTGTATAATTTTCTTGTGTGGTAAAGAGTTAATGTGGTGTGTCTACAGTTAGGTGTTCATTTGATTCTGCATTAATTGTTGAAAGCGTACTTAAGTATGATTCCTAATAAAGATAAATAGACCAGTAGTCTAAGCAAAGTTTTGTCTTTCAAACTAAACTGACAATTCAAATGCCTGCCTACATGTATGTTATTCATTAAGTTCAGTTCTATTTGACATTACAATCATTGTAGAAATTTATTTGATATTACAATTATTGTTGAATTTGTATTTAAGTATGTTTCCTTGTGAATCATAAACAACAATCTATAAAACATACTGGGAATTTTTCCTTTATCTACATGCATTTTATTGGTGAAGTTAAGTATTTATTCAATTTTGCAATTATTGTTGAAACTGCTCTTAAGTACAATTCCGGATGTTTCATATACCAGTAGTCCAAACAAGTCAATAAAAGGTACAAAGTGAACAGGCAATTTAACCTTTTACCTTAATGTACTTGATTCTGAAGCAGAAATTGTTGAAACTTTACTTAATTTTGTATGTTTGCTAATCATCAGTCCTATCTTTAAAAGGAACACAATATGTGCTTTTACCTCAATGTTATTTTTCTTCTTACAGTCCAGTTTTGATTTGATCTGAAAAAATGCTGAAACTCCGCCTCATTATATTTTCGTATCTTAATCCTTTTTCAAACAATCCCTGGTTTTTACGGCCCTAAGGTAGAAGCCTTTTACTGTGGGAAAAGGAGAAAATGCTGACCAGCATTTTTCTCCCTTTCCCACAATGTTTTCTACCTGCTGGATACACATTTTAATTTTTTGAGTTTCGTTTATTTTGTTGTTTGAAAATGCCTTCAACTTTGACCAGTTTAAAATTTTGTTGTTTGGTAAAAAGTTAAAACTATTATTTATCTTTTTGCTGCAATGATTAGTCCAGATTCTGTCTGAAGAGAAAGAATGCTGAATCTGCCTTTAAGTATTTTCCATAGATATCCTAAAAATATTATTTGTCCAACTATTTTTAGACAGACATAAAGGGTTAACATATTGGATTCAAAGGAAAAATTGTCTTGCAGAAAATGGGTTAAAAAGATCAGATAATATCTATTTCATAACCTTGAGGAAAAAAACATTTCATCAAAATATTTCTATCACAAAAAAATTATAATTATGTGACCCAAATGTTGATTTTTAAAAAGAAAATGGTTCCAGCATTTTCTCCTTTTTCAACAATGTTTTTGAAAGGCCTCTTCCTAAAAGTCGTAAAAATTCTTGATTGTTTTGTATAAGGCTATAGAAGGAATGCAATGCAGACAAAGTAAATTACATTTAACACTACAAAAGTTTGTCTTTTTTTTCCTAACTTGCTCACACATGTTTTGTACAACACAATTTTGATGTACTCAAAATTGAATTTTATCTTAACCACCTAAAACTAATTTTTCTACAGAAGATTTGTAAAATACTGTCTATAACCAACATGAATCCAGGTTTACTCTTCGGTGGCTAAGCACAACTCGCTGCCCTTTTGTAGACAGAATAGATCAAGATCAAACTGTCTAAAATGTGCATTCTGATCTTGATCTAGACTCGGATAGGAAGATATTTTCTCCTCAAAATATAAAATTGAAATCGCTACATTTGGGTTTATACAATCAACAAGAAAGTTTCAAGTTATTTCTCTAGCAGGATAAGGGTTAAATAAGTAAATACAAAGTTAGCTTGTCTGAGGATAGTTGCTGAAGTAGAAATAGCTCATTACATTATTTCCTTTCCCTACAATGTTTTCAACAATAGTCTAGTACAAGATGCAAGAATTAATCTGTAACAAGGAGCTAAACCCTTAACTCAAGATAAATCCAACACTTCAGTCACAACAAACATGTATGATCAGTATTATATACATTACAAGATTCGACCTGAACACCTCCTATTTGACCTTTGACCTCATGTAGACTGCAGCAGATAAAATCTAACCTTTACAGATCCAAAATGAATAAAACCATTGTACATAAGAAAATGTTGCAATTCCTAGGGTTCTTTTTGTTTGTTTTTTGGTCTGAAAATATTAGATAGAGGCAGGGAAAGGATATATGATTAAACTGCATTCTGTGCAGTCTGATCTTGATCTATTGTGGAAAAAAAAAAAAATTTGTCCTCAGCCCTCTATGCTTGGATTCAAACAGAGAAACCTAGAGAGAATGATGTACACCACCCAACATACAGCGCAAAACATTGTGACAAAAGCAAAGTTGAAAATATAACCTTCACAACTGCACAATAAATGCCGTAGTCTTTCAATAGTACACTAGAAACAGTGTGACAAAAGCCAAGACAGACACATAAGCATGATTTTTGTACTACATACACTGTTTTTAAACCTCACAACTTTCTCTAAACTGAGATTATAAACACTCCAGCCTGTCAGTAATCTCAAAACACAAGCATGGAAAACAACATGACAAAAGCATGCATGTGTTCATCCTATAATTTTACAATTCAAATTACCTACAGTCTTACTGTTGAAACATATACATACTAGTCAGAAAGTTCCAACCTATCAAAAGTATGGCAATACATAAGAAACAGTGTGACAAAAGCCCAGGAGACATGGTCACCTTTGTTGTTCAATCTACAATTCTCCTGGCACAAGTACATTTCCACTTAAATAGTTCCAGCATCTCAATAAAACATGAGAAACAGTGTGGCAAAAGCCAAGATGGAATTACTATAACTAACAAATATGCCCAAAGACATAATGTACTGTCTACATTCTAATTGTATACCTCATATGTTGGTTAAAAGTATAGACTATCAAGACAGCAAACAAATATGACCAACAGTGTGACAAAAGCCAAAATTAGCTAGTTTACAATTTACAAGAAGACTCTAACTTGCATTTTGTTGAAAAATGCTTCAAATACAAGACTCCTTTCTTAAAGTCAACCAACTTGGTACTACAGCATTTTTTCATACCATCAAAAGATCAACCAACTAGACTATAGTCAGGTCAAAGTAAAATCATCCCTACTCTGTATATTCAGCATAAAAACCTTCACAAAGACAAGTTTGTCACAACAGGCTGTTTTACAGCAAACATTTCTATATTATTGCATTCCTTTTTTTTTTGCCCGTTTTCCTTTATTCACAGTTAATTTAGAGCTGACCTTCCATTCCTAGTAATCAATGCAATAAATCACCCCATCCCCTTTTTTAATGTTAACTAAACGTGATTCACCACATAATCTTACTTAAAAGTTTTATAGAGTTCTGGTCAATTAATAATTTAAAAGTTTATCTTATAAATTCATTTATCAAATTGGAGTTATTCTATAATATTTATTTACCAAACTATTTAGAGTGTGCTCCATATTTAGTATTTATCCTATTACACAAAAAGTCTTCCTTACCTTATTTACGGTTTGCATCAGGTTTTAAACTTGTTGCATAGGCCAGTGTGTGTTTGAGTTAACAGAAGTAATTATTGTAAAAGATACATGTATAAATAGCATTAAAATGTGGTCATAAGCACTGTTTGCAAATACACGTACATTGATCTAGATTCAAACAGGGAAATAGCACAAGTAAACATTGATTCCTAAAGCAAATAATTACACCTTGAACCCAAATTCAGAACACTGGGTGCAGATGTCTCAAGGCCAGATTGAATCAAAGTCATTTCCAGTCAACACCATAGAGATACATAAACTCCACAGTACTACAACAAGTACAGAGGTTTTCCTCGTGAACTTCCCCGTTTTATACTGCTGGTCCACATTGGCTCATACATCATTATCACCAAAGGACTCTACTCCCTCACAAGAGCTCACTATAAAATACACATTGTTATTGTGCAGTAAGAACACATCATTACAATCCCAGTGGGAATCAGCTACCCATACACAAACTTGGTTAAAGAGTCATTCAAGGGGAATAATTCACCAAAAGTCTTGTCTGAACTGAGTTACCTCCCTTGACACTGGCAAGTGGTCATGGGGCCCTTTTGGTTCCCAGAATTTTGACACCAACAATACCCTAATACTACACATAGTTATTGAGAGATGGCAACAGGTAACCAGCACATAAATTTCCAAGTTTTTTTTTTTCCAGATAAGTTTAGTAAAAAGAGTCCAAACTTTAAATTTAATTTACAGAATACTTTTCACTTGAGTATTTCAATCCAAAACAAGGACATACACATTTGAGATAATCTTCACTGGCAGTTGAATACTTGACATATTAAGTCTTTACCATACAACAAAATTATGTATCCTTCCAAATTTGGAGGACCTGCAGATGATCAAAGTGGCTTAAATGTAGGAAACAATTTTTGAAAGGATAGAAACTTTCTTGACAAAATGCTGGTATTCAGCATTTCCTCCTTTTTACACAAAGTTTTACAAACTTTTCTATCTCAGAGTCATTAAAACAAGGAGCTGTTTGGTAAAGAATAAATCTACAAAGAAGTTTTCTCATAACTGATCTTAAACATAAATAATTTTGTCCATAGAACTGCTAAAGAGGTCATTTGTAGCTCTTTTTGATCTATTATTGAAGTGCTGGTTAACACATTGCCATCTCTGTTACATATAGAACATATTTATATACAAGTTTAACCTGTTACCTTCTATAGACAATTTGCTGTCTTGTGCAACGGGCTACTGGAGAAAACATTATGACAAAAGGAGAAACTGCTCGTAGCAGATAATTATCTCTTTCACAATGTTTTCCCTCAACCATATTTATGACAACAATCCTTACTTTACAAGGATGTTTTTGTAAATGTCAATTGAAAACTGATTTCTTCAGACTGAAGGTAACAAGTTTAATGCTTTCCTTCCTTGAAGCTTCTGGTCGACTTGGCATTTCTTTTTTTCTTTTTAGATTATTGAAAATTTGAAAAGATCCAATAATTGAAAAGATCCAATAATTTTAAACACTTATACACCCAGAATTTCATGAAATGTCTATCTAAAAAGTTTCTGTTCATACCTCTTAGTATTAATTTGTAAAGGGTGGTAATAATAGTCTCCCTTTGAATCCAGGATATAGTGATTTTAGAATTGAAAATGATAATTCTATGAAGTCAGAACCTCCAAAAGTGGCTCGCTTAAGATGCTACAACAGTGTTCATTTTAAATGATCCATATTTTCCAGAGTAAAATTACAGTTGAAATAGATGTTCCACTTCAAGGTAGGAATAATTTCAAACAAATCTTTCACAACCATTTATGTACAGCTGTTATAGTGAACCTCTCTTCCATACCCAGAGCAAAGAGGTTTCCCCTTTACCAAATAGCAAAATTTTAAATTTGTCCAGACAGCGGGAATTAACACAAGACCGTTTAAATGATTTGTAACTGACCATAGTTCCTCTTAAATAAATAGAAAACAGCATGGAAAAAGGATAAAATGCTGGGTGCCAGCATTTTTTTTCCTTTTCCCACAATGTTTTCTAAAGCCTTCTCTCTGCGGACTGATAAAAGATGGGATTGTTTAGAGAAGAGTTGACCTTTATTTTTCTGCAAATACCATTATTTTTGGTGAACAGACAAGATCTAGATCAGATAAATATAACATGCAGTCTGATCTTAGATCTAAACTGTCCAACATAAAAACACACATAAAGACCAGACCAGTTTTTTCCTGTAAGATATCAATCCCTCCTCACTCTATCAATACAAATCAAAGTATTGTTACTGACCTTCAACTAAATTATCCCAAAAATGTTGACAATACATAACATGCATCTGTAGCTTTTTTCAAAATATTTTTGGTTTTTGAGTATATGGCTATTAGATCCACCAAACTTTGGAAGCTGTACATACATGGTTTGACATCATTCCTCATTACAACAGAAATCTATAAAACTAAAACAAAGGTCAAATACACATGACATGACAAGCTTTTAACTCTTTACCAAACAGCAAAATTTTAGACTTGTCCATATTTACAGCATTTGCAGAAAACAAAATAAACATGACTTAAAAATTGAAACTGGACTTTAGAAGAGTAGAAAACATTGTGAGAAAAAGAAAAAAAGTTGAAAAACATCATTTTCTCCTGTTCCCACTGTGTTTTCAATAGGCTTCTATCACAGAGTCCTGAAAACCAGGGATTGTCTGGTAAAGAGTTAACTTTTTACAGCAAGATAAAGTTTTGGACTTGTCCAAATTAGAAGCGTTTGCAGAGAGCAAAATTGGTGTGACTCAAAACTGACATTAAACTTTTAAAGGTTAGATATCATTATTGGGAAAAAAAGACAAATTGATGATTACCAGCATTTTGTCTTATTCCCACATTGTTTTCACCACCTTATGTGTTATTCAAAATCAGGATTGTTTGATAAAGAGAGAGCCCATCACTGTACAGGTAATTTCTATACCAATAAAAAACTTTTAGATTCGAAAGAAGTTGAAAAAGCATGCTTTTCAACAGAATCATTATCACTGTGAGAAAAAAAGAAAATTTTTTTCTGACAAACAATTGCTTCTTTTCCTACAGTAATTTCAGACCTTGTTAAGTGCAAGAGTTGAACAAGTTGTATTGTACAGTATCAGCTTAGACTTATTTCAGTGATAGGATGAACTGATCAAACCATCCAGTAAAATAGACTAATGAATTATTCAAATTCTGGTCATATGATTTTGAAAACAGTAAAGCAAATTGGGTTTTTGTTCATAATTCCAAATTTCTCAACTTGCCACATTTTTTCTCTTATTCTATTAACCCTTTCCCAAATAAATTTTAGACTCTTCTTTTTTAAAACAGAAAGAGTAAGCAGACAACAATTTTCAGATGTCAACTTTACATTTGTTAAAAATGAAAGAAATTTCTCCACTAGAGTAGAAAATACTGTAAGAAAAGGAGAAATAGCTTGTTATGAACAATTTTTCCATTTTTCCCAAAGTGTTTTCAAAAGATTTCTACTGCAGGCACTTAAAAACACAGGTTTGTTTGGGAAAGAGTTAACAGTCTATACAAGATATTTGACTTTTGTAATATGTCTATAAATAACCAATTACATCATTAGCACATTTACAATCTATTCAAGAAACATTGTGTCAAATGGAGAACTTCCTCATATGGTTGAGCAATTTCTCCACCAATCACAATATTTGCTTGGCTGTCAAAAACATAGATTTAATAAACCAATTATATCTGGATATTTCTAGGCAGAAGTTGTACTGAAAATGTTGCTTGATTAGTTCATTTACCATTGTGTTTTGGTTTTTATTTCAGATATTCCACTGTATTTGCTGCTTTGTTCCCAGTTTGAAGACTAACAAATGCTAATGATGTAGAAGTTAACTTTATACTGGACAACAAAATTGTAGCCTCGTTCATGCTGACAGCCTTCATAAACAACTTTAAATGTTTTACCAAACAATTTCTGGTTTTTCCGACCGTGAGATACAAAGCTTTTGAAAACATTTTTTGGGAAAGGAGAAAATGCTGGTAACCATAATTTTCTCCTTTTCCCTCAAGGCTTTAAACCCTACTTGAAACAAATTTCAATTTTTGAGTTGTGTTTATTTTGTCATCTGCTTGCGCTTCTGATTTGGACCAGTCTATAAATTTGTTGTTTGTTATGATACATGACACAAATGAGGAATTTTTGTTTCTACAGGAAATGGTAGAAAGCATCGTGTGAGGAGGAGAAAATGTTGATAACTAGCATAGAATTTCACATTTTCTCCTTTTATCGCAATTATTTCCAAAAGCCTTCTTGTTGAAGGTTGTAAAATCACAGAATTGTGAGGTAAAATATGACAAAAAAAAACGAACGAGCCATACTCTCACAAAAGGAGGCTTACTGTACTCTGTGATCTGTGATACCACGCCAGTCATCACATCTTTATGGATCCTCAATATCATCTATTTTAGATCAATCAACTTAATCATAACAGAAATTAGACCGATAGCAAAAAAAAAAAAAAGTTTGGTCCAGGTGGCCTGTGTGGACTGTGCGGCTGATATAGGTTTATACTTGTCATAGATGCATTTAGCCCCCTTTTTCCCTGGGCATGGCTCAAATACAAACAATACAAACAGATCATTGAGATAAAAGTAACCCATTACTAAATATAACAAATATTTTGGACTTCTTTAGTCTGATATCCAGAGAAGTAAAAGTGACATGAACAGAATTTACACTTATCATGCAACAAAGCAGGAAAGCATGACATTAACCCATCTCCACATAATCACCAGTTTCAACAACCCAGAAGAAATAGCAATTCAAAAACATTGTGGGAAAAGGTGAAAATACTGTAACCAGCATTTTCTCCTTTTCCCACCATGTTTTCTACCCTACCCCCAAAAGAGCTAATTCTTGAATCACACTTATTTTGTTGTCTGCAAATGCTATGAATTGAGATTAGTTTTTAGTTTTGTTGTTTGGTGAAGAGTTAATGGAAACATTTAAAGAAGATTGATTTGTAAGTTCTGTCTTCTATGATAAAAGTTTGTCCCCAAAATATCAGGTGAAAGAGTAAAATCACAAAAATTATCATTTCTAATGGGTTACTTATACCAAATCAAGTAGAAAAAAAAACATTCAATGATGTACACATTGGCTTATAAGGGAATAGAAAGCCATGAAAAATGATTCAAAACACAGACAATTATCAACAGCAGTGACAAGTACTTCAAATCAGGTAAAAATTTGTTCCAAGCTTTAACTTAATGGAACGTTTGCTTTCATTTCTGTTCACTTTTGGCAATATTTCTTTAGATTAAAAGATGTTATATTTTTACACTGAAACATTTACAGATATTCTAAAAGTCCTTAACTGTCTTTAGCAAAAGTATCACTTGTTTCACATGTTTTTAAAAATTCTTTACACAAAATTTTGGCATTAGATTTAAATTTTTTGTAAATTTTATATATTATGCAATATTTGCGCAGTACCAGTCTTCTATTCCCTTATTTACATAATATTTAACCTTAAATATCAAATCAGCACATATTCTAACAACCCTGAGGATGAGGTCTTTTGAAAACATTGTGAGAAAAGGAGAAAATGCTGGTAATAAGCAAACTCTCCTAAAATTTTTTAAAAAATATTTAACTCTTTACCTCACAATGACAATTTTTAATGCCCCTGAGGAAGAAACCCTTGGAAAACATTGTGCGAAAAGGAGAAAATGGTGGTTACCAGCATTTTCTCCTTTTCCCACAATGTTTTCTACCCTATCATAGCAAGATTGCACCATTTCATCCACTTTGAAATTTCGCCTTCAAGTGGTTTCAATTTGGATAGATCTAAAAGTTTGTTGTGTTGTAACGGGTTAACCCATTACCACACAAGAAAAATTTAGACAAGTCCAAATTGAAAGCATTTGCAGACTACAAAATAAAGGTGACTGAAAAATTGAAATTTGTTCTGGGAAGGGTAGAAAACACTTTGGGAAAAGGAGAAAATGCTGCTTACCAGCATTTTCTCCTTTTCCCACAGTGTTTTCAAAAGGCTTCTTTCTCAGGGGCGTCAAAAGTAAGGATTGTGTGGTAATGGGTTAAAAGACAAAAACTGCATTTTAAGCCATATTCACATTGGCTACTGCAAAGTCTTCCAACATGGTGGAGTCTAAAATTTCATCATCTGCTAAAGGATTAACACAATACTTCCTACTCGAGACTTTTGGAAACACTGTGACAAAAGGATAAACTGATTGCAATAAAAAGTTTCTCCTTCCGCCTTTTTAATTATTTTTAATCACAAATCAAGCCATACTTTAAAATGTTTATCTTTATAATCCACAGATGCTGAAACACTTTGCCACACAATTCCAAGTTTTTAAGACCCTAAAGAAAAATGCACTTAAAAACATTGATGGAAAAGGAGAAAAAGCGCATAAACAGCATTTCCTCCTTTTAAAACAATATTTTCTACTCTTTTAGATAGAAATTCCATCATTTTACCAATATTTAAAAACTGCCGTCAACAAACGTTTTGAATTCCAACAACTCTAGATTTTTTACATCCTCCACAAAGTTTCAGGAGGTACTGTGTAAGGGGAATTGACAACTTACAAACATAGAAAAGATGCTCATCACTCTCCTGAAGTTGGGAATGGATTTTTTGCTTAACAATATCTGATCAATCCATCAGCATACTTGAAACTTGGTATGAATTTTGGTTGTTTTTCTGGTCAAAAAGTAGAAAAACTTTCTTGCTCAGGGTCATTAAAAGTTTGGATTGTGTGATTTTGGCCAAAGAACAGCCTTAGCCTCATCCTCCAAAATTTTCTTACTTGAAAGTGACACAACATCTGATTGGCTAAAACATTTGGTTTAGCCAATTAGAAGGTGTGTTATTTTCTAAATCTCATACAAGACTATTCAAACACAGCCTTGAAATGCAACAGCAAATGTTTGTACGAAAAAAAAAAAGTTAAAGGTCTTACAACCTGAATAACAGTATCCCAATGTCCTAAATATTCAATCTCATCCACACTGGCAGAAAAGTCTGTGTACTTTGTCTGTTTCTCTCTGTTCATTTCTTGCTGTCTGTCTGTTGTGTCATCTTCCTGGAATGAAATGATATTCAATCCTTTACTGTATATAGGTCATTTAAGACATACAATTGTTTGTATAGTATTAAAGACCATTTACAACATTAGTTATAATGGCAGGAAATACACCTATCCATGCTTTCCTGGAGTTTCTTTTTTTATTACTTTATATAATTTTCTTCCTAAGCTACTGGCTGCTTTCCCAAATAACATGGTTGAAACAATAATTAACAGAATGAATCCTACCACAATTATTATTATCGACCTTTCGAAAGAAATAGGTCAAGCTGATAATTTGCCAAAAAAAACAGTAGAAAAATAATTCAACATCAAACATTGCCTCATTACAACACAACAAAACATTAGACTTGCCAAAATAAACAGCCCTTGCAAATGTTATACTTAATATTACTCAAAAAGTAGTATGTGTTGTAAAAAGGGTAAAAAATATTGTGAAAATGCTGGTCAACAAAACGCCTCTTTCTCTTGTTCGTTAAAATGTAAGACTTTTTGATAAAGTAAAATGTAAGATTGTTTGGTATAGTTGTATCTATAATCATGTACATTTACATAGATACAACAACCCACGAGAATGTAAAATTAGGAAGAGTTGGAATTTACAACTACAAAAGGATAATTAAATGTAACAAGTCAGCCACTGGTTCTATAGCCATCAACTGGGTTCAGTCATCTAGGATTGATAAAGTTGAAACGCTTCTAGTCAAGATGATATAAGACACACGAGTGTTTTGACCAATTTCCATGACTATCAGACTGAAAAAGTGGTTTTCATGCGTATCAGACCCAAAGTGCGGCTTTGAGAGAGCACACAATTTTTTTTTAATCATTGTTTTATGACCATCTGTGACCCAAATTTACTCTTGTCTAAGAAATTAACAAGACAAACATTCTGTCAAACTTTCATGAGTATCACACAGAAATTGTGGCATGAATAGTGTATACAAGGTTTTCCCCAGATTTGTTCCCTTTTAGATCCTATGATTTCTTCAAGTGACCTACTTTTTGACCTCATATGACCCTTTATAACTGATCCCAGATATCAAGACAAACATGGTGATAAATCTTCATGAGAAATGGGCAAGAAAAAGTAGGCTTCAGGGGGCTCACAATATTTTTCCTGAGATTTGACCTGTTTTGACCCCATTTAAACTTCATCAAATTAACTGTTCTGACCAGCTTTCCTGAATTTCAGACCGAAATTTTGCAAACAGGGTCAAACAAAGTAAACCGAGACCAGAATGCCCTAAGTACACTCAATGGATCAGGATCAGAATGCAGATCATATAGTCTGATCTTGGATCTCCTCTGTCTACTATTTTTTAGAACATCATTTCAAAAACATCCTTAAAATCTTAATGTGTTCAGAGTTCCAGATAGAGAGAGTGAATTTGATTTCAAAACTGAAAATATAAATAACTCTCAACTAAACCCTATATTGTGGGGACTCATTAGAATCTTCTCATTGAGAAGATTCTACTGTGTTCCCACGACATAGGTTTTCAAAGAGAAATAATGATTTCAGAATAGCATCACTCCCTCTAATCTGGAGCTCTGGGTCTGTATTCACCAACCATCCTTAAAAACATTCTTGGTCTTATTCTTCAAGATTTCCTGTCTATGAAAGTAACAGAACTTCTGATTGGCTAAACCAAATGGTGGTTTAACCAATCAGAAGCTCTGTTACTTTCACACTGAAAAAATTCTGAAGAATAAGACTAAGAGTGTTCTCAAGAACCATAAGTTAATACGGACCCTGGTGTTGGTCTATTTTCCTAACAATTTCTATTTCAATCATTAAAGAATTAAGTCTATACAAGGTCAAAAAAATTGTCCAGTCCAAATTGAAAGATTTGTATATACAGTACACTCCTCGCGTTTTTTTGCTATTTTCGCTGTCCGCGATGTATCTAGCGCGGACCCAACGTGGCAATTTTACAACACACGTGAACGCAGACTAACCCGGAGCACTGTTTAAACGCGGAGATCCCTGGCGGACCGCGGCGGTCTGGTTACGCAATTAAAACAACGCGATGACTCCGCCACGATCAGACAGGTAAGTTTCTTTTCAGTGTAGCCAATGATTCAAGAATGAATGAAATTACGCACCATTTTATTCTTTTACAAAGTCATATTACACGTATGTATCTATACAAGAATTTTTTATATCAGAAAGAAAAAAGATGACAAGCAGTCATCATTGCCAAGCAAATTATTCAACGGGCACTGATTTAATAGGTTATAGAATCGAAACACATAAAACTTTAACCACACATCATGATTTTAAAGTGCCTTGAAGAACAAGGGTTGCGAAAACATTGTAGGAAAAAAAGAATAGGCCGGCAACCAGCATTTTCTCTTGTGCAATCTTTATCTACCTTGTCAAACACTCTTCGACAATATATATTACAAGTGGTGTTCATATTTACTGAAATCTTTACCAAATGACAAAATTTGTCCAAATTGAATAAAACATTTGCAGGCGAAATTTTGAATCTAACTCAAAATATAAAACATGTTTTTTATTAGGTGAGACCATTGCGGGAAAAGGAAGAAAATGCTGGTTTGTGGCATAATGACAGCGCCGGTGTAATGCAGAGAAATGATCTCCCGTTACAAAATGACCTATGGTCATTTCTCGACATAGAATAATGACCCATTTTTCTACGTTGAAAAATGACCCCTGGGTCATTCCTCTACATTGAGAAATGACCCGGGGGTCATTTTGTAATGGGGGTCATTTTTCTGCATTATACCGGCATGTACCTTCAAGGAGAAATAGTTCACGAGCGGCTCTTAGGCCTATTAGGTCTTGACTCTTGAGCTTATTTTTTTTCTACCAGCGATAACGATCACTAGCAAACAAAATGTTTATTTTAACAAATTGATAAAGTTATCTCCACATGTTTGTTACCAGACCTGGGGTCGATTACATACCAATGTAATTGATTACAATTACAATTACTCCCAAGTTTTATGATAACTGATTACATTATGATTACACAAATTTTCAATGTAATTGATTACAATTACAATTACTTTTGCATTGTATTCATGATTACATTATGATTACATGTGATTACATTCTGATTTTTACATTAATATGATATACTGCCGTCCATAATCATAAAAGGTTGAGAACTATTCTGAAACATTATGATAAAAGGAGATATTAATAATCACTACTAATATTCTCACTTTACAATCTGTAAATATTATTAGTTAATCATAAATGCATGAAAATTATCCAGACTGATAATAAAGACTCTTTTAGGATGTTTCTTTTATTTTCACAACAATATATTATAAAATATTTGAGAATTTGAGATTAATTCTTTACCAAATGACATAATTATGATTTGATTATTTTGAAAGTATTTGTCTACTGAGTACTGATAATTTCAATATCCTTGGATCAAAAGAGCTCTCAGACAGAGTGATAGTCAAATACAAAAACATATTAACATTCTATGAATACAACTGCTCTTAACTCAGCCAAAATTTCTCTCCTAATCACAGCAGTGACTTAATATCTGAAAACATTCGAAAACACTGAGTGAAAAGGAGAATATTCTGATGATTAAAATCAGATAAAAGAAGAAAAGGCATTTCTCCCTTTCCCTTTCAGTTTTTGTAGACTATCATACAACTTAAGTTCATATTATACTGTCCTAAATGGTACTGGTAATAGTCTTTCTTTGATAAAAGCAGAGGCGGGCATGGAAAGCTTGAGGCTGTATACTGTTATCTCAGTTTGACACCTCTTCCACCCTTTATCACTATTGACCACATGACTGATTTTTAAGACATTATAAATTCCTTTACCAGACGACAAAACTTTTATGTTACCAAATTGAAAGCATTTGCAGACAACAAATTAAAGGCTGCTAAAATGATGATTTCTCTTTTTGAAGGATTAGAAAACACTGTGTGAGAAGGACAAAATGCTGGTTACCGGCATTTTCTCCTTTTCCAAAAGTTTTTTCCATAGCTTTCTTCTTAAGGGTTGTTGAAAGTTGGGATTGTGTGATAGAGATTTAAATTATTACACTTTAGCAGATGACAGAATTGAAGTCTTTATACTGTAAACTAATAGACTAGCACTTCCTTCAGTCTTGTAATGTTTCCAAAATTTATTATCCAGGCAATATAACTTAAAAATTTTTGATAAAGAAATTGGCTATATTTCTGATGACCAGCTCTTTCTCCTTTTATCACACTGTTTCATAAGCTAATTGCTCTCTAACCTTCTTTTCCCACTGTTTTCTAAAGCTGTTTGTTAAAATCAGAATTGGGTTGTAATGGGTTGGTAATGGGCAAAGAAGAGGATGCTTATATTAGAAACCATTGTGGGAAAAGGAAAAATGACTGATAACTAGCACTTTCTTTTTTCACATACTATTTCAAGAATTCATTACTCAGGCAAACTAAAAGACATTTGTATCTCTTTACCTTTAATTGCCTTTGATTGATTTGGATTCTGAAAGAGTGGAGATCTTTTCTTTTGGTTTTCCAGACTAATAATTCAAATAATTGCAACAAAAACAAAGCTACAGTTAGTTAATACTGTAACTCTGTGACAAGTGACAAAAGTTTTGGACTGGTCCAAAAAAATGAAAGCATTTGCATGTGACCATTTAAATGTGAATCAAAAATTAAAACTTGCAAAATGGGCAGGGTAGAAAACACTATGGGACAAGAAGAAACTGTTAGGTCCTCAAAAATCCAGATTGTGTGAAAAAGGGTTTAAACAACCAGTGGCCTTTACAATAACAAATTTATTACTGTTTGGAAAAATCAGAAATAGCCTGCCTTTTCCCATTTAGTATTTAGTGGCATAGAATATTTTCCCATTGTAATCATAAAGTAATTGAAATGTATTCATGATTACAGGTATTTTTACAATGTAATCGATTACATTACGATTACATGTAATCATGAAAACTCACGATTACAGATTACATTGCGATTACTCAGATTTTGTAATCGATTACATGTAATCACGATTACAGATTACAATGACCCCAGGTCTGTTTGTTACAAAATTAGATTAATGAATCTCGTAGGACTGAATTAAAATCAAACTCCCTGGTTCCTCCGTGAGGGTTTTGGTTAAAAATCAACTCTTTACAAAGTCACAAAAATTTCCAAAACTGAAAGCATATGCAGACGACGACTTAAAGTAGCAAACATGGCATTTGTCTTCAATATGATAGAAAACAATCTGGGACAAGGAGGAAATTCTGGCTACGATCACTGTTTTCTCTCCTCACAATGAAGACTTCTTCCCAATGAGTAGATAAAAATCATTACAGTCATGTATATAGTGTTGAGCACTATTCTCAACATGATTTCAGCCAACTCAAGGCTGCCAGCTAGTGCATCTGCATCTCTTTTCCACACTTTGTAAAATTATTTTTCAAGACGATGAAGACACTGATTGCTGCTCTAAACACAAATCGTAGCAAACTGCTCAGTTGTCAGAGAAGAATGAATCTTTTCGTAATGACCAATATCAATCCTCGAAACCAGTTTTGCTGATCTTGGATCCCGCGTCATAAGCCTGCATTACTAGCTAACTTGCTCGGCAGATTCAAGATTGGATATCACGTTCTTAAATATCATGGGAGAGGACTTGCAGATCAGCGGGAAATGGGTTCGGTTTGTAAACTAAATCTTAGTGTGTTAACCCTTTCCCAAACGACAAAATTTTAGACTGGTCCAAATTCAAAGCACTTGCAGACGACAAAATTTATGTTACTCAAAAAGCAAAATTTGTTTCCAGCAGGGAAGAAAATATTGTGGGAAGAGGAGGAAATGCTGGTTACCAGCATTTTCTCCTTTTCTCATGATGTTTTAAAAAGGTTTCTCTCTCAGGGCCTAAAAACCAGCCATTGTTTGGTAAAGGGTTAAAATTTCAAAAGTGTAAAGGGATACAAGGATTTAATTAACAAAAGATGCATGCATTTTGCAAAATGAAGATTATCAATCCCCATATTTGGCTGACCTTTATCCATTCAACAGACGACAAAATATTAAACTCATCCATATTAAAAGCATTTTTGCTGAAATGAGAGAAGTTGTCTTAAAAATACTTTGTGGGAAAATGTTGTTAACATTTTTCCTTTACCCACTTAGCTTATTGTCTTTGGACCGTTAAGACTGGGTCTTGTGTTGTAATAGGTTAACCAGTTGGGAAAAATAATATCTGTGCAATATAAGTGGTTGTGCTTGTCTCCATGTACATGTGATAAAATGTAGAGTATATGATAATTGTTTTCGTTCTTGAAGACTGGTATATTTATGATTACCACCTATTATCTTATTTTTCCCTATGAGACAACATTCCGTCATGTTCTAAAAAATAAAGGGTTCGGATTTCATACACAAATGACATGTGGT
Source organism: Tridacna crocea (assembly GCA_943736015.1). Classification (NCBI taxonomy): domain Eukaryota; kingdom Metazoa; phylum Mollusca; class Bivalvia; order Cardiida; family Cardiidae; genus Tridacna; species Tridacna crocea. The sequence goes on along the minus strand of OX031058.1, from coordinate 74,164,989 downwards.
AACTCTTTACCAGACCTCCAGATTTTACCCATATCCAATTCTATAACATTTGCAGATGACCAAATGTAATTCAAACAACGAAACTTGTCTTTTGGGTGAAGACGTTCTCGGAAGAGAAGCAGCTGCTGATATCAGCACATTTTCTTCTCCCACTATGGTTTCTCGAGGCTCTTGAAACTTGGGCCATGATTATTTGGTAAAGGGTTGGTGTGCGGTAAAAATGTCAGAGGTAAAAATGCCATAGGTAAAAATGTCATAGGTAAAAATGTCAGAGTCAAAGTGGTAAATATGCCATAGGTAATAATGTCATAGGTAACTAGAGCTATCACTAAACATGATCATACCCCCCACCAGCTCCTTGTCACAAAACATCTCTTTGTAACAGAATGCAGCATGGTTTAGTATAAAACAAAGATTTTAAAAAAAGACTATTTGGAAAAAGAGAGGAACAAAGGGAAACCTGTCAATGGAAAATTATTAAACTGTAAAACAAGTTATAATATGCACATACATGTATTTCTTTTATAGGGTAACTTCCTTTGAGATTTGTTAGAAATCTGCTCAGCAGTTATTGCAAAATGGAGTGGACAAAAAAAAATATAAAAGGGCCGTAAGTAATTGGAAAATCATTCAAGCATAAACAAATTGTAATATACACATCTTGACCTCACACTGAAAATCATTCGACCATAACACATTATAATAATACATCTTCACTTCATAATGAAATTTCGCATGAAGTTTGACTGGAATCTGTCCAGTAGATACTGAGAAATAGAGCTGACAATTGAAATCTGTTGAGTAGTTATTGAGAAATAGAGTGGACAAAAAAATTAATGAAAGGGCCATAATTGCTTTGAAAATCATTCAACCATAACCAAATAATAATATGCACATCTTGGCTTCATGCTTAAACTTCCCATAACGTTTAACTGCAACCCATCCAATACATACTGAGAAATAGAGCAGAGAAAAAAAATTCATAAAAGGGCCATAATTCCTTTGAAAATCATTCAACTGTAAGTAAATTATAATATGCGCATCTTTACCTCATAATAAAATTTCCCATGAAGTTTGGCTGAAATCTGTCCAGCAGTTATTGAGAAACAGAGCAGACAAAACCATTCATGAAAGGGCAGTAACTCCTTTGACAATCATTCAGCTGTAACTAAATTACAATATGCACGTCTTGACTTCATAATGAAACTTCCCATGAAGTTTGACTGAAGTCCATCCAGTAGATACTGAGAAATAGAGCAGACAAAAAAAAGAAATTTGTCCAGAATCATCAAAGGGCCATAACTCCATGAAACCTTAATAAACCATAACCAAAATAAAATATGCACATCTCTGCTTGATACTGAGTCTATTTGTGTAGTTTGAACCAAATCTCTCCAATAGTTGATGAGAACAAGAGGGCCAAGATGGCCCTGGATCGCTCACCTGAATTTTTGAGATGACCATAGCCTATTTTTTTTTTTGAGGTATTGAAACATTGGTACCAAATTTATAATTTTGCTAAGCAATTTTCAAAAGGTCACCTGTAAAATTCATTTCGAAATCTGACCATCAGTTTCAAAAAGAAGAATTTTTAAGAATTCTTCATTTCTGTATAAGAGCAAGTTTCCCCCATCCACGAGAGCCATGTTTCTGAATGGATCAAAATTTACAAACAAGTTTTGAAAAGGGTCTTCCAAGGAACATTTCGGAAAATTTCTTTTAAAATCTGACCAGGGGTTTCAGAGAAAGAGAATTTTCAAGAATTTCATCATGTCCATATAGTGCAAGTAGCTACCATTCACAAGAGCAAGGATCACCAAAGGAACATCTCTGTCAAATTATTTTAAAATCTGACAAGGGGTTTCAGAGAAAAAGAATTTTCAAGAATTTCTTCATTTCCATATAGTGCAAGTAGCCCCCATTCACCAGAGCCCTGTTTCTTGACGGATCAAAATTTTGTGAACAGTTTTTGACAAAGGTCACCCAATGATCATCTCTGTGAAATCATTTCAAAATCTGTCCAGCCGTTTCAGAGAAGAAGAATTTTTAAGAATTTCTTCATTTCCCTTTTGTGCAAGTAGCCCCCATTCACCAGAGCCATGTTTCTTGACGGATCAAAATTTTGTAAAAAAATTTTTGAAAAGGGTCACCCAAGGAACATCCCTGGGAAATTATTTCAAAATCTGACCAGCGGTTTCAGAGAAGAAGATTTTTTAAGAATTCCTTCATTGCTGTATAGTGCAAGTAGCCCCCATTCACCAGAGCCACATTTTTTGACGGATCAAAATTTCACGAACAATTTTTGAAAAGGGTCACCCAAGGAACATATCTGTGAAATAATTTCAAAATCCGACCAGCGGTTTCAGAGAAGAAGATTTTTTAAGAATTCCTTCACTTCTATATAGAGCAAGTAGCCCCCATTCACCAGAGCCACAATTTTTGACGGATCAAAATTTCACGAACAATTTTTGAAAAGGGTCACACAAGGAACATATCTGTGAAATTATTTCAAAATCCGACCAGCGGTTTCAGAGGAGAAGATTTTTAAAGAATTTGCTAAAAAATTCCATTTGGTTGCCATGGCAACCAGAGTTTTTGACGGAATCAAATTCTGTGAACAATTTTTTTAAAGAGGACCTCCCAAGGAACATTCCTGCCAAGTTTGGTCCAAATTGGGCCAGTGGTTTAGGAGGAGTTGATGTTTAAAGAATTGTTGACGACGCACGACGGACGACGGACGACGAACGACGGACGACGCACGACGGACACCCAGTGACCCTAAAAGCTCCCCTTGAGCACGTTGTGCTCAGGTGAGCTAAAAAGAGCGGACAAGAAATTTCATGAAAGGGCCATAACTCAGTGAAAAATCAATGAACCATAACCAACATTTCATATGCACATCTCTGCTTGATACCGAGTCTACCTTTGAAGTTTGAATAAAATTCGTCCTATAGTTTATGAGAAATACTGCGGACAAAAAGCTACAGACCAACTGATGGACGGACAGCTGTGTGAGAAGTATTCTATCAAAAGTATAATTTATTTTCATCAATTCAGCAAGGGCACCGTTATAAAGAGAACGACAAAAAAGGGCGTAGCTCTTGGAAATTTTATTTAATTAACTAAGAACAATTTATGATATGCACATCTTTGCTGAGTGCAAAGTCTATCCATGAAGTTTGAAAGAAATTTGTCCAGAATCATCAAAGGGCCGTAACTCCATGAAACCTACATAAACCATAACCAAAATAAGATATGCACATCTCTGCTTGATACTGAGTCTCTCTGTGTAGTTTGAACCAAATCTGTCCAATAGTTGATGAGAAAAAGAGCGGACAAGAAATTTCATGAAAGGGCCATAAATCAGTGAAAAATCAATGAACAATAACCAACATTTCATATGCACATCTCTGCTTGATACTGAGTTTACCTGTGAAGTTTGAATAAAATTCGTCCAGTAGTGTATGAGAAATACAGCTGACAAAAAGCTACAGACCGACCGACGTACGGACGGACGGACCAACCGACAAGCTGATTCCTATATACCCCCCAAACAGAGTTTTGGGCGGTATAAAAATGTCAGAGATACTAAGTACATGATATGAAAAACATGTGGCTCTGGCCTCTCACCAGATCCATTGAAGTAAAGCCATTCGTTGTAGATTTGATAATATACCAGTACTGTTGTCCTATACATTTATTTATTATTTATTTACTTATCTTCGTTGTATCCATGCTATACTGTGAAATAATTTTCTGTTTCATTTAGCAATGATAACATTACATGTTGCTGATTTAACTCTTTACCAAACAATCCCTGGTTTTAACGACCCTGAGATGGGAGTCTAAAAAAAAAACATCGTGGGAAAATGAGAAAACGCTGGTAACCAGCATTGTCTCCTTTTTCTGCACTGTTTCTGCCTTGCTGGAAACAAATTTCAGTTTTTGAGTTAATTGCAAACCTTGGTAAAAACATGTGTGAAAAAAGTATCTTTGACAATAGTATGTGATATTAGTTCTTCTGTTAGTCAATATATCAATCTTGATTTTTTTCTGACTGCTATCTCAGATGATTCAGAGACCAGAAATAAGTGAACTCTGACAAGATTTCGAACTTGCTAAGCCTTGACCAACTGAGCTAACCGCACATATTTATACCATGATAAATACATCTGACATTTTTACCTATGACATTTTTACCTATGACATTTTTTCCTATGGCATTTTTACCTCTGACATTTTTACCTACATTCAAAGGGTTAACAATAAATGGACAACCACCCGCCGGTTTTATTGCCAACTTTGGTTGTCGGGGTGTAATATAAGCTTTAACCCTTAGTCCATACAGCAATAAATAAATGGAGCTGAAACGTATGTGTAGAAGACGACAATTATGAACTTTTCGGTATTGTTTTGAATTAGAACATGTCTTAGAATATCAGAGTAAAAAGATATAGATTGCTAGTCACCTGCATTCTCCTTTTTCCTCAATGTTTTCAAAAGCCGAATAGTATTATTCGGTAAACACTTAACGCACCGATTGCAGCTTAAATTCCTTTCAGTATCGTTTACAGACGATGTAGATGAAGATCGTGCTGCACTATCTCTTACAACTATATGCACTGTGAGCTTTTCTAGCCGAGACAAGATTAAAATCTTTAAATTCTTTGTTATTTGTATGGTGGAGTTATTTTTTGTATTATTTTAGGACAAACTAGGCTAAAGCCTGTATCAGCAATCTAGGGAGTCCAGGTAAAAAGGTTTTGAAAACACTGTTAGGAAAGGAGAAAATTCTGTAAAGCAATATACCACCATAGTTCCACGATATTGTCTACTTTTCAAAGAGAAACATAATCATAATTATGATACACACTAAATTTCTCGTCTGCAAATGCATACAAATTGAACAAGTCTAAAAACTTGTCGCCTTATTCAGATGTAGGATATGGATAGCATAGGCTTCAACCTAAAGGTATGGAAAATATTCCGAGGATGACAATCTGTGTATTATGTCCGAATGCAACTTGCAGGCAGACAAAATCATGTCAAAATCAGAGAAAAAGTAAACTTAAGACTTGCCAACTTTTAATCTAATTTTTAGGCCAGGGAATCCCTCAAGGGATTCCCTTGCCTATAGGGATCGTAAGCTGCCTATTCAGACAAAAATGTTGGACGGTGTGTCCACTCTATATCGTTGAGTCCGCCAAAACAACTAGTTTCCCAAGTATATACAGAGGTTGCTTATCACACGGTGTGAATGCTTTCCTTTCCTCAAAGCTTTCATATGCAAAATGCCATGGAATTGCAAGGGTATTACAATCCTTTAATAACTGACAAGTGTGTGTTTTTTATCCCGTTTTTGTCATTAACACTGACCTAATAAAGGCGTAACCTAATGAACTTGGCTTTATCTGGCAGTTGTGTATTCTTACGCGCTATATACGGTTAATATCTATAACGCTCTGTCTTGCACTCCGGATCATTCACATTCAGGTATGGTGAGATTAACGAACGACGACTCTGTTCGGAGTTTGTCTATAACGTTGTGTTGACATTTGAACATGTGTGTCACAAAACTAGTATCCGCTAAAATGCGATTGTAAATAAAGCAAACTGCATATAGAATATTGGCCCGTGTTATGTTTATCACTTTTTCTTATGTATATCGACTAAATCTAGGGTACTTCAGCGGAATGCTGGAGAAATCGGCCCCTGGAGAAATCGTCCCCAAACTGCTTGGCCCGTGTTATGTTTATCACTCCGGAGAAATCGTCCCCTGGAGATGATTTCTTTGGTGAAATCGTCCTTAACCCTTTACCCCATAAGGCATTTCTATGGCATCTCTAATTGACCCAAAATAATGAAGCCGTTTCTTATGTGTATGTGACATCTTTTGATAGCATCGAAAATATTGTGACAAAAGGTGAAATTGCTCATCACGAGCAATGTCACCTTTTGCCACAATGTTTTCCAAAGGCTCCTACAAGCAATGTGTTGAAATGAGTATCTATGGAGTAAAGGGTTAAATTTTAGAAAAATCGACCACACCATCAAATTTCATCCATATCGTTAATCAAGTTGTCTATAAAAATATTTTTGAAATTTCGTTGTCTTTAGTATGTACATTATGTGTATTAGTTACCTTTATCTAAGAGTTATTTGGTAGTTTTGTCATTGTTTATACTGCCTATTTCATACTGATAGGATGTATTTCACACCTTTTACACCTGTCACAAATAGATTACACCTGTGTGATTCTTAAAAATGTCTTTGATTGACTTTGATTTGAAACCAAATAAATACTTATAATTTTTTTCTGTAGTCGTTCGCTTGTCATTTAATGTATTTTTTTTCATCTCTCTCTCTCTCTACTAGTGTCATATGACATACCTGTGACCAATACCATTTAGTAGGGGCATCAGTGTCTCTGACACACATATTTCTAGTGTTCACTAGGGCTTGTGTGCATCTGAATATTTCCGGTCCATAACTTCTACAATTGTGGATGGATTTCAAAATAATTTGGCACAATTGACCTCCATCACGGTTAGATGTGCCATTTGAAACATCTGTTCAAGTAGGTTCAAGATTAAGGCCACATTGAAGGTCAATTTTTCGTCCGAACCATAACTCCCACATTTTTGGATAGATTCCGATATAAATTAGCATAATGCATTGTTCTCCATCATGAGCAGAAGTTCCCTTTGAAACATTTATTCAGGTCCAGGGTCTAGGTCAAGCTTGAGAGTCAAGTGTTCTCGGGCTTGACACAAGTTGTCCTTGGACAACGATTATGTATTAGGATTAACGTCTTTTAATATTATGTAGATATAAGTATCGAAGCTCAAGTCACTGTGACTTGTCTGTATAATAGGCAAGTAAAATAGGTAAACCGAGCCTAATCGTTTTCCTAAAACAATCCAACCTTTTCACAATATTTTATTGAGAAAATATTTTGGCTAAAAGATAATTTGCTTGTAACAAACAATTCGTCCCAATTTCCCAAAAATCTTACTTTTCAATATACACGAAGAACTACTTTGGATTTTCATCTACAACTTCCTTCAAATATGACCAGTTAAAAATTTCGTCGACTTGCCGAAGGTACAGACAATATGACCAACTGCAATATAACTCCAATCTTTATTATTCATTACATTTTACCTTGATATCTATCTTACATGTATTTTCATTGATATCAATAAAAATAAATATGTTCTTGCGTCATAAATGTAAAAAATAACGTCATTCAGGACTACAAGACATCACATGTCTCAGAAAATTTAGATAACCAAAGTTGGTATTGCGCTGATTGAATACGGTTCAATTTTGACTTGGGATTGTTTAAAAGCACGACAAATTACCAAGTATTCTTAGCCATTATCAAGCACCCCATAACTGTGAGCACATGCCTAGCTCTGCCTTAATTAGTTTCTGGCTGGTGCTGTCTAGTATCAGTTCAAAACTTCCTGATAAAACCAAGAATTCCAGGGGCTTAGTGGAATCCGCTTGTATCCCTGTCCGTCTACCTGTTTGTATTAATTAAAATTGACCCCATGTGTTGTTTCGTATCCTCAATTTCCTGGCCTTCAGTACTATCAGTACTTTGATTTTTGTATTAATATCCAGGAACAAACAGTTGGCACAACCAGGGATCTTATATACAAGATCCCTGGCACAACCATGCAATAACAGATTGTCATCTTCATAATTTTCACTCTTTTAAATGCATTTTAACACCAGCTTTGTTTACTTCGGCAACCATTATTACCTAGAGCACTTGAATGCAGTCAAAACAACTGGTTCTCATTTAAAGTGCCTGTTACGATTTTTACAGACATCATGGATTGAGATCAGACAACGCATCACGCAATGTCTGATCTTTAATAGATCACTGTCCGCATGCTAGTGTCAGAGTAACCCTAACAGCCTGATTCTACAATTTATTTATGCAGCTCTTGCCTACGGTTGATGTCGATTCCATTTGAGCCATGCTCTGTGAAAAATTGGTTTGTTGAGTCTACAAACAATATCAACTCCGGTAAGCCTGCGCAGAACCTACAGGCTTACCCGTGTCAAAAAAATTTTGCTCTTTGATCAATTTTCAGCATGTCATTCTACCTCATGACTCGGTCGGTTGTTAAATAAAATGGATCCATGGTTTGTGATGGCTTGCTTGGTGCGTCACGGATATGCGTTAGAACCATTTTTCACAGAGTATGGCTCATTCAGTTTGCACTCAATGAGAAAATAACTCACTGTATGGTTGTTTTCGTAGGTCAGCCGATTACCAGTTCGAAGGGAGACGGCTTCATTATGATGGTTAATAAATGCATAAATTAATTTATAATATCTGGTTATCTAAATAAATTCTGCATGTTACAAGATTCTGCAAGTTATACGGCATATTTGATTTCCTCTCTCTCTCTCTCTCCTTTCAAATCACACCAGTATTCATGATAGAACTATTTTAATATGAAAAGCTACTTATAACCTGAACAGTATCATAAAACGTTAACTATAATATTTTAGTGTAATGGTAATTTTCTCTTTAGTTGTAACAATTTCTATTGACATATTAATTTCATATATAGGTTTTTTTTTCCAAAAATGATGACGAAATAGAAATAATATTGTGTATGCAATTGAGTTCACTCCTTTTAGTAGACATTTTAACCCATTTCCTTCTTCTTTAATTGCCTGTTAAACATATTTATTTTATATCGATTGAGAAACGAGTTAATCTTTCTCGAATCTGCCTTCTGGCAACTTGAATATAGTAAAAAAGTCTTTCATATGCCTTCTGGGAACTTGAATATAATAAAAAAGTCTTTCATAATATCAGACAGTTACCGGTAAGTTCCAAGATGTGAACGCATGACATTTTCTGATCTTGGTCTTCTCTGCAAAAGCAGCTTTACATGCGCGGATCAAGATATCGTTCTCAAGGGGGGTCCCACCAAAAACGCACTTGTCTTATTATATGATTTCCGGATTTCAGTAGTTGTTAGCCATTTACAAGAAAAGTCAACGTTTCCAGTTCTAACCATGAGGAGGTTTCCACATTTAGAGCTTTTTTTTTTTTAAATTTATGACTGTATTTTACATAAATGCTGTGCAATATCAGACCAGTCCCATTCACTAATTCCGGGGGGGTATCCCGACCCCCGGTCCCCCCCCCTCTTGATCCGCCCATGGCTTTATGCTGAAAGGTTTGAGATGCTGAAGAGAACCCCAGTCTCGTTTTCGAAAACTACCAAAGTGCCAAAAGTTAACCCATTACCACACAATCCCTACTTTTGACGCTCCCAAGACAGAAGCCTTTAGAAAACATTGTGGGAAAAGGAGAAAATGCTGGTAACCAGCATGCCTCCTTTTCCCACAATGTTTTCTACACAAAACAAATTTCAAATTTTCTGCCACTTTTATTTTGTTGTCTGCAAATGCTTTCGATTTGGTCAAACCTCACATTTTGTCATTTGGTAATGAGTTAAATCTGTTGCGGTATGGCGAGATATTCTAGCCGGGATAACCTTCAAGTCCAAAAGATTACACTATGTTCAGCAAAGTTGATGAGATGGGATCCGCCAATATCTAGGCCTAATGGCAGCAAAATGACGAGAAGGAGATGTAACCGTTTTTTCTGTTTAAAAATAACTTTGGTGAAAAAGAAGGAGAAAATATTCCCAACATTTTATGCGACATATTTCTAGACATTCGCTGCTATTCGAATATTTTTTAATTTCTTATAGAAAATTAAACAGATCTATAGTTATTTTGACTTACCGAATGATCTGATAATCCATCATCGGAATCTAAGTCGTAAATATTTAAGAAGGGTTAGATAAGGTCGTATAAAAAAGTGTCAGTTTAGTATGACACGTGCATATGGAGCTAACAACTGGGACAGTACTTCACACTGCCGGTGTGCTATACCCAACATCAAAGGAATACCGAGTTAACCCTTGCCTCTCCTTTGTGTTAAGTTTACATATGTTATTTTACCCTTTACCAAACGACAAAAGTTTAGACTGGTCCAAATTGAATGCACTTGCAGACAGACAAAATAAATGTTACTCAAAAATTGAAATTTGTTTCTAGCAGAGTAGAAAACATTGTGGGAAAATATGAGAAAATTCTGGTTACCAGCATTTTCTCCTTAGCCCACAATGTTTTCAAAATGCTTCTGCCACAGCATCTTAAAAAAAGGGGAATGTCTTTGTAAAGGGTTAGAAGGCAATGAAAAGAGCGGGTTTTTATTTAACCCTTTCCCAAACAAGCCCTTGTTTTTACGTGTCTGCAGTACAAGTCTTTTGCAAATAATGTAGGAAAAGGAGAAATTGCTCGTAACGAGCAATTTCTCCTTTTCCCACAGTGTTTTCTGCCCGTTCAGATAATTTTCTGCCATTGTTATGAAAGTTAAAATTGTCGTCTGCAAACTCTTTCAGTTTGGAAGAGTCAAAAATTTGTCGTTTGGGAAAGGGTTAAGAGAACAAGAGGATCTTTTTAGTTTAGAATGTGGACCAATGTTTTGTTTTTCTGACGATCCAGCCTGCATTTTGAAAAAGCTAGATATATGTACAGTTTTATTCGTTACCCTTTGGTTTCCTTACATCCAGAGACTGAGAAAATGAGGATAAACAGTGTGATAATATACACGTACAGGGTAGTATAATTTTTAAATTATGTTTATGTTTTTAATTATCAACAGATTAAAAAAAGAAATGGCTAATAACTGCTATATCTGTTTTATCTAATGAAGGGTAAGAAAGAATGTGTGATGAAAATACACCTGAAGCCTGTTGTACATGAACTTTAAAATACATGTAGTACGTTTTTTTCTAGTGTGCAGTTTCAGACCGCGGGTGTAGTGGTAAATTTTCGTTATTGCTACATTACACAGTTTTGCTCTTTAACCCATTAAACGGCATTCACAACAATAATTGCCTTTGCGACTTATATAAATCAAGTTCAGGCTGCACGAAATGTGCAGTCTGATTTTGGATGTACACTTTGCGCTCTTGTAGGACGAAAATAACATTGAAAAAATGCTGGTTCTTGATTTTTTTTTTTCAAATTAAATTGTAGATTATGTTATGGGTTTTCGCTCTATGGGTTAAGTTATTAATTGGGATTCCAGTCAGAGTTTTTCAACTTTTAAAGTACACGCTTGTGAGTCACAAACAATCAAGAAGTAGCAACTTTGGTTTTCGGTTTTTGGAATCCAGCATGAAATTGCGCTTTTAATCCGAAATTCGAAATTTCATATCGCTAACACTAGATATAGGATAGGCTTACAAATCTGTAAATTAGTGAATAGCCGATTAAAATGCGTTTTGTGGCATCTTAACTTAAGTAATCCCTGTTGGCAAAGCTTATATCCGCATTTAATGGTACGAAAATGTTGCGGTTGTAATGGAAGAATTAGTTTCTGGTTCCCAAAACAATGGGGAAAATTACAGATATTTAAGTATAACTAGAAGGCCCTGAAGGGCCTGAATATGCTCTACTGGCAGAGAGTTTGCTTTTAAATAAAGCATACATAGGAATTCATTATGCAAAAAGACAAAAAAGTTCACATTTTCAACTCAAAATGGCTACTTTTCCATTACTGTTTGTTGAATTTTTTCAAACTCAAAAGGGTTAAAAAGCTATTGATGGGATAAAAAAGATGAAAAATTCATAAAAATCTGATCACATTGAAATGGCTACTTTTCCCATACTGTTTGTCGGATTTTTTTCAAAATCGATAGGGTTAAAGCAATTGATGAGATAAACGAACAGTGTAAGTTTCACAGAAATCTGACCAAAAATGAATACTTTATCGCGTAAACAAGAAATGAAAATTTTCAACTTGAAATGGCTACTTTTCCCATACTGTTTGTTGGATTTTTTTCAAAATCAATAGGGTTGAAGCTATTGATAAGATAAACAAACTCTGCAAGTTTCATGGAAATCTGACCAAAAATACAGACTTTATTGCATAAACAAGAAATGGAAATTTTAAACTTGAAATAGCTACTTTTCCCACACTGTTTGTCTGATTTTTTTTCAAAATCAATAGGGTTAAAGCTATCGATGAGATATACAAACCGTGTAAGTTTCACGAAAATCTGACCAAAAATGAAGACTTTATTGCGTAAACAAGAAATGAAAGTTTTCAACTTGAAATGGCTACTTTTCCCATAATGTTTGTTGGATTTTTTTTTAAAATCAATAGGATTGAAGCTGTTGATAAGATAAACAAACCCTGCAAGTTTCATGGAAATCTGACCAAAAATACAGACTTTATCGCGTAAACAAGAAATGGAAATTTTAAACTTGAAACGACTACTTTTCCCATAGTTTTTGTAGGATTTTTTCCAAAATCCATAGGGTTAAAGCTATCGATGAGATAAACAAACTGTGTAAGTTTCACGAAAATCTGACAAAAAATGAAGACTTTATCACCTAAACAAGAAAAAGACTAACGGACGGACGGACAGACGGATGGAAGGACGACGGAAACCACGCCATGACATAAGCTCTGCTGGCTGAAAGCCAGTAGAACTAAAAATTTACAGTCATCCGGGCAAATATTCCCCGCAATCCCTCGCAATATTCGCTGCGATCCACCGTGTTTACCTCCTGCTGTGAAGCTACCTGATATTTTCTGAGGCCGCGGTGACACGTCCACCGCGTTTCCGCGGCTGATACCTGTACAGCAGATTTGCCGCGGTCAAATTGGTCCGTCGTGGCTCGTGGACTTGAGCAAAAAACGCGAGGAGTGTACTGTAACATATTAAATGAGGCTCATGTAATGACATCAGTCTGTGAAAGGGTCGATAACATTGTAGAAAAAGTAGAAAATTCTAGTGACTGGCATTTTTCCTTTTATCCACTATGCTTTCAAAAGCCTTGTTTTTCCTTTTATCCACTATGCTTTCAAAAACCTTGTTAAAACTCAGGACTGTTTGGTAAGGGTTAATGAATGGAAAAAAGATGTTATAACTCTTTATGGCACAATTCCGACTTTTGACGACCTAAGAAACGAAGCCTTTTGAAAACATTATGGGAAATGGAGAAAATACTAGTAACAAGCATTTTCTCTTTTCCCCCCCAATGTTTTTCATCCTATTAAAGAAATACAGCATCATTTAACCCTTTACCAAACAATCCCTGGTTTGTACCACCATGAAATAGAAGCCTTTTGAAAACATTGTGGGAAAAGGGGGAAATGGTTGTTACTAGTATTTTCTCTGTTTCCGACAATGTTTTCTACCCTGCTGGAAAGAAATTTCAATTTTCGAGTTATATTCATTTAGTTGTCTGCAAGTGCTTTCAATCTGGACTAATGTAAAATTTTGTCGTTTGGTAAAGGGTTAAGCCACAATAAAGCTGTCATCTGCAAATGCTTTTGTTTTCGACGTGGCTAATTTTTGGTCAAGAGGAAAAGGATTTCTAAAGCAATATAGCATACCTTTAGGGCCCATCACTCTGCCTTCAAATGTTATCTCCCAGGAAAAAGAATCATCACAGGCCTAGAATCTAGTTTCTTTGAGGATCTTACAAATCTATATCAGGATAACAGCACCATCCTTGGGAGGTGACCTTTCACTAAAGGTGATCCTGTAATACACATTGGAGTCTTCAGCTTTAAGTTTCAACAATATTTGATAATTGAGCCATACTACAGGTAAATGGGTCTCTATGATGAATGATAACTATCGATCCATAAGGCTTGCAACATGCCAAAAGAGACATCTGGACATTTACAAAAATGTCATCTTGGATCAGCCTGAGCACTCCATGCAGACTAATCCAGGATGACGATTACCATTTTTATTTAATTTTCTGTTTTGTGCATGTCTACTAAAGACAAAAAATCTAATGTAGTCGTAAAAAGCCATCTCGGATTAGCCTGTGTGGATTGTGTAGGCTGATCCCGAATGCCCCTTTTTGCGTGTTGTGATCTATATAATCTAATAACCCAATCATTCATGAAAAATGTACTTATAGCACTTATAAAAGCTAAATACTTAAATTCAAAGGAGAAAATGTTGGTAGCTAGCATTTTTTCCTTTATCTTAAATAAAACTCTTAATCTTTTACCAAACAATTGTGAGTTTTAAGACACAAAGAAAGAAGCCTTTGAAAATTGTGCGATTAGGGAAAAAAAAATACTGATAAACCCGTATTTTCTCCTATTCCCACGATGTTTTCTAACCTAGGTATGTAGGACAAATTTTCTATAATGAAAAACATTCATTTTCTGTCTGCAAGTGCTCTAAATTTGGACAAGTCTACAGTTTTGTGCTTAGTAATTATCTGCAAGGCTTATTTTAAAAAGTAGAGTTTGCAATTGAAAAGAAACATCCACAATCATACCTAAAATTAGCCCAAACAATATATTGATATCCGCAATCATAATTCGCTTGAATTGTTTGGTGAAGGCTCAAGACTAAACCCTTTACCAGACAATGATGACTTTTAATGACCCTGAGGATGAAGCCTTTTGGAAACATTGTGTGAAATGGAGAAAATGCTGATAACCAGGATACGTCTAAAATTTTGCCGTGTGGTAAAGGGTTAAAGGTGGTTTAATATTTAGATTTTTCACATCTTACCAAATCAAACAAGAGCGGCAAATTGTCGCAAGATACGCCCGTCTTACCCCAAGTTGTAAAGCTGGGGCATGCACCGGACAAAATTCAAGTATGAAAAATGACAAAGGGCAATAACTCATAAATTAAGCGAGCAAGAATTATGATTTCTGTGCACTGCATTCCCCCTTGATGAGATCTATCTACCCATGAAATTTCATAACCCTAGCAATTATTGTTTTGGAGATATGCTCCGGACAAAATTCAAGTATGAAAAGCAACAAAGGGCAATAACTCAAAAATTAAGCAAGCAAGAGTTATGATTCCTGTGCACTGCACTCCCCATCAGTAAGATCTATCCACCCATGAAATTTCATAACCCTAGCTAGTATAGTTTTGGAGATATTCACTGGACAAAATTCAAGTATGAAAAAGAACAAAGGGCAATAACTCAAAAATTAAGCAAGCAAGAGTTATGATTCCTGTGCACTGCACTCCCCATTGATGAGATTTATCCACCCTTGAAATTTCATAACCCTAGCTAGTATACTTTTGGAGATATGCTCTGGACAAAATTCAAGTATGAAAAAGAACAAAGGGCAATAACTCAAAAATTAAGCAAGCAAGAGTTATGATTCCTGTGCACTGCACTCCCCCTCAATGAGATGTATCCACCCATGAAATTTCATAACCCTAGCTAGTATTGTTTTGGAGATATGCTCCGGACAAAATTCAAGTATGAAAAAGAACAAAGGGCAATAACTCAAAAATTAAGCAAGCAAGAGTCATGATTCCTTTGTACTGCACTCCCCCTCGGTGAGATCTATCCACCCATAAAATTTCATAACCCTAGCTTGTATAGCTTTGGAGATATGCTCCGGACAAAATTCAAGTATGAACAAGAGCGGCAAATTGTCGCAAGATACGCCCGTCTTACCCCAAGTTGTAAAGCTGGGGCATGCACCGGACAAAATTCAAGTATGAAAAACAACAAAGGGCAATAACTCAAAAATTAAGCAAGCAAGAGTTGTGATTTCTGTGCACTGCACTCCCCCTTGATGAGATCTATCCACCATGAAATTTCATAACCCTAGCTAGTATAGTTTTAGAGATATGCTTCGGACAAAAATCAAGTATGAAAAACGACAAAGGGCAATAACTCAAAAATTAAGCAAGCAAGAGTTATGATTCCTGTGCACTGCCCTCCGCCTCGGTGAGATCTATCCACCCATGAAATTTCATAACCCTAGCTAGTATAGTTTTGGAGATATTCACCGGACAAAATTCAAGTATAAAAAATGACAAAGGGCAATAACTGAAAAATTAAGAAAGCAAGAGTTATGATTCTTGTGCACTGCACTCCCCCTCAGTGAGATCTATCCACCCATGAAATTTCATAACCCTAGCTACTATAATTCTGAAGATATGCTCCGGATAAAATTCAAGTATGAAAAACAACAAAGGGCAATAACTCAAAAATTAAGCAAGCAAGAGTTGTGATTTCTGTGTACTGCACTCCCCCTTGATTAGATCTATCCACCCATGAAATTTCATAACCCTAGGTAGTATAGTATTGGAGATATGCTTCGGACAAAAATCAAGTATGAAAAACGACAAAGGGCAATAACTCAAAAATTAAGCAAGCAAGAGTTATGATTCCTGTGCACTGCACTCTGCCTCGGTGAGATCTATCCACCCATGAAATTTCATAACCCTAGCTAGTATAGTTTTGGAGATATTCACCGGACAAAATTCAAGTATAAAAACAACAAAGGGCAATAACTCAAAAATTAAGCAAGCAAGAGTTATGATTCTTGTGCACTGCACTCCCCCTCAGTGAGATCTATCCACCCATGAAAATTCATAACCCTAGCTACTATAGTTTTGGAGATATGCTCCAGACAAAATTCAAGTATGAAAAACAACAAAGGGCAATAACTCAAAAATTAAGCAAGCAAGAGTTATGATTCTTGTGCACTGCACTCCCCCTGAATGAGATCTATCCACCCATGAAATTTCATAACCCTAGCTAGTATAGTTTTGGAGATATGCTCCAGACAAAATTCAAGTATGAAAACAAAGGGCAATAACTCAAAAATTAAGCAAGCAAGAGTTATGATTCTTGTGCACTGCACTCCCCCTCGATGAGATCTATCCACCCATGAAATTTCATAACCCTAGCTAGTATAGTTTTGGAGATATGCTCCGGACAAAATTCAAGTATGAAAAACAACAAAGGGCAATAACTCAAAAATTAAGCAAGCAAGAGTTATGATTCCTGTGCACTGCACTCCCCCTGAATGAGATCTATCCACCCATGAAATTTCATAACCCTAGCTTGTATAGTTTTGGAGATATGCTCCGGACAAAGAACTGGACGCCGCCCGCCCGCCTGCCTGCCCGCCCGCCCGCCACGGGTGATCCCATAATACGTCCCGTCTTCGACGGGCGTATAAAAATGACAAAGGGCAATAACTCAAAAATTAAGCGAGCAAGAGTTATGATTCCTGTGCACTGCACTCCCCCTTGATGAGATCTATCCACCCATGAAATTTCATAACCCTAGCTAGTATAGTTTAGAAGATATGCTCCGGACAAAGAACTGGACACCGCCTGCCTGCCCGCCTGTCCGGACGCCCGCTGGCCACGGGTGATCCCATAATACGTCCTGTCTTCAACGGGCGTATAAAAATAAATATATCACTGAATTTTTTTTTTGCCAAGCAAATTGAGTACCCACTACATAGGGTTTCATAGAAAAATAATGAACTTAGAATACCATCAGTCCCTCTAATCTTGAGTTCTCTTGTCTTAAACCCTTTATTACATAATGAAATTTTAGATTTGTCCAACTTAAATGCATTTGCAGACGAAAAATTCGAGGAAACTCAAACAACAATATTTGTCCCTGATTGGGTAGAAAATATTGTGAGAAAGGAAGAAAATGCTGTTTACCAGTATTACCTCCTTTTATCACAATATTTTCAAAACTTTTCCTTCAGAGTCATTTTAAATTGGGACTGTGTGGTGAAGGTTCAACTCTGCAACAAACAAATAAATTTTAGTCTTATCTACATTAAGAGCATTTGCAGACGACAAAATACATGTAACCGAAAGATTGAAATTACTTAGGAAAGAGTAGAACAATTGTAGGAAGGAGAAAATGCTGGTTACCAACACTTTCACCTTTTCCAGAATGTTTTCAAAATGCCTCTTTCTCAGGGTGGTTAAGACAGGTTTATGTGGTAAAGGTTTAAGACCACTGATAAAGCTTATTGATACAAGTTTTTTTTTCTTAACCTACCAATAAACAATAAGCCTCTCTGCATCTTTTTGATAACAACATTCTCTGATCCTCCTCTCTTTTAAGTACATGTACTTTACTCTGCATTCATCTACTAACTTCATCCTTTGTTGACTTCATCCCAGTTGTGCCATCCCTTATTGACTTCATCCCATACTCATCAATCAGGTAAGATTGTCTGCAATCTTAAAAAAATTAGATACATTTAATTCTCTACCAGAAGATAAATTTTTGATTCAACCTAATTGAATTTGCAGACGACAAAGAAAAGTAAAGCTCTCAAATAACTAGATTGATAGGATAGAAAACAATACTGGTTTTCAGCACTTTCTCCTTTTTCCACAATGTTTTCAAAAGGCTCCTTTCTCAGGAATATCAAAATATGAATATGACATCCTGTGGTAATGGGTTAAAACTTTCAGATAATATACTATACAAAAACAAAAGGTAGGCAAAAATATTAATGATCAAAGGACTGAAGGTCCTGAAAGTCGCACTAATGGTGAAACCTTGATATTTTGGGACTGATAGGTGGTCATCACCCTTTTACAGGACAATCTTGCTTTTACGTAATTCAAACAGCTTTGGAAAACAGAGCTGAAAGAAAGAAAAACTCATTTTTTTTTACTCAAGGTTTTCTTCCAATTAGACTCAAATTTAATGGTTTACCGTAAGTCAAATTTGATTAGTTTTCAGCAATTCTTCGATTTTGACTAGTCTGCAATTTAGTTGAGCAAATGCAGTTACTTGTAATAGGCAGCTTCCCACCAAGTTAGATCTTTTCATTTTTCTTTTTCTTTAATATATCCATGTTGGCATATAGCCTGACATAATATACCCAAAACAATATTAAATGTATGTCATTGGTCACCTCTATTACTTGGAACTTACTGAAACAGTGCCACTGCATACCGATGCTAGCACTTGACAATTTTTGAAAAGGGACACATAAGGGACATCTCTGTGAAATCATTTCAAAATCTCACCAACCATTTCAGTGCAGAAGAATTTTCAAGAATTTCTTCATGTCCGAATAGTGCAAGTGGACCCCATTTACCAGAGCCATGCTTCTTGATGGATCAGAATTTCGAAAACATTTTTGAAAATGGTCACCCAAGGAAGATTGCTTTGAAATTATTTTAAAATCTGATCATGGGTTTCAGAGAAGGTGAATTTTCAAGAAATTCTTCATTTCCATATTGTAGACCCAATTCACCTGAGCCATGTTTCTTGGCAAATCAAAATTTTGCGAACAAGTTTTTAAAAGGGTCACCCAAGGAACATCTCTGTGAACTTTTTTCAATATCTGATCAGCCGTTTCAGAGAAGTAAGAATATTCAAGAATTTCTGCATGTCCATATAAGTACAAGTAGCCCCCATTCACCAGAGCCATGTTTCTTGATGGATTGAAATTTCGCAAACAATTTTTGAAAAGGGTCACCCATAGAACATCCCTGAGAAATTATTTCAAAATCTGACCAGTGGTTTCTGAGAAGAAGAATTTTTTAGAATTTCTTCATTCCTGTATAGTGCAAATAGCCCCCATTCACCAGAGTCATGTTTCTTGACTGATCAAAATTTCACGAAAAATTAAGGAACAACTCTGTGAAATTATTTTAAAATCTGGCCAGCTGTTTCAGAGAAGAAGATTTTTAAAGAATTTCTTAGAAAACTGTTTGGTTGCCATGGCAACCAAAACTTTTGACGTAATCAAATTCTGTGAACAATTTTCAAAGAGGACCTCCCAAGGAACATTCCAGCCAAGTTTGGTCCATATTGGCCCAGCGGTTTTGGAGGAGTTGATGTTTAAAGAATTGTTGATGACGCATGACGGATGACAGACACCAGGTGATCCTAAAAGCTTCCCTTGAGCATGTTGTGCTCAGGTTAGCTGAAAAAACAGTCCTAAGGTTTTTCATCTCAACCAAACTGACTCTCAAACTATAAAAAATATTTGCAAAGTAATTAATAACTATGCAATCTACAACAGGTTAAAGACCATTGTGAATAATTAGTTTAACTCATTACCAGACCAGCCCAATTTTAGGCTTGTCCAAATTGAAAGCATTTGCAGACGACAAAATAAAAGTGACAGAAAATTTGAAATTTGTTTTGTGAAGGTTAGAAAAAATTGTGGGAAAAGGAGAAAATGCATTTTTTTCCCTTTTCCCACAATGTGTTCTAAAGGCTTCTTTCTCAGGGTAGTCGAAATTAGGGATTGTGTGGTAATGGGTTAATCACCACATTAAATTTGTTACACTCTTTTTGAGTGCTGAAATTGTATCTTTGCTATCCAAACAATGTAATTAATGTATCACATTTCTGTTATATCATTTCTTTAACCCATTACCACACAATCCCTACTTTTGACGCCCCTGAGAAAGAAGCCTTTTGAAAACACTGTGGGAAAAGGAGAAAATGCTGGTAACCAGAATTTTCTCCTTTTCTCACAGTGTTTTCTATCCTTCCCAGTACAAATTTCAGTTTTTCAGTCACCTTTATTTTGTCGTCTGCAAATGCTTTCAATTTAGACCAGTCCAAATTTTCTTGTGTGGTAAAGAGTCAAATGTGCTGATGCTTATGTTTTTTTTTTTCATATATAAAACATATTTTTATAATGATGGAAAAATATTTTTAAAGTATCCAATATGCTTTTTTTTTTCATTAATAGTAACTTTATCTTCCTTAAAAAAAAAATAGAAAGAAAAACGTGATTTTATCACTAAGCATTTGATTCACTTCGCTATGTTTATTGTTAAATAAGTTTCATCATTGGTTTTAATCATGTAAGGCAAATTTAAAATAAAGCAAGAATTATAAATCGTCTTGATGACGAATACGTAATTTCTATTAATTTTTACATAAATTGAAGTTAGAAATACTATAAAAATCATGTGTTCATTTTGACTACACATTGGGTACGTTTTGACTCCACTTGGGTAGGTTTAGACTTCATTTGGGTAAGTTTTGACTCCATTCGGGTACGTTTTGACTTGGGTACGTTTTGGTTTGAGTACGTTTTGACTGTAAACCCCCTCAACAGTGCAACTGTCAATGTACGGTCGTAATTGCTGTACTTTACCTTGCGTTTCATATTTCATGTTGTATTTACTGTATACGGAGGGGATGAAATATCCTTGTCGCCACTCCTTTGGGGTCCGAACAAATGCAGTAATCAACATTTTAACTTTACTGGTGTTAATCGTTATACATGTGCGTTTGTTTTCTATCCCGTCCGCCATTTGCATTTTCTTCATCAAAGTACAATTTTGTACTTCAAACTTAAGCTGATCAAAGACCTAAAATACTAGAATTGATAGCAAAAGTTCATGTCTGATTTCCATAAAATCGTGTATGTAAGCGCTTCGCATGCAGTTTTATGTGTTACAAAAGTTTTTTGATGTGTAATGGAATAGTTTTTGGGTGTTTTGGGGTATTCGAGTGGTTTGGGGTGTTTCATCCGAGACGTGCGTTACAAACTAGGTCAAAGCTGCGGAACGAAACAAATTTTTAAATTCAGAGCGAGTTTTACGATATTTAACCCTGAATTCATGGTTTGCATGGTTTAAAAGAGTTGATTTCAAATGACATCACTCGAGTCCGAAATTCCACCCTTATAAGCGAATGTCTACCGGTCTCGATAATACATAAATATTTACAGTAAGGTGCTCTCGATAAGCCATATTAATCCGCGATCCCTTTTAAACTCACATTAAGCATTGATGGGTGATATCTTAGCTGAATTGTGTTTTCTTTACCCATCTAAACAAAGATAGATGTTAAATTTTCACATGATATACAAAATAATCGCATTTTTTCTTAATTTAAAATTTGAGTCACGTTCTCCTTTTTCTAGCGTAGGTATATGAGTTATATGAGTTACCGGGTCCAGTCCCATCATAAAGAACAAATTCCAGACATACCAAAGAAAAAGTAGTTCTACAGCGATTGGGTTAAAAGCAGAGTAACTGCACCTCGTTTATGGAGTATATACGACGTTTTTGATCCAATTTTTTGCATGATTCTTCAACCCACTATAGACACCCCCCAACCCACCCTGAGCTCCTCGAGCTCATCGCAAAAAGTCGAACGTTTTGACAAACGTGCGACTTAATAAAGCAATGTTTTTGCTTATTTGCTTAACCCTTTCCCAAACAATCCCTGGTTTTTACGGGTCATGAATAGAGGCCTTTTGAAAACATTGTGGAAAAGGAGAAAATGCTGGTAACCAGCATTTTCTCCTTTTCCCACAATGTTTTCTGCCCTATCATAAACCTTCTTTTTAGTGTCGCATTCACAAACATTTTCTGCTTTTTCCACAATGTTTACGGAACTATAGAGTTAAAGGTGGCCCTTCAGATATTGTGACGAAAATTTTACAAAACTACAAAAAAATCATCTTTATACTCCCAAAGCCTTATAATTTTCATTCATTAAAAACCCAGTAGTCGAAAACAATCCGACAACTAGATAAATTAGAGATTTACTACAGCCAAGGTCGACACCGAAGCAAATTACAGTCTATTTTTACATGAGCAAGTCGCTCATTTACATACCGGAAATATATAGACGATGCTTCAAACATAGCGTCCGAAGTTCTAGACATTATGGAAAATAATTACGTTTGTTATGCTATGGAATTTAATAGTCATTAGTCACGTGCGAGTCACTTAACATACCCACAATGCTTTTTTGATTTTGGTGGGAAATCTAAAAATAGCTTAAGAAGCTACGTAGCCTTTTAAGGAATACCACCAAAAGAAATTTTTTTTGTACTTTTATGATTCTTAATTACTAATGATTTGTATTGTTTTTTCATATAAATTTCATAGACATGTATGTTTCTTTATTTGGTGTGATGTGAAAATTCTAAATACCCACCTTTAACTGCAATTATTTCTCTATTATGTAGATCTAGATCGATATTTCATTTATTGTCAGTAGACGTGGAATTTAGACAGACAAGTCTACAAAGTAAGGCTGGGTTACATGTTTACCCATTTAAAATGGCAGCCCTGTTTTTCTAGACCTGTCAATTTTTAATTTCATTCTTGAAATGTCACGAAAGAAAAACATTTTTTCCGAGCATATTTATAGATATAGATCAGACACATCAACCTTGTAAAAGAGCTACTGTAGTAGGAATGTAAATTCCCTGAACCAATGTATTTTACTGCGTCATGTGGGTATTACGATGGACAACAGGTTCATATTTCAGTGAACATCCATTACGGTGGACGTCAATGGTATGTTGATATTATGTCATTTTGTTTTAAACTAGCCACCTTTCATCAATGTAAACATAAGTTTGTGTTGAAAACAAACAAGTGGGCCCCTGAGAAAGAAGCCTTTTGAAAACACTGTAGGAAAAGGAGAAAATGCTGGTACCCAGCATTTTCTCCTTTTCCCACAGTGTTTTCTACCCTTACCAGAACAAATTTAAATTTTTCACTCACCTTCAATTTGTCGTCTGCAAATGCTTTCAATTTGAACCAGTCTAAAATTTTGTTGTTTGGTAATGGGTTAAACCAATGATTCAACAATGCTGACACATCGTGAGATTTGAAGAAAATAAGGAAGGTGGCAGAGTTAGGACAAGGGTGCCATCATGGCATCTGACCATATTTCCAGTAGAAACATTTTTTTCCCCCTCCAATATTCATTTTCTTAAAATACACATCTTAGTCCTTATAAAGTAAGTCCCTCGGAGAAAACTGCTGTGAAAACACAACTGGAAATAGAAATAATAAGAAAGTGTTCTTGCACATAATTTCTTCCCTCTTTTTCCGAGTCATAAATTTGTCATAGGTCAGGGCTTTATCCAGGCATTTAGGGAAATGGCCCTTGGCCAAATTGGGAAAAAAATCATCGACAAAATGTCAAAATTGGGAAAATAATATTGACAAAACTTATAAAGTTTGGAACACATTTAACAATGAAATAACTAATAAAGGCATTTCAGGGCTTCCCCTGCAAGTTTTAATTTTTGCGACATCAAATTCGCCACTTCATAAAAATTGGGGCCAGTAGGAGCCAACAGAGGTAGCGACACAGTGCTTTAGATACTCCAGTTTATTGGCCAATGCTAAAGCTTCTAAATACATTGCTCAATAGTGCTGTACAAGCTTACTTGTTTCTTTCTCCCCAATGGTTTTAAGGTTTTGAGCTGCAGGGACATAGAATTTCTATTTTAAAAGTAATACAGCTCCTTAATTCTATGACTGCCAATCTGTTAGAATTCCTTCAGTTTTTAAGAAATTCAGGAAGAAATTTGGGATTGTGTGGTGAAGGGTTACAACATCATTTCCTTTATCCTAAAAAATACTTAAGTTTATTTTTTAAAAGGTCCTTTTATTCTGGTTTTTCTCTCAGTATGAGTATCCTATATAGTTACTTGTTCCTGTACTATCACTAAAACAAAGTGGCCTACAAAGTGTAATCCCCGCCCCCCCCCCCCCCCCCTTCCATTCATTCAGCATTTTCACATCATAAAATCATTTGTGTTTTTCCTCAGACATATTTTAGCACCTACTTAAGAGTTTTATACATATATTTGTGTAAACTTACTGTTTAAAATCATCATCAAAGCTAAAGACAGTCTGAAATGCTTTTGATCGGATAAAGTCAAACTGACATGTTGTTTTGTCATGGGTTTTCACGCTTTTTCGACGATCCATTTTTTCATATCAGTTAATTTTCAGAAATTGTTTTCGGCTTTATTGTGCGTAAAATTTTCAGTATATGTAGCACCTAACTCCAAAATCTGTCATTTTTACGCTAGATAAGCAGATCTATACCATTATCATGTTTTTCATAAACAACATCGATAAATACACACGACAAATTTCTAGCCAGTGAAAGGATGTAGACCAGGTAAGGCATACTGAAGGCGTGGCTTCAGAGAAATTATGGGCGGTGACTAAATCTTGTATCTGATAACTGATTGGTTTGATACAGGTGCTCAAAGGGGCGTGACAAAATATTGATATTTGATTGTTTAGCAGTGGTGTGTATGCAAACTTGCATGGTGTGTAATTTAGACAAGACCGTTAATGAATGCCAGCCTGATAAGGTGTGATAAACAGTTACGCGGGCTTCCTTTACACTTGATACAATACAGTGTATGTCAGAGGATAGTTTATAGACATTTGTTTGTCGCCAATACATTCGCCAGTGCTTCATTTTTGGTGCCATTTTTTCTAAATTTTCGCATTTGGCGCCACTGGCGATCGACAGCGGGAGCCCTGCATTTAATGTAAAACTGAATCAATAGTGTTTCTTTTTTTCCAAACTTCTCTCTTTTTGGATGGATGTGCTCTCTTTGGTCTTTCATACTAGTTCTAGAGTCTAAGCTGTAAGACCCCCCCCCCCCCCCCCCCCTTAGGGTTAACCCTAACCCCCCCCACCCCGTTAGGTAGGAGTTTTAACTAAGATATTTGTTTTTCTGGTGAATTAATAGAAGAATGATTTCCTGTTTTATTTTCTGAATTATGTGTATGCAAGTCAGCTGATAGAAGTCATTCTCAAGGCTTGATAAGACAGATTGAAGAGCCTCTATTTGGTTGAGATCTTTTTTGACAATTGTTTTGTGTTATGTACATACCCAGTTATTCCTAGCTTTGTTCATGTGTGTATCTATTTTTGAATGGTTTTCCCCTGTTGCTATTTTTAGAACTGGATTCTCTCTTGTGGAATATTGTGCTGGAAGTTTCCAGGCCTTTATACAATCTGATTACTAAGAATTATGCAACTGATTTTAACATGAATTTTCTGGAAGTTTCCCTGTTATTATAAAAGGAAAAGCTTTTTACATCTCAGTGGTTCACTAGTTAATACATGATTGCTAGACTACAGTGGGGATTATCTTGTGTTTGTGTCCTATAATTAGTGCTTGGATTATATTCAGTTTGGATTTGGATCAGACTAGACTAAAGTGAGGATTACTTTGTGTGATTAGATTACATTCAGTTTGGATCAGGATCAGATTGGAATTAAGACTGGAATAATTTGTCTCCTGTATTTAACATCTAAGGTATTGTTTTGTACTATTGTAATATTGTCACTGTTTATTTGATATTTTTGTTAATAAATTCTGTTAATTGTTATCGTTTGTTGCTGGCTTCTTCTTTCTAGTTACGCCTGACTCATAACAGAAATTGGGGGCTCGTCCGGGATTGGAAATAGACTAACGTATTTGTTTTCCATTTTGGACTATCCATCGATTGGAAAATAAGACATAGATGTTTGCTTTTCACAATTTAAAAAAATCTAAAACATTCTGTTAGTCAAAATTACTAATCAGTAATTATAATAACTTTGTACTTGAATCCAGCAACAAACAAACATGTCTTTTGACTTAGATAAATTTACGGCTGAACCGACTGTGGAGTTATTGAATGTATGTAAAAAGACTGATTTGCTTAATCTTGCTAAGCACTATAAATTGTCTGAAATAAAATCTTCAATGCGCAAACATGAAATTAAGAACATTTTGGTACAATATTTTGTTGATGAGGAGATTTTTAATGAAAATGCTCTTTCCCTGATAGTTGACGTTCAGTCAGTTTCAAGTTCGAAAGAACTTGAATTAAAACTTCAGATCAGACAGTTAGAAATAGAAAGAGAAAGGGAAAGACAGAGAGAAGAAAGAGAAGAGAGAGAGAAGGAAAGAGAAAGGGAAAGAGAAGAGAGAGAGAGAAGGAGAGAGAATTTCAATTAAGAATGAGGGAAATTGAAATGCAAGAAAGAGCAAATCAGCCCAAGGAAAAGGTTGAATACAATTTCGATGTTACAAAACATATTAGGCTTGTTCCTCCATTTCAAGAAAAAGAAGTTGATAAATACTTCCTACACTTTGAAAAAGTTGCAGAAAACTTAAATTGGCCAAAAGAGCACTGGACTTTGCTTCTGCAAAGTGTTTTGATAGGCAAAGCTCGTGAAATTTATACACAACTAGGTGTTGAACAAAGTCATCATTATGAGACTGTTAAAGAACTTATTCTCAAAGGTTATGAGCTGGTCCCAGAAGCATATAGACAAAAATTTAGAAATTGTAAAAAAGATTCTAACCAGACTCATGTTGAATTTGCTAGGAACAAAGAACAGTTATTTGATAGATGGTGCTGTTCTAAGAAAGTAGACCAAAATTATGATAAACTAAGACAACTTGTGTTAGTTGAGGAATTCAAACGTTGTATTCAATTTGATGTTAAGACATTCTTAGAC
Source organism: Tridacna crocea (assembly GCA_943736015.1). Taxonomy (NCBI): domain Eukaryota; kingdom Metazoa; phylum Mollusca; class Bivalvia; order Cardiida; family Cardiidae; genus Tridacna; species Tridacna crocea. Next base: position 74,137,878 of record OX031058.1, on the reverse strand, counting down.
GAAAAACAAGTTGAAACTTTAGAAGAAGCAGCTCGTCTGGCTGATAATTACTATCTTACACATAAAGTTTCTTTTATTGCTAGAGCAAAACCTACTTCCTCACATCCCCAAAATAAATTTACGTCTGGTAATTCATCTGGCATGCCCAGTCAATCCAATACACCCAAACCCAATTCTACTAGTGAAACCAAAAGTCAATATCCCTTATCTCGACCCACTTGTAACTATTGTAAGAAACCTGGTCACCTTGTTTCTGAATGTTTGAAATTAAAAAGGAAGTTAGAAAGTGATGAAGCCAAGCCAACAGGGCTCACCACTCTTAGGCCAAGGCCACAGTTTTCTATTAAAACCAATACAATTGACATAGTCACAAAACCAAAGTCTGATTCTACTATGGAGATTTTTGAACCATTTATGTTAAATGGTTTTGTATCACTTTCAGGTGATAATTGCCCACCTACCCCTATTAAAATTTTAAGAGACACAGGAGCTTCTCAATCTCTTATTTTGGCAGATATACTGCCTTTTTCTGAGAAGACTTCTTTCGGTACTAGTGTCCTTATTCAGGGTGTAGAGTGTGGAACTGTTAATATCCCTCTCCATTATGTTAATTTGTCATCAGATTTGGTTACTGGGCCTGTGGTTATTGGTATTAAACCTTCCTTACCATTTAAAGGTGTCCATTTACTGCTAGGCAATGACTTAGCTGGAGATAAGGTTGTGGTTAATCCACTTGTAACTGACACACCAAATATAGGTCAAACAGATGACCCTATCGAGCAGGAAATTCCTGACTTGTATCCTTCTTGTGCAGTTACCCGAGCTATGGCTAAAAAGGCCATTTTGAAAAACTCAAACTCTGACATTGACTTGACAGATACTTTTATCGGTCAATATTTTAATAATGAGATTAAAAAGTCTCTTGATCCCAGTTTGTCTGATACTCAGACAGACTCGTCAATGTCTTGTCATTCACCACCACGGTCTATTGACCAAGGTCACGACACGCTGTCAAAGTCACAGCTTATCCAGGAACAGCAAACTGATCCTGAGATTTCAAAATTAATTTTTAGGGCTTTACCTGAAGATGAAATTTCACAAGTCCCAATGTGTTACTATATAAAGAATGGGATTCTTATGAGAAAATGGCGACCATTTGATGTCCCAGCTGATGATGAATGGGCTGTTTACCACCAAATCGTGGTTCCAAAGTCATATCGTCATGAAATACTAAGTATAGCCCATGAAAGTCCTATGTCAGGTCATCTAGGTATAAACAAGACCTATTACAAAATTATTAATCATTTTTATTGGCCTGGTCTCAAATCAGATGTCTCTAAATATTGTAAAACTTGCCATACATGTCAAATGGTAGGTAAGCCCAACCAAACCATTCCCAAAGCTCAATTACAACCTATTCCTGCTTTTGATGAACCTTTCAGTAGGATACTTATAGATTGTGTTGGTCCTTTACCTCGAACCAAGTCAGGAAATGAGTATCTCTTAACAATTATGTGTACTTCTACACGTTTTCCTGAAGCTATTCCTTTAAGGAACATAAAAACAAAGTCAATAGTCAAAGCTCTTATAAAATTTTTCACATTTGTTGGTCTTCCAAAATCAGTTCAGTCTGATCAAGGGTCAAATTTTATGTCTGGTATTTTCCAACAGGTTATGCATGAATTAGGGATCAAGCAATACAGGTCATCCGCCTATCACCCTGAAAGTCAAGGTGCTTTAGAAAGATTTCACCAGACATTAAAAAATATGATAAGGTCATATTGCTTTGACACTGAAAAAGATTGGGATGAGGGCATCCATTTGTTACTATTTGCAGCTAGAGAATCTGTACAAGAATCTCTTGGTTTCAGCTCTTTTGAATTAGTTTTTGGCCATTCTGTTCGTGGACCTTTAAAACTTTTGAAAGAGAAATTTCTTTCAAATGATGAAACACCTTTGAATTTACTGCAGTATGTTTCTGACTTCAGAAATAGACTGTCTAGGGCATGTGAGGTTGCTAGGTCTAATCTTAAAATGTCTCAGGGCAAAATGAAAGCAAGATATGACAACCATGTTATTGATAGAAAATTTAAACCAGGTGACAAAGTCCTTGCTCTTTTGCCAATACCTGGCAGACCTCTACAGGCAAGATATTTTGGACCCTACACTATTGACAAGAAAACAAGTGATTTAAACTATATAATTAATACTCCAGGAAGGCGTAAAAACAAACAAATGTGTCATGTAAATATGTTAAAGGAATACTTTGACAGAGATAGCTCTATTTCAAAACCAATTACAGTTGTAAACACTGTCCCACAAGAATCAAATGTATCTGATCTTGAAGTAAATTCTGACTTTATTGATAAATCTGATCCTGGTCCATCTAAACTTGAGAATTCTGATATTTTGAGAAACCTCGACAACAAACTTTCTCACTTGGAACCATCGCAGCAGGAAGAGCTGAAACAGTTGATACATGAATATGAACATTTATTTCCTGATATCCCCACAAGAACTGATAAAATCTATCATGATGTCATTGTGGAAGATTCTAAACCAATAAAGCAACATCCATATAGAATGAATCCTTTGAAACAGAAATACCTCCAAGATGAAGTAAAATACTTACTGGAAAACGACTTTATTGAACCTAGCCAGAGTAATTACAGTTCACCATGTATATTAGTACCTAAATCAAATGGAACTTATAGAATGTGTACTGACTATCGTAAAGTGAACTCTGTGACAAAAACAGACTCTTTTCCAATACCAAGAATTGATGAATGTATTGACAAAGTTGGAAATTCTAAATATGTCACCAAATTTGACCTGCTAAAAGGATTCTGGCAAGTTCCACTGACTGATAGAGCAAAAGAAGTATCAGCCTTTGCTACTCCAAACGGTCTGTACCAATACAAAGTTATGCCGTTTGGGATGAAAAATTCTCCTGCAACATTTCAGCGACTTGTAAACAACGTTATATGTGGATTAGATGGCTGTGATGCATATATTGACGACGCATCATCTACTCAGACAGTTGGAGTGACCACCTTCAAAGAATCAGGAAGTTCTTCGACCGACTCAGTAAAGCGAAACTGACTGTGAATCTTGCAAAAACTGAATTTTGTCATGCTACTGTAACATTTCTAGGACATCTTGTGGGACAGGGTCAAGTTAAACCTTTAGAAGCTAAAGTCAATGCTATCTCTGAGTTTCCTGTGCCTAAATGTAAAAGACAGCTGATGCGATTTCTTGGTATGGCTGGCTACTATAGGAAATTCTGTAAAAATTTCTCAGGTATTGCTGAACCTTTAACAAATTTGCTTAAGAAAAGCACAAAGTTCAAATGGAATGACAAATGTCAAGATGCATTTGATCGTCTGAAAGCCATACTAAAGAGCGCACCAGTTCTCTTGGCACCTGATTTTGACAAATGTTTCAAATTAGCTGTTGATGCAAGTGATATTGGTATTGGTGCTGTTCTTTTACAAGAAGATAATAATGGTATTGATCACCCAGTTTGTTACTTTTCTAAGAAATTTAACAAACATCAGAAAAATTACTCTACCATAGAAAAAGAGTGTCTTGCCTTAATTCTAGCAATCCAGCAGTTTGAAGTTTATTTAACCTCTTCAACTTCACCAATTGTTGTATTCAGTGATCATAACCCTTTAAGTTTTCTACACAAACTTAAGAATAAGAATCAAAGATTACTGAGGTGGAGTTTATTGCTTCAAGAGTTTAATCTTGACATAAGACACATAAAAGGGAAAGATAACATTATACCAGATGCTCTTTCAAGAGTTTGAAATTCAAATAGTCGTTTTCCCTAAATCATGTTCAAACTGAATTTTTAAATTGTACTTTCATTACCTTGATTATTTTCATTAGTCTTAAATAATTAATATTTGAGTTTGTCACTTCATATGTATACTTCAGTTAAAGTGTCATATACATGTATATAAATAATATTGCAAAAAAGAAAGATTTATTTCATAAACCTTTCTTTTTCTTTTCAAGGGGGGAAGTGTTATGTACATACCCAGTTATTCCAAGCTTTGTTCATGTGTGTATCTATTTTTGAATGGTTTTCCCCTGTTGCTATTTTTAGAACTGGATTCTCTCTTGTGGAATATTGTGCTGGAAGTTTCCAGGCCTTTATACAATCTGATTACTAAGAATTATGCAACTGATTTTAACATGAATTTTCTGGAAGTTTCCCTGTTATTATAAAAGGAAAAGCTTTTTACATCTCAGTGGTTCACTAGTTAATACATGATTGCCAGACTACAGTGGGGATTATCTTGTGTTTGTGTCCTATAATTAGTGCTTGGATTATATTCAGTTTGGATTTGGATCAGACTAGACTAAAGTGAGGATTACTTTGTGTGATTAGATTACATTCAGTTTGGATCAGGATCAGATTGGAATTAAGACTGGAATAATTTGTCTCCTGTATTTAACATCTAAGGTATTGTTTTGTACTATTGTAATATTGTCACTGATTATTTGATATTTTTGTTAATAAATTCTGTTAATTGTTATCGTTTGTTGCTGGCTTCTTCTTTCTAGTTACGCCTGACTCGTAACATTTGTCATGGGTTTTCGTGGTTTTTCCCACAACAATTAATCTTTGAAAACAATTTTTTGTGTGCTTTGACATAATTATAGAAAGATTGAAAATCATCATTTTCTGTGGTAGACCTAGTACAGTACTGAAAAGAAACTGTTAAATATTAATCAGAGAGAGGAAACTTCCTGCTTGAATTTTGCTTTATACGACTTCGGGGTGTGTCGACATTCCGACAGCCATACTGACCCGGCACTTTTATTATCACCTTGAATTTATGACCCATAACTGATGACTGTATATGTACGAGAATGAAAAAGCTTGTTTTAGATAGAGTGTATCCATTTCGGCCATCGACATTTTCTGCTCATAAATTATATAGACAATTACTGTGCCAAGACAAAGACGAAACACTTGAGACAACCAATTGAAATTTATAAGTGAGGGGGAATTAGTGTTTTAGATTTGGCTGTGTATTTTTCATAACTTGACAATTTAGCAGCTGGGTTCTTCAATTTTGCCTGACGAAACTCCACTTCGCTGCAAAATATGCGTGGCAGTTGCCGAGAAGTTAACAGTTGTCTGTATTTGATATGTGTAAAAAGAGAACGGTTTACAGCTAGGTAATCAAGTCAATGCATGAATCGGTTGAAAATATATGGACACAGTCTACATTTAATTCGCCCTCAAATATTTTCCTACCTACAATACAATGTCTGTTGATTTCCCTTTTGAACTGTGGTCAATGCCCGCAAATTTGTGTGTCTGGTGGAACCCTAGCTGATATATCAGACTTTTCTTTTCAAGTGTCTAATTGGGAATTGTATTTCATGGAATTGAGAAACAAGAGCTTCGCATAGCGGCGGATATACGCCTGAAGGGGCTTGTCAGTGGAATGAGTTGAAATGACGGATGGGCCATGAATGAAGAGTAGTTATTCTCCATGATATGTGAAAAATATGAAAGGGCATAACTAAAAAATCAAGAGGGCCATGATGGCCCTGAAAATGCTCACCTGAGTCTATTGACCAAACATGAATCATCTACTTTCCCAGTGACCTAGTTTTTTATCAGACATTACCCATCATCAAATGCTTTTAAGATATCAATAATGGTTGTATTGGTTGTATTGGGGTTTAACGCCACTTTAACAGCTAAGGTCATATCATGGCGGTCGGTGACGCTTATGTGTTTTCTGGCTTTCTCACACCGGTACTTACACAACTTTCTGTCCAAAGCCACCGACTACTTTTCTCACATGCTTCAGCAGAGGTGAGAGGCGAAAATACGCCGGAAAGAAAGTTCGCCTCAACCGGGTATCGAACTCACAACCACCAGGTCATGAGTCCGACACGCTCACCACTGAGCCACCCGGGCGGGCTTGAGATATCAATAAGACAAACATTCTGACCAAGTTTCATGAGTATTGGACTGAAAATGTGGCCTCTACAGCGTACAAAAGGTTTTTCTAAGATTTAACTGAGTGACCTAGTTTTGGACCCGACAATTTCCCATTATCAAACTCTTTTGAGACATAACCAAAACAAACATTCTGACCAAGCCTGAAGAGTATCAGGCAGAAAATGTAGCCTCTAGAGTGTACATGTACACAAGGTTTTTCTAATATTTGAAATTTTGGACTGAAAATGTGGCCTCTAGAGCATACACAAGGTTTTTCTAAAATTTGACCTAGTGACCTAGTTTTTGACCCCACATGACCCATTTTCGATCTTGTCCGAGATATCATCGAGGCAAACATCCTGACCAATTTTCACGAGTATCAGACTGAAAATGTGGCCTTTAGAGCGTACTCAAGGTTTTTCTTAAATTTGACCTAATGACCTAGTTTTTGACCTGACATGACTCATTTTCAAACTTGTCTGAGATATCAAGACAAACATTCTGAAGAACTTCCAAGAGTTTTGGACTGAAAATGTGGCCTCTAGAGCATACACAAGGTTTTTCTAAGATTTTACCTAGTGACCTAGTTTTTGACCCGACATGACCCATTTTCGAACTCGACTGAGATATCATCCTGGGGTGGGGCCAGTTTTGACCCCAGGGATATAATTTGAACAAAATTGGTAGAGGTCCCCTAGGAAATGCTACATACCAAATATCAAAGCTCTACGCCTTCAAGTTTCAGAGAAGATTTTTAAAATTTTCCTTCTTTGTTCCTATGCGCAAGCGTGTTCAAACACGTTATCCCCTGGGGCGGGGCCAGTTTTGACCCTCGGGGCATAATTTGTACAAACTTGGTAGAGGTCCATTAGGAGATGCTACATACCAAATATCAAAGCTCTATCCCTTCTAGTTTCAGAGGAGAAGATTTTCAATGATTTCTTTTTTTTTTTCGTTTCGTTGCCATGGCAACTAGAGTTTTGGGTGGAATTAAATTCTTTGAACAATTTTGGTAGAGCTTTACCCAAGGAACATTCCTGCCAAGTTTCATGAAGATTGGCCCAGTGGTTTAGGAGGAGATGTTTAAATAAATTGTTGACGGACGATGGACATTGGGCGATCACAATAGCTCACCTTTAGCACTTTGTGCTAAGGTGAGCTAAAAACAAGTTATGGTCCTTTAAAAGACAATTAAGCTTTTCAGAAAATCTGTCTTTTTCACATTTCCTACCACTTAGTCTGATTGGCCGTATGCTGTTTTAACAGCAGACCAAGTAATCGATATTGGTCTTTCTTTCACCAACGTTTGTGTTGCCATTTGAGGTCTGGTCATGTGACGAAAGTATCACATAATGACGGACTACTTTCTGAGCCCACTACAGAGGTGAATGTGAATGATCAGGAGTGCAAGAGAGTGTTGGAGAAGGTCTATGATCATGTTATCGTATTCTTCTTAGTTTTGATTTTTCTGAGAAAAGGTGATCTTTCGGCTTTTTAACATTTGTATAGCAATGCCAATTATGGAGAGATTGCTGGCAGCCAACGTTTTTTCCATTTTCCAAAATGTTCTATACTTCTTCAAAAGAATCCCAACCTGACCCGAGGCCAATTCAATTTCTCCTTTGCAAATCATTTTCTTTTTCTTTTTTTTACAAGTCTACATTTTCCAAGTTGTAAAAAAGTTAATTAATGTCCGATGTCTTGATGTTCATAACATCATGAATGGAGAGAATTTGCTGGTGACCAACATTTATCTTAAATTATCTTGGAATTCATTTTTTTCATATCCCATAATAACAGTCAACTCTTGAGCTATATTAAATCATCGACTCAAAATGTTTTGAAATTGACAAGCTCATATGTATCTTTCTTCCGTCTATAGTTTTTGTTGGAAGAAGTAATGGGTAAAATCCATGCATGTATTACTCAACTTATCGGGAATTTCACAAGAGTACTTTCACCAAGGCTAAATAATGTGCAAATAAAGTTCAAAACCGATTTTTTTTTTTTTCAATGTCTAAGTAAAAACGTTTCAGAACAAATAGAAAATTATGCTCCTAAATTACGCTCACATTAAAGCAAACAAAACATACAGCCAATAATACTACAACAAAATATGAAAAATGGTCCGAGTTCTCTCTATTTCTTAATGATTGGGTTGAATCTTCTCCAAAAAAGGGATGAGAAGAACACCACTAAATTAATTATCTAATAATGATGTTAGCAGAACACAGTAATAATCATAACATTCTGCAAAACAATATGGGCGATTAAGGTAAGAAAAAATTGTCCAATGAGGTGATTTTACTGATAAAAACAATACAATACAACCTGGGCCGAATCTTCACACCCTCGGGGCCGAATCTTCTCACCTGCTGGGCCGAATCTTCTCGAAAATCGCCGGAAGGCCCTGGGCCGAATCTTCTTAGGTCCGAATCTTCTGACATCCCGAAACGCCCCCTCGAAAACAGGTCGGCCGACGATACGAGCGAGCGCCCTTTCTTTCAGCTCAATGCTGACTAAATCTCGTAGGCTCAGAGTAGAAACTCAAAGTAAGTTGACTACCTGACTATGGTTTATGCAGCAAGTGAAAAGCATTTGTTTCTTTGATCACTCATGTTTTTTATTTCCTGCCATATTTCACATCTCGTTATTACTCGAAATCTCGCGATACCATGCCAGGCGTTCAATAAGACGAGCGCTCGCCGCTTGCTGACTGCGAGATTTGACGCTAGTACCTAAACGCTGCAAAGCAGCAAGCGCTTGCCAACTATTTCACAATGGGGTCTGTTGTATGCTCTAAATCAGCGACACCATGCACTATTTTCTCGAATTGCAATATTTACCGCAATTTAGCATACTTCTTCAAAATTTTACTCAAATAATGGCTAGTTCATCGAAAATCGCCGCAGATAAAAGACAGTCGAAGACGTAACTGAATTCAAATATGTTCTAACAGAACGATCGAGATCAATCAATTTCTGATTTAAAAAAAAAAACCTTCACTTTCTTCACCATGTCCACAAACCAAGTTTCTTTTTTTTTTTAATCGCCTCCTTACTGAAGAATGCAAATTGCCTGTGAAGATTCCTGTGTTTAAGGTGTTACCCTCCTATCGGTTCTAGCACAACATGGGATGAAATTTCTTATTAGTTGATAAATAAGGATTTATACTGATATAATATTTTTGCACATTTCTAACCTACCAAAAATTCATTGGATGTCCATCTTGAAATTATTTGTTGACATTTTGTAATTTTTCAGAAATGGGAGGTAATTATCATCTCCTTTTTTTATGAGAATAGAGTGGCCCTAGATTTACAAATGATAATTCTTAGAAGGAAAAAGTGGAAAAGAAATGGCTCGGTCAAAGTAGTAAAATAATACTCATTTTCAATCGTAGCAACTTTTTTAGGATAATATTATAGCGGAAATAGCTGTATTCTATTAGAATGGTACCATCTTAACTCGATATGGTTTTATTATCCTGTTATGTCTTTTTATAGAAGTTAGATATAGCTTGATAAGGACTGGTATGCGATTTTATTCCTTTCTAGTTTTGCGACGGGCGTAACACCAGTTTTGATGACAGGAGTTTATGAGGGATTATGAATGAAGTGTGATTGTTTAATTACAAGCTTTATTCTACCAAACAAAGGACATTCCTTTCACGTTTTCAAACAGTCACTGCACTATACTAGGATTGAAATCATTGTAGCTTTCCTCCCAGTATTTTCTATCCGGACATATTCATGCATTATCGTTTGTTATAGTGATTGTTCAATTGTTATTGATAACACGCAATTGAAGCAATCATGAAATACAGGTTTGTCCATAGTTGAGTACAACAGTAAAATAATATTTGAAAGAAAGTAATTTTCTTAAGCAATACTAATCAATTACAAAATGCCTTCATTAAAATATATTTTTTCTCAATTAATCCAATTCTATATATATATCGCAATATATTAATTTTTCAGTTTTCAACAGTGTTTTTAAATTATTGTTACTGGGGCAAAAATGTACAAAATTAACATTTGGCCAAAACGTCCTATCTTGTATATTTAGCTGGCCAAACCGTTCGTGGCCAAAACGTCCTACATTTCCCAAAAATATCTACTACATCAGTAAATATGGGTTAATTAGTTAATTGATTCACTTATAAACAAGCTTTGATTCTATTCTTAAGGACGTTTATGACAAATTCTTTCAACGGACAGATTTTTTTAGAACTTTGCACATACAAAGCTCATAATGTCTCTTGTAGATCACAATGAAAAGAAAGGGGGGCCCCCGTGCTCGTTTCTGAGAAATTCGCTTTTGGAAAAGGTATATACAGTTCCAATATTCAGCATATACTGGATTTAACACACTTTCCTTTAATAATCAATTAAACAGGAAAATTACCAGAAGAATATACAAATATACATCACTTTAAAGAAAAATAATTCAGTTTTACACAAAAAAAAACAAGAGAAAGACGGGTTCTGAGCATGGTAAATGTACCAATATGCATTTTATATATAGACCATTGAGTCAAAAAGGGAGATAATTTGACCAGGTTAAGGTTTAATCTTCAATAAAAACATACTGTCTAACGGACAGGTTTTTTTTTTTTCTAATTTCCACAATCATAGTACTTATATATCTTGACAATAAGAAAAAATGAAAATGGCACCTACCTGTGCTTCTTCCCCCAGGAAACAGGAATGAAGGTCACGTTGAAAGTTATTTTTTTTCCAAGGAAAACTATATAATAGAAGCTCAGCAGTCATAGAGGGAAAGAAGAAATTGCTCATGCTCATTTAAAGTAATTTCTCCTTTTCCCACATTAATTTTGGATCCTATACTCCTTCAAAAAATGAATATAGCCTATATACTAGTACCTCAAATTCATATCAAACACCTCATTATCTACATGTAGTTTTTTTTTTTATAAATTTACATAGATGATTATGGCCATACGGCTCATAGAAATACAAAAAAAAAAAAATGTCTGTGGAAAAAATGAGATAAAAGCTCGGTAGACATGATGAAAAAGGAAAATTATTCAGAAATAGAAATTTCTCCTTTACCCACGGTATTTTTCAAAAGGAAATAGCTATACTTCAAGAAATACGTATGTATACTCTTACGAACAAAGTCCGTAACAAAGAAACAAATGAATAAATGCATGGCAGAAATAAGGTACCGAGCGGGATTCGAACCCCGAACTCCGGGACGCAAGGCCAATACCATAACCACTGAGCCAAAGAGATATCTCCCTGACGCAGTAGCCAGGTATTGTATTTTAAATCGGGAGTAAGCCATGCAGGAAGGAGTGGTCTCCCGTAACACACCCCCTCTTAAAGTCATCATTTATTGATGACTCAAAGCCTTATTAGGCAGGAAGTCCGATTTTGGACAACAAATGGGACTAATGGCTCAATGGCCAATCCCGGACGAGCCCCCATCTTACGTACGAAGTCCGTAACAAAGAAACAAATGAATAAATGCATGGCAGAAATAAGGATCGAAGCGGGATTCGAACTCCGAACTCCCGGACGCAAAGCCAATACCCTAACCACTGAGCCAAAGAGATATCTCCCTGACGCAGTAGCCAGGTATTGTATTTTAAATCGGGAGTAAGCCATGCAGGAAGGAGTGGTCTCCCGTAACAATACTTCAACAGCTTCAATTTTTTGCCTGTTTCATTGTTTGGTGTGTAACTGGACTTTTTTTCCAGCTAGTTCTTTACCAGTCATATCATCCTTACACTGGCAGGCCAGTTTTGATGCTATCACCTTATTCCTGAAAGGATAGCATGACAATAGACCATTTGCCAATTACCGTTAATGACGCGTCACCACAAGTTACTTCCCTTGCGAGTACTTGCCACCGGACAATCTTTTCCAATCTTGTATATACCCGAATAGTGAAAGGGTCATATATTTTTAAATGGAATACACCCTAAACGCGATAAATAAGACAAAAAACCTACAATGGCCGTGCCGGTAGTTTTATCAATTATCTTTTTCAAAGACCCACACAAAAAAGAACTGTTGTTTTATCAATCTTTCGGTAGACTTCAGCGAGTAAAGCGGTATCATAAGCGTTTTCTCCTGCCGGGCATGTTGATAGAACTTTTTGTATGCAGACTACATTAACTCATAGGCTGCCAAGCGCTACTCGATGACCTTTGGCAGACAATATAGATTTAGATCACAACAGGAAAAACGTGCAGTCTGATCCTAGATCTACACTATCCGATACGGAGATATTTTTCCTCGAGATATTCCTTTGAAATGACAATTGAGTTTTTACTGTCGGCTTCAAAAGTGGCATTTAATTTATTTAGTAAGATAAGGTTTGATAACTTTAAAAAAAAAAAAACATTCCGAAAGAAATTAGTGTAAATATACAGTTGAAATGGGACCGGTTAAACCAGGTTACCAATGCATTTGAAGAAAAAACGTTACCTTTTACTAGCTTTTCAATGAAAACAAGTATAGCATATATTCGCTTCCTGAAAATGAATCTCTAACATCTTTTTTTTTAGAGTGAACGGAAGGTTTGAAATTTGAATTAAACTTTGTTATTACGAAAGTCAACTTATAAGGTAGATCAGCCAGGAACATGACAAACATGCAACTAACTATACAGATTTTTAAAAATGTTATTTCAAAGTCAGGATTTTCGCTGTACATAAATTCAAAATGTATAATGTCCCAGTTTTTTGGTTAGTAGACTGTCTCTGTCTTTTTGCAGATACTGGAACGATTTTTTTTTGGAAAAATTATCACATTAATAGTTTAAATAAATCAAACCATAGATTCCTGGACTTCGAGCTTGTACGTTACAAACTTAGATACGGAATTCGGCAAACACATTGGTTGAATAATCAGACATAAAAATAGGAAAGGTCTATTGCAGTAATATTGATATTATCCCCAACACCATTTTTTACAACTCTGAATCTTTCACTAACTCTTTACGAAAAAAAAAAAAAAAAAAAATTTAGACTTGTCCAAATTGAAAAATTAAAAGCCTTTGCAGATAATTTGAATGTGACTTAAAAATGAAATTTTCTGTAGGAAGCATGGCAAGGGAAAAGGAGAAAAGGTTGGTTACTCAAATTTTTTAAAAAGTATATTTCTAAGGGTCGTAAAAAGTTTGGGTTATGTAGTATAGGGTTTTAAATGGTTACCGCGAATGTTTTCACCCGACGACAACACTTTGGACTCGTCCAGATACTTTGCACATGGAGACGATAGAATAAACGTGGGTCAAATGGTTGTAATTGTCTTCGAAAAAGTAAAAAAAAAAAATGTTGAAACAGGAGAAAATGCTTGTTGCAAGCCCTTCCTTTTTTCCACAAATAATTTCTCTCCCTCTTTGAAAATTCATTTTTCACAGATGTTTCTAAACTACATATTGATTACTTTTCGTTTTCGGTTTTTTGAGGTGGGGGTATTAAGGTTGAGAAAGTGAGACAAATAACAGAAAGTGGGACAAATCAGCACGTCTGCCCCTTTTTTTCCCGGGTCGCTCGAAATCCTTTGATAAAAGGTTGAAAAGCTGTCCAGTGTCTTCAGAAAGACAGGGTCAGTCCATTTACTGATATTAAAGCACTATTATCAAATATCCTTGTTGCACTTTCAGGCATGTACCTATTGACGAATAACTTCATGTTATCGATCATCAACAAAACAAACGTGGCTTGAGATCAAATTTCAGACCTTCCATAACTTCTTCACAAAACATTTATTCAAGCTTCATTTTGAGTATATAAAATATGTATCTAATGAAGTCTTACTAAAAAAAAACCGGGTGAAGCGTTAACTCGGTGTTCCTTTGATCTCGGTATAGCACTGCAGGGTGGGTGACTTTAGAAAAGCTGTAATGTACTTGCTTCTTACATATTAACACACACGTGTCACATTAAATTGACTCTTCTTATCTTTTGTTTCATATTAATTTACCCCTTTGATGATCATTAATGGACAGGATTATGAATTTTATACAGGTTTTAGAGGATAAATTCGTTCTTAGTCTCTACATGCTCTTTATTTCAATACGATCTCATAAAATGCATAATTATTTTGTCTGTTTATGGTTATTTTTTTCAAAAGCAGTATCATGAAAAATGTCATTTTCTTTTCAGTTATGAATTTGTCCAAATTTAAAGGATTTGCTAACGGGACATACGGCCTTTGTTACTGAAATAATGCTTTGTTTGTCCGGTGTCACGTAATACTTCTGGTGCGCCGCTTACGATAAAATGGAAATATCGCTTATATCAAATCTAATTGGCAAATCGTCTATTGGCTCGCCATTGTCAGGAAAACGTCAGAAGCTGTATCATTTTCCCGTTGGATGGCTGACATTGCGTAAAAAATTCCTTTTTCCACGACAAATAAACGTTCGTTTTGATGAAAACTTCCCCATTTTATTTCGACCATAGAATACCATGGCTGGTGCAACCGTACTAGTACCATCCGTAGAATGTTCTTTTTGTAAAAGTGCACCGTCGGTCCGCTGTTACTATTGCCATTTTTGTGAAAAATACACAATATCGCTGATAGTTTTACTATATGTGAGAAATACACATGCGCAGTATGGACGCGCGTGAACATTTATACCAAAAGTCGTTAATAAAGTTAGGACATTATAAGTAGAAGGTATCTAGGTAAATAATTCCTTAATCTACGCAGTCACGTCTTCTTATCTTGCTTTTTGCTCTATCCCATTGTTTTATAATATTAAAATTGTTTAAAACAACATAAATCAGGAACCTTGATTTTTGAAAGCTTAGACTTGGTTTTGTAATTAGGTGTCATAATTCCTCCAGGGGCTTATTGCTATTTCAGTCAATCTTTTGTATTATACTGGCTTATATTATCGCCACTGCAACCAGTAAGAACAGCATTTCCTGTTCTTAAACCAGCGAGATAATTTTAGGCAGTAAAACAAAAAGAACTATTCAGTTAAAGTACTATTTAATAAAAGCAAAGAAATGAACAGTATTTCAGTGAAAGAAATCATGAAATCTACAGTAGAGACAGGATTCGTATATATTTGCAATTTCTTCTCCTTTCTTTCTTTCCTTTGCATAATGAATTTGATCATAGACAAGAAAAGACGGATATTGCTAAAATTTTATTGTAAGGAACTAATGCATGTCTACGAAATTGCCATTTTATGTGATTTCCTGCTAGATTTCTACCCAAACTTATTTATGTCTGATGTTTCAAGCGGACGATATCGTGTCTCCTGTGCCGAAAAATTAGTTTAAACATACTTGTTTTATATCTATTGAGAAACAAGTTTTTACAACTTTATACTAATCTCTCTCGATTCTGCTTCCTGGGAACTAGACCAGTACTCGCGCCGAATGTGTGGGCCAATAAAAAATTCCGAAGTTGACACCTGCTCCTGGGTATCGAACTCAGGACCTTAAGGTTATGAGGCCGACGCTCTACCTCACGACCATTGACACCGAAAGAGTACAGTAATCTTTAAATTTAAATTAAAAGACTTGGTATTATTGTTACACAGGTAAATTTTCTGTAACAAATTGATCATCCCAGCATTTCATACGAAGCGTACTTAAAAAGAACCACGAAATAGCTCAGTGGAACACAAAAAATCAAAAAAAGCACGGCAAAATATTTTCTGTTATCTGTCCACCATACTGAAGTACGTGGCGATACACTTCAAAACCCACTAGCAAATACTGGGGAAGCGCTAGCGGCGAGCAAAAGCTAGCAAATGCATTCAGTAGAAATTACCGCAAGTGCTTGCGAGTGCTCGCGAACACTCGTCTTGCCGAACGCACGGCAGTTCTATTTTTAGATACAAGGCTTTGACAGCTATTGATCTGCGCCTTAGATCGCTTAAGAATGAATTAAAAAGCCAGTTTAAGGCGAAGTAGAAATATTCCTTGTTATCCCTTACACCCCTGTAAAAAGAAATTCCCATTGTCCATGTCCTAACTCGAAAAACTATTAAAATATATTCGCGCGCTTCTACGCGGCGACTAATGATCCGGCGGATGCTCGGAAGTACATGTGTGTCTGTGCGATTTTTGTCATCTGCAAAAACTATCAGCCTAGATAAGCCTGAGCTGTCCACCTAGGCTGACCTGGACCACATGAAATCTTTTTGCAATTGGTCAATTCTCTGTAAGTCCAATGATTAATTTACATCAGGATTTTGTCAGTTGTTTGACAAAATAAGGTTTTATGGAGCCATTGGCCATGTAATGATCGACTTGCTCAGTATCCTGTATCACAGAGATTCATAAAGCCCCCTTTTAACAGAGGATGGCTCACATGACACAAGTCTTGTTTGTATTCAAAATTCAAAATGTCTGTGCACAACCTTTTAACCCTTTCCCACACAATGATAACTTTTGACGACCATCGGAAAGAAGCCTTTTGAAAACATTGTGGCAAAAGAAGAAAATGCTGGTAACCAGCATTTTCTCCTTTTCCCACAATGTTTTCTACCCTATCAATAAACAATTGCACCATCTGAGCCACAATGAAATTGTTGTCTGCCAATGCTTTCGATTTGGACAGGGCTAAGATTTTGTAGTCTGGTAAAGGGTTAAGCATCAAATTAGATCTATATCATGGTGGCAAAAAGCTTGAATGCAAGTCATGCTCTGGGAAAGAAGGGCTTCATAACCCTTACGTGATTCATTGTAACAAACAGGTTGTCGTATAACTCTTGAACCACAGATTTGTTTTTAACAACTGACTGAACCCTGAGGCAGATTGATCCTTGGTTAGACAGAAAATTGATCAATAGGAAAAGTTTGACCCAGATCAACCTTCCTGGACTGCTCAGGCTGACCTGGGTCAATACTTTTTGCAGTTGCACTAAGCCCCCTTTTCACAGAGCATGGCTCATACAGGCTATCCGTGTTTATACAGTGTAGTATAATAAACAAAGGAAAAATGTAACAGATGTCTGTCATAAAAACACTACACTGTCCACAAAAACTTCATGTGTCCTTTATAGAAAGGAAAATGTTTTATTCGGTACCATAGGACACAGTTTCAGGCTGGCCGAAAGTGCATGCACAGTGAGCCATTCCTGCAGGGTTGATAAACCAGTAACGCACATGTATTTCCTCAGGTTTGTTAAACAGTACGATCATTTTGTAAAGGACAATATGGATGGAAAGTAAAAATATTGTTTAGCTCTTTACTAAAACACGGAAAATTACACTTGTCCTAATTGAAAGAATTTGCAGATAACAAAATAAGTATGGACTGAAAATTGATTTTGCGAGGATAGAAAACATTGTGGAAAATAGGAGAAAATGCTGGTTACCAGCATTTTCACCTTCTCAAAGTTCTTCGTATATGGGTTTTTGTATTTGTAGGTACATGCACTTGATAGTATCTGTAGACCCATCTTCGCGAGCCAAGGTTACGATCACTACGTGGATCTTACCTTGGGGGATCGAGCCCGATTACGAGATTCCCGCGACACGCCCCCTATTGGATGATGCTTATTATCTCCCTGTACATCATATTTCTTATAGCCAATGAAATGTCGTTTTACAAACCGCTTACGAATACAATAATTCAACATGAAGCAATAACCACAAACATACTTCGACATTCCATGGTCAGGTGCTGGGATATAGCCTAAAACATCTGATAATTGATTGGTCACATTGAAACTTTATGTAAATATTGTTCGTCTACGTTTTCTTCGGTAATAAATCATTACAGATCCTGCACACATCCACGGAGGTATTCATGTTTACCTTCTATTTTTATTGCGACCCTGTTCTATTTTTATCAAAGATGAAATGCTACGGGCGATTTGATTTGATGCAGTTAGAACTAGCTGCAACCAATGAAAATGCGTATCAGGTGATTGCCACAATCAAGCTCAATCCGCCAAGGGTAGAGTAGCGTAGTGGATCGTAACCGTCGAGTAGTGGATCGTAATGAAGATGCTGTAGACCATTCTTCATTTGATTTAATTATAAATTCCAACTCTAGTCATCTGATAGAATACGATGACGGAATGTGGAGTAAGATTGTTTATATAAGAGGCATGCTGTGTGAAAGGGTTTTAAATGTCTAGATGCAAAAATTATTGACCCATGTTAGCCTGTGCAGGCTGACAAAGGTCAAAACCTTTTGATTTTGGCATGTTTTCTACATATTAAACGACCATTCTACCCCATGACTCGGTTGTTCGAATAGGTTTTTCTGCAGCATTTTATACGCTACATACGTACAGGCCACGCGGAATAGGACACTATGAAGACACTTCACACATCATGAGACATGGACATAACGTACTATCCCTTCGTCAGTCAAGTTTGCACAGTTTATGTCTACAGATGTCATGGTAAATTCTAATTCAGTCTGGTCAACATTGAAGAAACTAATGTTGTCGCCTTTCAACCGCAAAGCACATGGGCGATTACTGACTTCAGCGTGTTAACCCTCATCCGGTTATTAGAATAACTAAAATGAATTTCTTAATTCGAGAGTAAAAATCTAAATATTGCAATTTTATTGTTATGTTTTTGGGTTTAATATCTCCTTAAAGGACAGTGTAGATCCAGGATCAGACTGCTCGTTCTGTGCAGTCTGATCTTGATCTACACTGTCAGCTGAAGGACAGTGTAGATCCAGGATCAGACTGCTCGTTCTGTGCAGTCTGATCTTGATCTACACTGTCAGTTACAGGTCAGAAAATCGCGCTAAGGGTTAAATCTTGGCGGTTCCGATATCACAATAATCTATCACTTGGAGTGCAACCCATGATACATAATAGTAAAATTCCTTGTTCCTTTACTTGCACTAGCCATGTTAAACCCACTGGATTTCCTGTTTCCGGCTGATTCGGGAGAAAGGTTCGTGTTTACAGAAACCATCATGCTAGCTTTGTCTGTCTGTCCAACTGAACTGGGATCTTCTGGAACTCGGACCCTATACCTGTAATAACGTATATTATTATGATCTTGTATGTGCAGAGCGCCTTTTTCCGTGATTCTACTATCTGTCAACGCCAAAGTATTCAATATGCCTGGAACAACACCCATCCCCAGAGTGGTTCTAACATTCTTAAAGTGGTCACGAAAACTCGTTTGTCAGAAGTCTGATGATAATCAAAGTACTGATAGTACTGAAGGCCAGGAAATTGAGGATACGAAACAATACAAGAGGTCAATTTTAATTAATACAAACAGGTAGACGGATAGGGATACAAGCGGATTCCACTAAGCCCCTGGAATTCTTGGTTTTAACAGGAAATTTTGAACTGATACAAGAAAGCACCAGCCAGAAACTAATTAAGGCAGAGCTAGGCATGTGCTCACAGTTATGGGGTGCTTGATAATGGCTTAGAATACTTAGTAATTCGACGTGCTTGTAAACAATCTCAAGTCAAAATTGAACTATTCAATCGGTGCAATACCAACTTTGGTTATCTAAATTTTCTGAAAACATGTGAAGTCCTGAATGACGTTATTTTTCACATTTATGAGTCGTCTATTAACAGTAGCATATTTTTCCCCAAAATTTATTCTAATCAAATGACAACTTTCTTTATTGTCAATTACGTCGCACAGTGGATTGTATACATGTATTAAAAATGTTTTATCACTATTTTAATTGCCAAATCAACTACCTCTATTTAATTTCCATTGATGACCCACATGAAATTAGTAAACACTGCATGAGAGATTATAGGACCAACATATAATTACAATCAAAAACTGAGATTTATAAGCAACTTTTACAGATGATAAATTAAGGTGCTTCATCAGAAGCAAAATTTAACATGGTGTTAGCCGAAAGAGCCTTGAAAAACATTGTGGTTTTGTCTCAAAATCAGGATGCTCTGTGGACAACACTCTTTTTAAATCAGCCTAGCTGGTGTAACGTAATTTTGACAGAGAGAGAAAATAGGCTGTTTGAAAGATATTTGTAGCTTGCACTAGTCAGTATGCCTCCAATCCCCAGATTTTCAGAATTATCAACATTGAAAGTATCTTGCAGACAACTGAAGTGTTGCCAAAATGATGGTTTTATCAGTGGAATATAGTTCAGTTGGTAGCGACGTACACTTTAAGAGTCCACGAGCTCGGTCAATTTCCTATTGAGGATTGATGATAGGTATTGTGATAGGGTACAATTCTCTCTCATCACATACTAAACATACAGGTCTCTGAAATCTAAGTCCTTTGAATCTCTGTGAATAAGTGTTGTTTTTTTTAAATCTCCCTTAACCAAAAGACTTTTTTTTCCTGGAAAAAAAGTTGAAAGCAGTTGCAGAAGACAAATCAAATGTTAATTAAAAAAAAAGTAACATTCGTCTTTCAAATGCTAGAAAATATTGTGTGAAAAGGAGGAAATGCTTTTGTGGAAAAGGGTTTCAATATACAGTAACTAGATTTGTGATTCAATAAAACACACTTTATGGGATCGAACTAGTGAGTTCACGATCGACGGCTGGGCATGAATCTCGTATTGGGTGATGGAAAATGTACAAGTAGGAAAGGGTAGGAAAATATATGAGAGAGAGAGAGAGAGAGAGAGAGAGAGAGAGAGAGAGAGAGAGAAAATAAAATCTTCATACAATAAATCAAAATTATGGGCATATATGAATACAAAAAAATACATTAAATGACAAGCGAACCACTACAGAAAAAAAATATAAGCATTTATTTGGTGTCAAATCAAAGTCAATCAAATACATATTTTAAGAATCACACAGGTGTAATCTATTTGTGACAGGTGTAAAAGGTGTGAAATACATCCTATCAGTGTGAAATAGGCAGTTATAAGCAATGGCAAAACTATCAAAAAAAAAAAATAATCAAATAACTCTTGGATAAAGGTAACTAATACACATAATGTGCACGTACTAAAGACACCGAAGTTTCAAAAATAATTTTTATAGATAACTTGAATAACGATATGGATGAAAATTGATGTTGGGGTCGATTTCTCTAAAATTTTATTTGGGGACGATTTCACCAGATTTCTCCGGAGAAATCGTCTCCAAGCAGTCTGGGGACGATTTCTCCAGGGGCCGATTTCACCAGCAGTCGGAAATTGCTATCACAACAGCGGGTGGTATGCAGAGAAGTGGACACACTAGCGGGAAATAGTTGATATTTGTCGGTGTAGAAAGCACCACAGTCAAAGTACCCTAGATTTAGTCGATATACATAAGAAAAAGTGATAAGCGTAACACGGGCCAACATTCTATATGTACATATAGTTTGCTTTATTTACGTTCGCATTTCAGCGGAGACGCGTTTTGTGACACATATGTTCAAATGTCAACACAACGTTATAGATATTAACCGCATAGCGCGTAGGAATACACAACTGCCGGATAAAGCTAAGTTTATTAGAAACTACCCCTTTATTAGGTCAATGTTAATGACTAAAACGGGATAAAAAACACACATTCGTCAGTTATTTAAGGGTTGAATTTCCTTGCAATTCCATGGCATTTTGCAGATGAAAGCTTTGAGGGAAACTAGTTGTTTTGGCGGACTCAGCGAAATCGAGTGGACACATCGTTCAACATTTTGTCTGAAAGTAGTCCGGAAAAGGCAGCTTACGATCCCTATAGGCAAGGGAATCCCTTGAGAGGGATTCCCTGGCCTAAAAACTGTGAGGGAAAAGAAACGTCAAACGAGGAGTCTATGCTATTGAATGAAAGTGGTTAGCCTTCCTTGAAGACACCAGGTATCGGTGACAAAGCTTTCATAGCAAAGAATGGGAAGGAGACGTGCGGAGAAAACAAGATTACTAGTAGTTGGAAAGATTTCAGCGGTTTTGACATATTTTTGCTTCTTTTTGATAAGTACCGGCATATTTAAAAGCTCTCCCTTTTGCTAATATTCATGCTATTGCCTTCAAACAACAAATAAACAAGGGCAAAATCTACGGGCCTATAAAAAGAACTTAATGCCTCTTCAGTAAAGTATCAACTCAGGTCAGCCTGCGCAGTCCGCGCTAGGTCGAAGTTTTTGCCACTCGTCAATTTTGTGCATGTCAAAAGATCAGTGTTCTTCATGATTCAGTCGGTAGTTACACAAAATCAGTTTTATGGATCTGTATACATATATATATTTTTTATGACTTGCATGGTATCATGCATCACGGAGATTAAGCCCCCTTTTGCCAGAGCATGGATTATTTGTCTGTCCTAAACATATATATATGTGTATATGTTTTTACCTTAAAAATGTTAAGTATACTAAGCAGAATTCCCAGTCGTCTGACAAATTGTAATTAAGTGTTCCTTTTGCCAAAATTGTTCTCTGCAGTCTGATTTTGTCAACAAAGCGCACTGAGGCAAGCCAAGTAACTTGAAAATGGAATCATTCAAACAAACTGATAAATTTAGATCAAAACCGTGTCATTTCCAAAACGATATTGTGATATACGCTCGTATATCGAAAGGAAATAAAAAGAAAATGAACTGATAAGTTGTTCCTTATTGAGAAAACTCAAGAAAATTAAAAAAAAAAAACTATATGTAAAAATGTATATCATAATTTTTAATTCCAATAAAGGCATAATAACATTTGATAAACTGATATTCAAATTTATTTTCCTCATTCTTCTTCCCAATAGATTGCAGATATGTTTTATTGGGTTACAATCAGGAGAAGGTAGAACGTCCAGAATAGCTCACTTTGTAGTCTGCAATAGCTTTAAATATGGACTGGTTTAAAAAGATTATTGCGTTTTAAAGAGTTAAGCAGTCTGTACTGATTCTAAGTACTGTAGGTCTAAGATAACATGCTCTCACAACCGAGGTCATTATTCACAAACCATTTTAAGAATATTCTTCGTATTCAAATTATTCTATTAACGCTTTACCCCATAAGGCGCTTCTATGGTATCTCTAACTGACCGTAAATAACAGCAAGGATGAAGCCGTTTCTTATGTGTATATGACACCTTTTGGCAGTGTAGAAAACATTGTGGCAAAAGGTGACATTGCTTGTCACGAGCAATTTCACCTTTTGCCACAATGTTTTCCAAAGGCTCCTACAAGCAATGCGTAGAAATGAGTATCTATGGAGTAAAGGGTTAAAAAGTATCACAGGCTCTATTAACTTCACCGTTTTGTTTAGCCAACCATAACTTCAAAAGGCCTCTTTCTCAGAGTCGTAAAAGTCAGGGACTGTTTGGTAAGAAGTTAAACGTAGATACCCGTACCCATGTCAGAGAAATAGTACAGGCAGATTGAATTTTAAGTGGTGTATAACACACTAATCAACTACCGTATTTTCCGGACAATACACAACTTTATTTCATGCTTTCCGGTAGGATATCGAGAAACAGCAGTGAAAATATTTTTCGATCTTACACTGGTACCACCGGTAAAATACCGATTTTCACGTTCTTGTTGCCTAGGTAAATATTGCGCGTGCCTAACAACCAGATGGGAAATATGACGTCATATACCTTACATTTCTCGCGCTTGACGTAACGTTGCTATGCGGAAGGGGTACGCCACGAGGATTAAAGGAAAAAAACTGTACTGAATTTTGATATAGCTCCTCCCAGAAAGGCTTAAAAGCATAAAATAAATAGAATATTTTTTTTTCGGTGAAAGATCGAAATTTATTTCATCTCGTGAACACCATCGGTAATATTTTCACTCGTGGCTGCGCCACTCGTGAAAATATTACCGATGGTGTCCAATCGATGAAATAAATTTCGATCTTTCACCGAAAAAAACATATCCACTAATGCAATATATAGGCTGTACCCTTTCATTTCAACCATTTTAGAAATAAAAAATGTCGAATAGGCCGCTCCGGCACATAGGCCGCGGCTGACATACTTGTTTAATGTGCAATGTCTGGAGACCTACTCTCATATGTATTATAATAAACACATGAAACAATTAATCCATTGTTCTTGCATTTTTTTTTTTTCATTCCATTGGGGTAATTTCCCCTTTTGCAAATCAGTAAGACAACTTGAGACCGATATTATTTATTCATCCCTTGTCGAATGTTTTAAGGCAATTGGAAATTGTCTAATTGTCGTTTCGATTGGTTATCTGACGGTCCACACCAAACAAAGCCCTTAACTACATCGGCACTTAAGAACTGCTTGGTACCAATTGGCATTGTCAGTCAGAAGGTGTGAAAATAGAGGGTTGTCACGCGTTTTAACACTTTCGTAAGTTTGCAAGCATATTTTTTTCTACCAATTAAATAAATTCGTGTTCAAAAAATATAAAAGGGATGTGAACCAAAATGGCGCCAAAGTGGGTAACTATGGACTACTTTCCTTAACTTTGAGTTTTAAAGGCCATACAAAATATCAATTAGAAAATTAAAATTAACATATAACCCGTTTCGTATTATAGGCCGCACCCTTGAAAATTTCTACGTCTTTTAACAGATAGGCCGCGGCCTACTGTCCAAAAATATGGTAAAAGAACTTAGTACAAAATCGTTGAGCATTTTTCACAGGTTTTGATGACTCTAAACAACAACAAAATGAAAACATTCTTAAAGGTATCTAATCCTTTTAACTCCTAGCAAAAAAGATACCGAATTTTACGACCCTGAATGAGGTGCTTGGGAAAATGAGAAAATGCTGGAAATCACCGAGCTACATTCAGTTTGTCATCCGCAAAATGCTTTCAATTTGAGTGAGACTGTTTTTTTTTTCTGTTTGATAAAGAGTTACATCCCATTTCCCAAAAAGTCCTTGTTAACGACACCGAGGCAAAAAGCTTTTAATTTTGTTTCTCAAAAAAAGTGGAAACAACTTTGTCTTTCCTTTCAGATACAAACTACTGTAATAGTTCAAAGAGTAAAAGTATGTACAAACGTCAATATTAAATTTTTATCATATGGATGACATCCCAGCATTTGACTGTAAGTATCTACGTGAAGCTTAATAGAACGTACCACCTGACCCTTTACCTACTGAACAAAAAAATCAGACCCATCTATAATGGAAGCATTTGTGAAAGAAAATTTAACCTTGGATTCAATTTGCAATTGAGTATTTAAGTTGTGAATAAAGGTAAAAAGAGAGACGCTGTACAGAGGAATTTCTCTTTTTTCCCACAATGTGTGCGAATTTCCATGTTCTGTTTTTTATTTGGTCCAAAATGTGTATAAATATATGTTCCATATTTGATCGCATTTATTATGTCACAAAGCTGTTAACTATAAATAACATCTGACGTAAACATGAGTTAATGCACTATTTATACCTAAATTACAGCTACATTTCAAACTAAAGTTTGATGCAAGAGAAATAAGAAATTAACTATTACAAGCAAACTCTTCATTTCCTAATGTGTTTTAAGAAATCTTGTTATCTGGAGAAAAAAAAGCACCAGGAGTTTACAGAAATGTTTTGGACAAATGTCAAGTTTATTTTCATTTTATCAATTTGCAATATTCCTGATTTTTTTCCACATATCTGGTCTAACAGATAAAAGCCACCGTAAACTTACTTCACCGGGTAAAATTGTATACATACTCTAAAACTTTTCGAAGTTCATTTGAGTCTTTTGGTAAAGATTAATGGAATGTTGAAGGGTATTTTTCTACATAGTTTGTTGTCAGGTAAAGGTCAAGCTAGAGTTAGGGTTAGGGTTATACCTGACACCCGATCTGGCTTGCCTTGTCACCAGATCAGGGCCACTTTTCAATAAAATAAGTAAGTGATTCTGACCCCGAAGCAATAGGGGTATCCTGTTCGTCATATACAACAATTGTGTTCAATTTTCCTTGAACTGTGTCTAGTACCTTTTACAGGTTAGAAACAACTGATAGATAAAGTTCTCCATTGACCTTGAGCTTCATCCATGGACAGAGGGTAACGGCTTTAAGAAGGCAATATGTTCTCACTTAGAGCGCCCAATAAACCCAACAGACATTTTCAGTTGAAAGATAAAACCAAAATATTTACAATTTCACGGTTGCTTTGTCTAAGAGAATACTTGGCATGAACACAGTATGCTGCCACTGGATATCTAGACTTCTCACCCGATGACAAGAACTCTCAGAAAACAAGAGGGCCATGATGGCCCTGGATCGCTCACCTGAATTTTTGAGAGGACCATAGCCTTTTTTTTTTTTGTTGAAGGTATTGAAACACTGGAAACAAAATCATCATTTTGCCAAGCAATTTTTAAAAGGTCACCTGTAAAAGTCCTTTCAAAATCCGACCAGCAGTTTCAGAGAAGAAGAATTTTCAAGAATTTCTTCATTTCCATATAGTGCAAGTAGCCCCCATTCACCAGAGCAATGTTTCTCGACGAATCAAACTTTCACAAACAATTTTTGAAAAGGGTCACCCAAGGAATATCTCTGTGAAAATTTTCCAAAATCTGACAAGCCATTTCAGAGAAGAAGAATTTTTAAGAATTTCTTCATTGCCCTACAGTGCAAGTAGCCCCCATTCACCAGAGCCATGTTTCTTAATGAATCAAAATTTCACGAATAATTTTTGAAAAGGGTCATCCAAGGAACATCTCTGTGAAATAATTTCAAAATCTGACCAGCCGTTCGAGAGAAGAAGAATTTTTAAGAATTTTTTCATTTCTGTATAGTGCAAGAAGCCCCCATTCACCAGAGCCATGTTTCTTGACGGATCAAAATTTCGCGAACAACTTTTGAAAAGGGTCACCCAAGGAACATCTCTGTGAAATTATTTTAAAATCTGGGTTTTGGTTTCTGAGAAGAAGAATTTTTAAGAATTTCTTCATTTCTGTATAGTGCAAGAAACCCCATTCACCAGAGCCATGTTTCTTGACCAATCAAAATTTCGCGAACAATTTTTGAAAAGGGTCATACAAGGAACATCTCTGTGAAATTATTTTAAAATCTGACCAGCGGTTTCAGAGAAGAAGAATTTTTAAGAATTTCTTCATTTCTGTATAGTGCAAGAAACCCCCATTCACCAGAGCCATGTTTCTTGACCAATCAAAATTTCGCGAACAGTTTTTGGAAAGGGTCACCCAAGGAACATCTCTGTGAAATTATTTTAAAATCTGACCAGCGGTTTCAGAGAAGGAGAATTTTTAAGAATTTCTTCATTTCTGTATAGTGCAAGAATCCCCCATTCACCAAAGCCATGTTTCTTGACGGATCAAAATTTCGCGAACAGTTTTTGAAAACGGTCACCCAAGGAACATCTCTGTGAAATTATTTTAAAATCTGGCCAGCGGTTTCAAAGAAGAAGATTTTTAAAGAATTACCTAAAAAATTCCATTTCGTTGCCATGGCAACCAGACTTTTTGACGGAATCAAATTCTGTGAACAATTTTTAAAGAGGACCTCCCAAGGAACATTCCAGCCAAGTTTGGTTCAAATTGGCCCAGCGGTTTAGGAGGAGTTGATGTTTAAAGAATTGTTGACGACGCACGACGCACTGACGGACGACGGACACCGGGTGATCCTAAAAGCTCCCCTTGAGCACGTTGTGCTCAGGTGAGCTAAAAAGTGACAGGACAGCTCGGTATTTATGTGACCGGTGATGGAACGTCTGTGTTTTAAAAGGTTACCATATGATCCCCTCTCCTGACTTTGCCCTGATGGAGTTTTGAGTCCTCGAGAGTAAAAGCGGAGTTGTCAAGTATTCGACATTTAACAAAAACTTACTCCATATCACACGTGAACTGGGTAGTTAAGAGAATGGACATTTGTTTTACGGTCCAATTTATGATGAATGGCTGGTTAGGTATCTTAAGTGCATACAACTCGCGGCTGAATATTTCCAAAATTCTAGGTGTCCTGTTGTTGGTGATATGTTCGAATCAAGGTATTTATTTACATTTTTGCCTGCGTTTCAATTATGGAAATGATCATCTGCCCGGGGCTGGGAGTCTATGAATGTACCAAATGTGATGTGTTTTGTACATATAATAGTTTTATATTTCAGATAAAACAGAGTTTAGTTGTTGAAAAATTATTAAATGGGATTGCGAGAAGAGTGATTCTGTCCACTCACTCTACGGTCGTACTCCTACACTTCATGACATATTTCTCCACATATTTTACTACTCAGCTCATTTTAAAAACTGAATTTCGTTTTCAACCTAAATCATCAATATGAATAAAACTTCAATAATTGACATCACAAAATTACACATGAGCAAATATACAATTGTTATGAGCAATTATCATACCAACAAAGGTTTGATGTTCTACTGGATGTTTGGTTGTTTAAAGCTTTACTATATGAATACTATTCTTTATAATTTACGGTTTGCTCTCTTTAACACATTGTACGAGTATGAGGCAATCGCTTTTTGCACCAACAGCTCATAAAAACATTTACATATCACGAAGAAATGTTCGTTCTCTAAATCGTTGTCCAATGTGTCACCTCAAACAATTTTCCGAATTTCTTTAAAATATCTGTATAGATGGCAAAGATAATTAAAGTGTTGTTTCAACATTTAAAAACATATAATAAAATATAAATAATACCCTATAAAACAACTACAATGGCAGCACACAATGTTGGCACAGACTGTTGTGATTTTCTTACTTTCACCAAAGACAACATGTTGATTGCCGATACTGTATATGTACAAAAGTAAATGTGCCCTTTTTTCATCTGGTAGAGCAAAGAATGGAAATCCATGTATGACAATAGAAAAATAGAAAAAAATGAAAAAATGGAATGATACAATCATAGATCCTTTGAATAAAATGTATGTTTCAGCCTGATCATAATGAATACCTGCATTAACCCCTTACAAACAATCCTGAGTTTTAAGGACAAAGAGAATAAAGGCTATAGAAAACATCATTATGACCATCATTTTCTCCTTTACCTATAGTGTTTTCTACCCTGTCAAAGACAAATCCCATCGAACAAGCATCATTTGTCATCTACAAATGCTTTCAGTTTGGGCAAATCCAAACTTACATTGTTGGGTAAAAAGTTAATGATCTTTGACAAGTAAGTTAATATTGAATCACACGTCAAAAGTGATTGATTAAATTATAAGTCATGGGCGTAGACACAGATGCGGCAGGTGTGGCATTCGCCGCAGCAATGCTTTCGGTTAGTACGGCTTGCAATAAAATTGGCTGATGCGGTATGGTGCCGCACCAATACAATGTAACAAGAGCCGTCAGAGGCGGGTTATATGCTACCCGAACAAGAACTTATCATAAAATATATGAAATTTGCAAAATATAATCCAAAGGTAAATGTTACGATGATAATAACTGACAATATATCTACCAGGAGAAAATGGGCGAACACAAACTGAAATAGAGCTCGACAAACAAATGGACAGACTGACAGCAAAATTCTTTTGGGGAGGAAAGTAACTGAAATGTGAAATTTTGACCAGCAAGATAATGGAGAAAAACTGACTCTAACTCTACCATGAAACCCCCTTTCCCCTAAAACGTCTTGAAACATGGAAAAATTAAATTTTCTATTTATCAGTAAGATCTATCTGTTTATGAATTTTGACATAAATATAGCTGTAATACTTTGGGAGTAATAGCCCTCACAAACTTGTAGAGGATACTATGCCAACTAAGCCTTCTTTAAGCCCCCTTTTCCCTTTAGACAATATTGAATAATTGGAATAAATACAAAGGGTGTGTGGTTTGTAGCATTTTTTGAATAATAATCCAAATTCGAAATTTCATGAAATTTTTAACAGTAATGTAAGAGATATTACATAAAACGATTTTTTAAAAAATATGAATCCCCCTTTTTCCGCGATGCAGCCTGAACTTGAGAAAGCGCGGAAGCGGTATCTGGGCAATGTTCCAACGAGTTCAGAGTTGAAATTTCATTAACTTTTGAGCACTAATGTAGAGAAGAACAAATTTTTAAATCAAGCCACTTTTTTCCTCGACGCAGCCTGCAATTGAGAAACCGGGAAAGAGGTTTCATAAAACAATTTTTTACATGAAGCCCCCTTTTTCCGTGATGCACCCTGGGCAGTGGTCCAACGAGTTCAGTTTTGAAATTTCATGAACTTTTGAGCACTAATGTTGGTGATATTAGAGAAAAACAATTTTTTTTTTTCATGAAGCCCGCCTTTTCCGTGACGCAACCTCAAATTGAGAAACCGGGAAAGAGGTACCTGGGCAATGTTCCAACCAGTTCAGATTTGAAATTTCACAAAATTTTCAGCACTGATGTAGGAGATATTAGTGAAACACATTTTTTTTTTTACACGAAGGCCCTGTTTTCCGTGACTCAGTCTCAAATTGAGAAACGGGGAAAGAGGTATTTATGCATTGTTCCAAGGAGTTCAGATATGAAGTTTCATAAAATTTTGTCCAAAGGTTGAGGAGAAATGGCTTCGGACAGACGGACGAACGAACGAACAGTATTAGTAAAAACAATTTCTACATGAAGCCTTCTTTTTCCGTGACGCAGCCTCAAATTGAGAAACCCGGAAAGAAAGCTTCGGACGGATTTTTTTTAAATGAAATCCCCTTTTTCCGTGACGCAGCCTCAAATTTTGAAACCGGAAAAGTGGTATTTTTGTATTGTCCAAGGAGTTCACATATGAAGTTTCATGAAATTTGGTCCAGCGGTTGTGGAGAAATTGCTTCGGACGAACGGACGTACGCACAGCGTGGCGACTATATGGTCCCCCGAAATTTTTCGGGGAGCATAAAAATTTCATAATGAGTACTTCTACACACAGTTCTATATTTCACTTCTCTAAATACATAATTATCAAAAGTAATACACAAAGTAATTAAAATGAAAATTGTAACAAAAATGAAGGTTTTATTATACTGCCTATCTTGCAGTGTGCTAGGTTGTAGGACGCTTCTTGTGCTCAAGTTTTCTCTGAAAAAGTAATAAAATAATTATCATACTTTCTTCAAATAAGGGTTAAGTTTTAAAACTTTTGTTTCTTTTATTCGAATTTAACAACACTTAGCTTAGATCATAAATCTTTAAAAACAGGGCATTCTAGAATTTCAAGATTTATTTTCCAGAATCACATTAAATGTGATGTTTTCAAATCTACCAGTCCGGCATAAATGTAATATATGACAGTAAAAAAAATCTCACAACAAGAACTGAAAAGTGCAAATGGCTTTAAGAGCTAGTTAAATTATTGCATATACAAAATGTAGGAAATGATCGGATTGTCTTTTGCGAAAACAACTTCTGAAGCACTGCGAAGTTCTCTTTGTCAAAATTTGTGTAATTTCAACGGCGAGGATCAAAAGACCCTAAAAAAAGTTTGCTACAATCTTGGAAAATCACCGGTATATACTATGAAAACGCTGTCTGAAGCTACAGGAAAGCTTGCTATATGCTGCTCACTGGTTTACATGTTTTACAGGAGATTTTCGGATAGGCGAAATTCTACTGTCGACGACAAAAGATTTAGGCGGCAAGGCATCATTAACGCAGGATTGCTGGATTCGGTGCGTAAAAAAAGATCGTAGTGTTAGCACTGGGGAACTATCGGACCAAAAAAAAAACGTTGAAGCCAAAGGTAAAATTTTTAGAAGTGTATTATTGTCTATTCTAACATGACACAGTTCAACGAAAACGTGATAAAATCTACGTTATTCTATGTAGAGTGACGTCATTCTGTAAAGAGTTACGTCATTCTGTATAAAGTAAGTAAGTTATTTAACTGAATATAATCTACATCCACTTTTATACTCTTGGAATGAACTTGTTTTCCTTTGATTAAGACCTGGTCATGGTAGAATCGCAAAATCTTCTTCCTATCGCAGTTTATCGTTCAATCAACGTAGTAAGTTATGAGGAGCAATGAATAAACCACTCGGGCTATCGCCCTCGTATTTATTCTGTCTCATAACTCACAACTGTGATGTATTGAACTACAAATCACGATAGACAGAAGATATTTTCTGCATTCTAACATGTCACGTGAATTCGGCTCTTTAAACACAGTGCAACGAAAGCGTGGTACAATCCGAGTCATTATTTGTGGAGTGACGTCATTCTGTACTCTGCGCCCTCCGATATCATTTTCCGCTACTCGACCAACGACGAAGGATAAACTCAAGGATTTACCGAAATTAAATGTTTTTGATAAAAACTGACGATGGAACTATTCTAAATGTTACCAGCATCCATAAATCAGATGACGTGAACGTGAACGTTACTTTCAAAATTGACCGTTGTTGCATAGGAAACTGGATAGGGAGAGGGTGGAGTAATATTCAGAACTTTCGAAGCAACTGCAACTCTTATACTGGACGATACATTGATTTTTCTTTGTCTTTTGAAAGAGAGAAAATACAACAGTAAAACGGTTATTTTTTCATTATGTTAAGTTTGATGCCTACGGTTTTATTAAACGTTTGATTATCTTTGAATTTACCGACCGGGCATTGGAGTTTTGTTTTGGTTAGTAACTGGACCAGCCATGGTTTATTCAAGGGGATATTATATGCATCCGCTCTTGTTCACTACGAATAAATGTATTTTCCTTTGATGAAGAGTTGGCTATGTTAGAATAGAAATAATCTGCTTTCTACCGTGGTTTATCGTTCAATAAACCACGTTGCGAGGTATGAGGCACAATGAATAAACCACTTGGACTATCGCCCTCGTGGATTATTTATTGTGGCTCATAACTCACAAGCGTGGTTTATTGAAAGGCAAACCACGACAGAAAGAATATCATTTCTTAAACTTTGATTCTGCGGTAAGCACCATACATCTTTTTAATACAATTGAAGAAAACAGTGTCGCGACGTCATGTCGACATCAACACCTGCCCATGGTTCTTTTCGTTATGCACTGGCTAAGAATACTAAATAAACAAGCAATTTCGTTGAAATGATATCCCCCGCCGAAAAAGACCTTTTTTGATACAAACGTATAAGAGGTATTGTGTTTTGCATGTACATGTGGCCTTTTTGTTACTGGTCCATGATGAAATTATACATTAAGCCCCTTGTTCCATGGCACAGGATTTCTTTACATAAAAAATATAAAAGAGGTCCATGACAGGATTATACATTAAGTACCCATTTCAGGATTTCATATATGCGGGAAAATAAAAATGTATCAACGGACTATCCAATGGGAAACATGCATGAAGTTTCATCAATTTTTGTCAAGGACTTCAGAAGATATCCCTCTCACAGTATAAGCCGCAAAACTGCTGCCATTTCAAGCAGGTAGCTAGAGACTAAAGTGTTGAAATTTGTAGCACCTGCCTGGGTAGCTGAATGGATATATGGTATTACTTGTGATTTAAAAGGTTTACGAACAGACTGATACATGGAGAAACGAATGCACAATTGACTCATTGGTCACTGGCTTTGATCAAGCAATTAAATATGAAGTTCTATGAAAATATGTGCAAAAGTTGGAGATACACTGATGAAAAATTAAATTTGACATGAAGACCCCTTTTTCCATGATACAGCCATAAATTGCAAAACCCTGACAACATGTGCTAGGTCGCATGATCTGTGAAAATGTCATCCAAATCTATTGAGATATGTCCAGTAATTGAAGAGATTCTGCTGAAAAATGAAATTATAACATGAAGCCCTCTTATTCCACGATGCAGCTACAAATTCCAAAACCTTGACAATATGCCGTAGGTCACATGATAATGTGAAAATTCCATTCAAATCTGCTATGAAATGTGGGAGGAGTTGCCTGCATAAGAAATAGAATGAAATAAAACATGAAGCCCCCTTTTTTTCATGACGCAGCTACAAATCGTAAAACTTTGAGAATATGTGATAGGTCAAATGATGAGAAACATTCTGTGATTTTTCTTTTCAATTCTGTCAAGAAATATGGGACGAGTTGCATTCACAAGAAATAAAATGAAATAAAACATGAAGCCCCCTTTTTTCATAACGCAGCTACAAATCGCAAAATGTTGACAATATGAAATAGGTCACATGACAAGAAATATTCTGTCAAAATTCTATTCAATTCCGTCAAGAATTGTGGAAGGAGTTGCCTTCACAAGAAATGGAATGAAATATAACATGAAATCCCCTTTTCCCATGACACCTTATTACAAAAACAAGGGCAAATATCTGTGGTGTTGCACGGTCAAGGTAGGTGAAACTTTTTTTCCTGCATTTCCTGATGGAGTCTGACAGATGTGACAAGTTCAATGTAAAAACTCTGTATAGTTTTGAAGACAAGACTCCAAACATTAAAAGTGTACTTAAGTGTAACTTAAGTGAAACTTAAAATCACTCTCAGTCGGCCATTTTGCATCGAATCCAAAAAAAAAAAAAAAAACAAAACTGTCTCGGGAGAGTGGGTCATTGTACATGTGTATAAAGTTTCACGAAATTCCGTCCAATGGTATTGGAGATATTTGGTGGGACGGACACTCGGACGGACGGACGGACGGACTATATCCCTCTGCCTTCGGCGGGGGATACAAACTATTAATAGTAGCAGCACCTTTTTTTTCACATGTAGTTTGAGAACAGTTTGCTCTTTATGATGAGAGTTTTCTGCGCCAAATATGTAAATTTGCTAACTTTAAGCAATGTCCACGAACTTGACGGACATACCTAGTACATGATGTCCTGGGTTTCACCAATTCTAGGCTACGGCTCTGAAGTCTCTTACGCCTCCAGTGAGACTTTGAACACAGGGCTTTCTGGTAACAAGTCCTACGCGCAGGACCCCTCTTCATATTTGAAAAAGTTTGTTTTCCTTATCGTGGATTACAGTCTAAAAAGCAAGCCCACTCACACCAAATTGTCAAAGATTTCAGGATACAGGAAATTAATACAGACTCAATATTTACCTTTTATAGTTGTAACATTTTCTGTCTCACATTTTTTTAGTTGTTCAAAAAGTTGGGGGTTAGTTATTTTGATAATCGCCGTAAAAACTTTGTAACCTTTGAATCTTTCACGCGCTACACAGTCCAAGATGTTTCTGCATCTTTTCGTAGGAAGCATTTCCTAAAATGAATAATAACCATTACTGTAATAATCAGCCATTGTAAATTCAACACCTTATAAAAGTTTTTCAGGAAAACTAGTTTAGTTGCTAAGAGACTCTTTCCACCAGTACGATTGTGCGCCATGGATTGGAACAAGTCTTCTACGAATGGTTGTTGAATATGGTCTCTGATGAATCCAGCGGCTAGACTTGTTCAAAATAATATAGAAAGTCTCCTACAGCGTTATGATACTTTGAATTCAGTTTTAGTGACAAGGGCCTTCCTTCTTAAAGAATCTGTTATAACATACCTATAATCGCTCATCCTTAGACGACGTTTCGTGGTAAAAAGTGAATTCATTTTGTTACTTATTACTGTACATAGTGGTCTTAATCTTAGTTCTCAAAAGTGAAAACTGTTCTTAGTCCGTCAAAAACATTAACCAGCAAACCCTGCCAAGACTCTAGATTTAGATTACCTATCTTCAAAACTGTCAAGTATTATGAAACAAGAGGGCCATATTGGCCCTGTATCGCTCCACTAGATTTTTAACCCTTTACCACACAAATTGAAGTGTTCATGACCATGAAAAAGAGGGCCTTCAAAAACAATGAACACCGTCAGGCAAAACAAGTAGATTAATTCATTAGCATGAAAGGTAAAATCCTTGGAAAAATAAGCTGAATGATAGAAACCTTACTCTGAATTTATTATTCACCTCATTTGAGCATAACTATAAGAATCAAAATGAATCACGTTCCTTGAAAACAGAACATTTCTTATCAAAAAACTTAATATCTAGCTCCAATCATGTATCAATGCAGTTTGATGATCAAGGGAGGTAAATAGTACCAAACTTTATCTTTCATTAAGAGTTATTTCCCTTGATTAATGTTTAAATTGAAGTGACTATATTTTGAAGCCCATGTTAAACTTGTGATCCCTGGAATGGAGCCAATTCTGACCCCAGACCTACAATATGAAACTAGAATGTGTGGTTATAAACAAGAAGATTTTTTAATCTTGCCCAATAAAAAGCCCTGTAAAACACGTTTGCTCAATAAAAGGCCCTCTAAAATATGTGACCCATGAGACAGGTTTATCAAGTTTTCACTATAAAAGCCAATGTAAAACTTGTGACCCCTGGGGTGGGGTCAAACTTGACCCCCAAAGTTAAAATTTGGGCCCTCTTGGTAGAGGCCCATAAGATAAAGCTACACACAAAATTTGGTAGCCTTAGGTCTTATGGCTATGTACGAGTAGATTATTATAGTTTCCCTATATAAGCCCATGTAAAACTTGTGACCCCCTGGGACGGGGCTAAATTTGACCCCAGGGCTATAATTTGGGCACCCTTTGGTAGAGACCCCCCAGATAAAGCTACATGCAAAATTTGATAGCCCTAGCCCCTATAGCTAGGTGCGAGAAGATTTTGAAAGTTTTCCCTATATAAGCCCCTGTAAAATCTGTTACCCCCCCCCCCCCCCATGGCGGGGCCAAATTGACCCCCGGGCTATAATTTGGACACCCTTGGTAGAGGTCCACTAGATAAAGCTACATGCCAAATTTGGTAGACCTAGGCCCTATGGCTAGGTGGAAAAAGAATTTTAAAGTTCTCCCTATATAAGCCCGTGTAAAACTTGTTACCCCTGGGGCGGGGCCAATTTTAACCCCAGGGCTATAATTTGGACACTGTATGTAGAGGTCCACTAGATAAAACTACATGTCAAATTTGGTAGCCCTAGGCCCTATGCCTAGGTAGAAGAGGAATTTTAAAGTTCTCCCTAAATAAGCCCATGTAAAACTTGTGACCCCCGGGGCGGGGCCAATTTGAAGAAATTTGGTATAGGTCCACTAGATAAAGCTACATGCAAAATTTAGTAGCCCTAGGCCTTACGGTTTCAGACAAGAAGATTTTCAAAGATTTTCAAAGATTTTTCAGTTTTGTTGCCATGGCAACCAGAGTTTTTGAAGGAATTAAATTCTTTCAAGAAATTCTGAAGAGGACCATGACAGGATCATTTCTGTGAAGTTTCATCAAAATTGGATGGGTAGTTTCAGAGAAGAAGATGTTTAAAGAAAAGGTTTACGCACGGACGGACGGACGCTTGACGGACAACGGGCCATGACATAAGCCCGCTGGCCTTCGGCCAGTGGAGCTGAAAAATATTAAAGATAAAGGCAAGGTCATTCTTTGCGGCTTGATGATACACATCGAAAGATTTCCTCTTGCAAATCTAAAGCATTCTGTGTAAGACTTTCAAATTTTTCAATCAAATAATACGTAACCACCTAGGTATTCAAAATAGCATATGTATATGCATGTACACTGACTGACAGACTGACAACAATTTACCCCCGAAAAAATTGTTCATTATCAAGAATACTATTCGGTTGTAACCAAATTAATCTTGAGCAAAAGCACCCACTGATTTTACAACTGTAAATTAAATTACCTCAAAATACTGTTGGAAAAGAACAAAATGTAGTAAACAACATTATTTTCCCATAGTGTTTTCGACCACTTAATTACCAAAGCACCGAGTTCTTCCGCCATAAAAGGATATTCTAGGGACTGTAAACTATGCTCCCATATCAAAATGAACTAGAGCTATCACTCAACGTGATCATACCCCCACCAGCTCCTTGCCACCAAACAGGTCTTTGTCACAGAATGCAGAATGGTTGAGTACAAAAGTAAGAGTTGAACATGAGCGGCAAATTGTCACAAGATACCCCGTCTTACCCCAAGTTGTTAAGCTGGGGCATACACCGGACCAAATTCAAGTATGAAAAACGACAAAGGGCAATAACTCAAAAATTAAGCGAGCAAGAGGTATGATTCCTGTGCATTGCACCCCCCCCCCCTTGATGAGATCTATCCATCCATGAAATTTCATAACCCTAGCTAGTATAGGTTTGGAGATATGCTCCGGACAAAATTCAAGTATTAGAAACGACAAAGGGCAATAACTCAAAAATTAAGTGAGCAGGAGTTATGATTCCTGTGCACTGCACTCCCCCTTGGTGAGATCTATCCAGCCATGAAATTTCATAACCCTACCTAGTATAGTTTTGGAGATATTCACCGGACCAAATTCAAGTATTAGAAACGACAAAGGGCAATAACTCAAAAATTAAGTGAGCAGGAGTTATGATTCCTGTACACTGCACTCCCCCTTGGTGAGATCTATCCAGCCATGAAATTTCATAACCCTAGCTAGTATAGTTTTGGAGATACGCTCCGGACCAAATTCAAGTATAAAAAAAAAGGGCAATAACTCAAAAATTAAGCTAGCAAGAGTTATGATTCCTGTGCACTGCACTCCCCCTCGATGAGATCTATCCAGCCATGAAATTTCATAACCCTAGCTAGTATAGTTTTGTAAATATGCTCGGGACAAAATTCAAGTATGAAAAAGAAATTTGTCCAGAATCATCAAAGGGCCATAACTCCATGAAACCTAAATAAACCATAACCAAAATAGGATATGCACATCTCTGCTTTATACTGAGTCTATCTGTGTAGTTTGAACCAAATCTGTCCAATAGTTGATGAGAAAAAGAGCGGACAAGAAATTTCAAGAAAGGGCCATAACTCGGTGAAAAATCAATGAACCATAACCAACATTTCATATGCACATCTCTGCTTGATACTGAGTTTACCTGTGAAGTTTAAATAAAATTCGTCCAGTAGTTTATGAGAAATAGAGCGGACAAAAAGCTACAGACCGACCGACCGACGGACGGACGGACGGACCGACGGACGGACGGACCGACCGACAAGCTGACTCCTATATACCCCCCAAACAGAGTTTTGGGGGGTATAATAAGTATCAAAAAGGGTTAAATACGACATAAGAATACTGAAATATCTTGATTAGCCCTCCGAGAAATGACTTCCAGTTGATAAAGATAGTCCCCAGTTTCCATGGAATCTAGATCGTCTAGAAGTTTGTTATGGCATTTGCGTAAGACTGTAACAGCAAGATCTGAAGATCAAAAACAAAGTATACAAAGTTTTGAGCTTCTACATAGGTTTCAGTAGATATCCTTCAATATTGGTAAAGATATGGCCCATCGGGTAGTGGAGCTGAACTCAGTTGATTACATACAAGGCTTGAAACAATCCAAGGATCGCTGGTTCGATTTCGATCGTGACTATTTTCTTTTTCATGACTGATGATAGTAAACGCAACAAAACAGATTCCTCACTCATAGCATATGTTGTTTTTGATAATATTTATGTAAGAGAGCATCCAAATGCATTGAAAGAACTCATGCGAAGTAAAGTGAAATGGAAATCAACAAAAGCATTGACTGGTGTATTTGCAGCTGTGAAACAAAAGAGACAATGCTGAATGCCGTTTAACATCAAAGAAAAGATACAGAAAAGACAGCAGAAAGAAAACATAGTGCATTTGACCTTTAAGCCCTTACTATGGTTTAGACTCTGGGACAAAGTGATTGAAATATATAAGCTTTGAAATTCAGCTCATTTGAGTTTAACATATATGCATTTTTTTTTTCAAAATCTGGCAAAGAATTTAGGAGCATAACACTGCTCTGTACACTGTCTAAACAGGCCAGACACACATATGATTTTTTATATTTGAATTAACACCATTGAACAGCTTACGTCATATCATAGCTGTCAGTGACGCTGCCATGTGTTTCTTGGCTTTCTCACATCAGTTTTGACACAACCTTTTTCCAAAGCCACTGACTACTTTTGTCACATGCATCAGAGATGAGAGGCGAAAAGAAAGTTTACCGCAACCAGGTATCGAACCCACAACCTCCAGGTCACGAGTCAGATGCGCTAACCACTGAGCTACCTGGCAGGGTAGACACAGAAATAATTTTCTTTTCACAAAATACAGGGCAATTACAAAACCCACGCTTGAATTTGACCTTATTTTCGGGCCTAGTGCCTGGAAAATACGCCCTTTAAGTTAATAGCAACATGTGTGTTTGTTTGTTTGTTTTCAAAGCCTGACTAGGGATTAAGCAGCAGATACCGTGATAAGAAA
Organism: Tridacna crocea; assembly: GCA_943736015.1. Classification (NCBI taxonomy): domain Eukaryota; kingdom Metazoa; phylum Mollusca; class Bivalvia; order Cardiida; family Cardiidae; genus Tridacna; species Tridacna crocea. The sequence continues at coordinate 74,097,978 of OX031058.1, read as the reverse complement.
TTTGGACGAAAGAACAACTTGTTCCGGGAGACCATTCCTTCATGCATTGCTTTATCCCGATTTAAAATACAATACCTAACAGCTGCGTAATGCCTAGGTCACAAATAAAACGGGCACCGGACGATTTCTGTCAACTTCGCCGATTCAAAGATTTGAGACATCGTCCGGGCGCCGTACGATTTTGAGACATTTTGCGCAAGTAGTCACATATCAAACGCGGGCATCAGAAGGCAGTTCATTTTGGAAATGGCGTGTGTGCACTTTTCAGTTCAGAAAGGCACTGGGCGACCACTGGACGGTCATCGGGCGGCGACCGGACAGCGACCGGACGGACATCTTTCGGACTTTGTGCCGCCGTCCGGGTAGCTACAGGGGCGAGTCCGAGGATGACACGCTTCTGTAGCCACGTTTTGATCCACACAGTCCTCACTCTGTGAACTCACCCAGCACTCTTCTGATCATAAACAACAGCAGCAGCTGCTATTACATTTTTCTGCTTTCGGCGAGCAGCTTGCAATTCCTCTTGATGAGTCAGAAGATTTAACAGATTTTGTGGCGGTATAAGTGCCATCTGCACTTCAGAACAGATAAATTATAATGAGGTAAGATATCGATATACACTTTTATAATACACTCATCATGACGCCAAAGTATATGTTTGCCGTCCGGTCGCCGTCCGGAAAGATTCCAAAAATTAATGCCGCACGGCGATCTGACGGTCCGTGACTGGACTATGCCTGGACAAATATTCATAATTGGGCTATACCCGTCCGGGCTCCGTCCGGCGCCTGGACGGAAGCAGTTCCGTCGCCGGACGGATGCAGTTCGGTTGCACGGCGATTTGGAGATAAGAGTTTTCATAAAAATCGGCCAGGCGCCTTCCGATTTCTGAAGGCACCGGACAGCGCCCGGACGGAACCTGGACAATAAGTTACTCCGATGGCAAAAAAATCGTCCTGTCGCCGTCCAAATATATAGAGGATAATCAACTGGTTGTTTTTGATATGAAAAATATCTCACGAGGAAGCGTTGTTAGGCGTTGAAAAAACGAGTGCGCAGCACGAGTTTTTTTAACGCCTTACGACGCGTCCGAGTGAGATATTTTTCATATCAAAAACAACCAGTTGATTATTCTATTTATTATATACCTTATTAACATCATTGTTTGTAATTTTGCGTTTGAGAGTCGAAAAAAATGTAGTCGAAAAAAAAAAAATGTAGTTCCCAAATTACGGCAGGAAGTGAAAGTGAAAGTTGATAACGTCACTAGTGATGATATCAAAATTTATTACACTGGGTAATTCCAGGATTTCACTGGTAGGTATATAATAAAACTTTGTTTTAAACCTCGAACAGGCGCCGGGCGGCGTCTCGAAACTGAACTGCCGCCGTTCATATTGAACTGCCCACGGACGGTCGTCCTGCGATCCCCGGACGATGGCGTCAAATCTCCTGAAAAACATGCCGTGCGGCGGCAGTTGGTTATTTGTGACTGGGGCATTAGAAAAATTCTTTTATCCCGTTTTCGTTATTAACACTGACCTAATAAAGGGGTAACCTAATAAACTTAGCTTTATCCAGAAGTTGTGTATTCTTACGCGCTATATACTGTCAACATTTTCAAATCTACAGAATTGTGCCATAAATGAACATCCAAATATCTGTAAGTGATAAGGGCAGTTTACTTAATAGCCACATCTAAACGAGATAAAAAAAGGTTTGGTGTATATCCCTTTCTACATTGAATGATTTCTCGGCGATTTCATGATGTCATATGACGCAATTTTTCTCAAAATGTATGTCATCACAGTCAAAATTCTGTTAGTAAACAGTCTTGGTAGGTAGACGGATAAAATTTACCACTGACACGAATTTAGCCGTTAATTCAATTGAACTGCTCGGACATTCGACAAATGGAAATATCGCTTGTTTTGACATTCCATGAAATACAATTACTGTGTTTATAAACATGTGTCGTTCCCGAAACTGTGTTGAAAATTTACCGAGAAGTGGCGCCCCAGCAAAACCTAGAAATTGTGATGATCAGACATTGTTACGAATTGCAAAACAGATCATGAAAAGATCTTAATCGGATAAACACTTCTTCGAGCACTTCAGGCACATACATTCGAGCGTATCACTTCAGTGGATATAGTCTACGTATAACAAAATGTCAATGATATTACATTTGTTCATCCTTTGTGTAGCTTTTCTCATATATTGTTGACTTCGGCCATTTAGTTTTGGGCCATACACTTATCACACAAGTTTATTGTCCTTTAGAATAAAATGTTTTAAAAAAGCATTGATATCCAGCTAAAGATTGTGCAAAAACAACTCATTTCTTCTGACATTGCGAGTATTCTATTCTAGATGTCGAATAAATTAGGAACTATTTCTATCCTCGGGTCACTATCTAGAATGAATGGGAACTTAGGCCGTGAAAAGGTGAGGTGCAGATTGTTTACAGATGGAATTAAAGCAAAATGAGGAGAAATGTGCCTTTTTTCCGGTAGAACAGACGATAAACCGAATATATGGTTGGTGCCAAGATGGATAAAGTTTATCCGGCTCGGCCCGAAAACTGAAGAGGGCTCACTAAAGCTCGCCTTTTCAGTTTTCTAAGCCTCACCGGATAAACGTTATCCATCTCGGCACCAACCATATATTCTCTATTTTGGCTAAGTGGTTATGGTGTTGGCCTTTCTTCCGGGCGTTTTACGTTAGATTCCTGCCTCGTCCCTGTATTTCTGCAATGCATTTGTTCATTTATTTCTTTATTACGGACTTTGTTCGTAAGATGGGGGCTCGTCCTGGATTGGCCATTGAGCCATTAATCCTATTTGCTGTCCAAAAACGGACTTTCCGTCTAATGAGGCTTTGAGTCATCGATAAATGACGACTTTAAGAGGGATTGTTACGGGAGACCAAACCTTCATGCATGGATTCATCCCGATTAAATACAATTCGTAACCGCTGCGTTAGGGATAATTCTCTTTAGCTCAGTGGTTGTGGTATTGGCCTTTCGTCCGGGGCTTCTAGGTTAGAATCCTACCCGGTCCCTGTATTTCTGCCATGCATTTGTTCATTTGTTTGTTTGATACGGACTTCGTAAGAATCTGTACAGAAAAATGATTGGATGGATGGTGCCAAAACAGCATTCCCCCCATTTCAAACTCTAGTTGGGTTAACTTCTGTTTGATTTTTTTCTATTTGGACAAGGGTTTATCCACAGTTCTGAGCCGTTTTGAAAATTAAGACTGGAAGACATCTAGACGGATTGAAGGGCAGTGGACTACAATTACTCTTTTGGAAACTTATGCTCCTTGAGCAATTAATTCTCAAGTGAGCAAACTGACATCAAATTACTTTATAACTTTCAAACTATTTCCTAGGCCTTACAGATCTTCTAGTATTAAACGTGACTGAAATAAAATGAAAGAAATTTACAAATAGGCTATTATTCTCAGGAACCTCATGTTAGATAAAATGGCATAACTTCCAATACTTCCATTTTAATTTTCTACTATAGTAATTTATGATTTCAATGCAAACTTGTACCCATGCACCAACACATGCACATATTGAAACAAGCTTTATATCAGCACAAAAACTAATTTACATAAATGATTACCCATCAGAAGCTCCGTCACAATATATATCTGTAACAGTTACTGTTATATGTGGTGACGGAGCTACTGATGGTTAAACAGTAACAATAATACTTTCAATTTGTTTTGCGCTGATTAAACAAATAATATAAGTGAAGTGTTTTACCATCAAGTTGGGCTCCACTAAGCTCTCTTTCAACATCGGAAACTTTACTCATCTCGTTTTCAATTTCTGCTAGTTGATTTCTCGGGGGTTTGGTTGGTTCACTTCCGACTCTTTGGTACTCATCTTTTGTCTGATTTTCATTCCCATACTGAAAGATTTGAATTGCTTTGAAAAAGTGTAAATCTTAAAAACAAAATCTGAATATCACTCTACATCACTTTCTTGTCTATCTGTCTGTCACACATCATGTAACTCTTAAAGCGCTACAGCTATTGAAATCAAACTTTACAGGAATGCTGATGAGTATATTTTTATACAATTCTTTAGTTTTTATATTCTCATGCCCTGAATTCTACTGTTTTATCAACAACTAAAGATCCCAAAAACTATGTGGTATGCATATTTAATCATTTGGGCCACAGTCATGTTAATCGACAAAAGTTGTTTTGTACAGTATTTTTTCAATTTATTTCCATCTACTAACTTATGAATTACTGTCTCTGACATCATTACATGGCATAAACTCTGTACCAGAGTAGAGTAGTCAAACTACACAGGTATTTCAATCAATACGTTACTGTTATAAACTTAGAATTTTTCTAATTCTCTCCCTTGTAACCAAATAGTCATGGCCAATTTAACTTAATATACCATCTATTTGTGTTGGGAATAATAACAACTAACTTTGGCTTAAATTACTTTCCTTTTAAGAGATGTTGACCACTGTTCTTCCCTTTAAAACTCCAAAGCTATTGATTGTTTTAATTTGCACAAATAACGTCTTAACAATGTGCATGTAGTTCCCTCAAAACTATTCAGCTCGAGATGTAAAAGTTGTTGTGAACCCAAGAGTTATAAGTTGTATTCCTCAAAGGACAAAAAAAAAAAAAAAAAAAACAGGGGAACTCAGGGGTTCATTTCCCTATCAGTTTTACTATAGCCTTTTACCATAAAAATACCAAAACAAAACCAGTTATGCTTTTTTTTAGATCAACAGCATGTCGAGAAACCTCAAAGATTCTAAAACGGATCACCCTAACGAGTTTGATGAGATTTCCACATTGCGGGAGTGATTTTTATTATGATAATTTTCAGCTCTTGCAATATGATCTCTGCTCTTTCGTTTAAGTAACATAAGCCATGTTTTAGGGAAGACTAGAAAGCTGTGTACACTTTTGGTTGATGATTATCTAACAAACATTTCTTTGATATCATTTCAATAGCGGTCTTAAAAAGTAGGTCAAAGGTTGACCTTTGGCAATTAATTTACCGATCAGTGAAGAACTTTGAGACTTCTGATGCAAAGTTTAATTGCAAAGTTTAACTAATACATCAACTTCTGGTTCTTGTGAACCTTAAACAACCCCGCTATGAGATAACTGAAGTCCTGCAAATTCCTTTTTACATGTAATTTCATCAACAGTGGCGTTGACTCTGAATTCAGTCTAACAGCAAAGTTATATTTTCATATCAAGATATAACATTGTGCAAAGATTACTAAGTCTAGGTTCACATTTGCTAAAGTAACTCACACTTCTGTAAGACTGTAAGTAAAACATAATTATAATCCCTAGCATGTGGCTTTCTCTGACCGAAGGTATTCAATTTGAACAATAGGAAACAAAACTATGAGATGATACTATATGCCAAGTACTTACTTTCTGTGCTTTTCAAACAAGAAAGAATGTATATATTTCATTCTATATAACTAATGTAAAACAATTGATATATAACTGAGTAAAACAAGTGATTCATGGGCCAGGCAATTTTTGGCTGCTGTAAATCACAGTATTTCCGCATGAGCTTTATTTCGCGAAAACAATCCACCTGACTTATTCCGCGGATTTGTGAATTCGTGTCCGATGGTTTGTTATGTTTAATTCTCGAGACCCAAATACCGAAGGTATAATTACTGAATTTCCGGTTCGGCCTAAAAAACAAGTAAAAAAGTTAATAATATTGCATCTTACTTATAAATCGATCATCCGTGAACAGCAAACCCCTCACCTTATAATTTGTTTTTGTGACATGTTTTCACGCTCAATCCAAGCCGTACCGCTATTTCTCTCCCGAAATCGGTCATCCTGCCCTACATTGAATGCGAATGACTCTAGAACAAAGCAAACAGGCCTACTTACTAGTCTGTGTTTGATAACGATTGACACGATGCTTTCATAAAAGTCAAAACTTAAGTCTGTTTCTATGTCGTGCTTAAAAAAATGGGAGAATTGAACAAAATTTCATCATCCGGTAGACATTCGGCTGTCCGATCGTCATGTGATTTCGGACGGTTCTATTTCTCAGATATTTGTATATTACTTATATGTTCGGTTTGCAAATTTAAAACCTAATTTCCTTAATCTATGTCTCAAGTCACAAAATTAAATGGAGAAAAGAAGCAGGGCTTTCTCACCAGGAATTATTTTCAATAATCCGTCCGATTACACACTGTCAATTTTCCTGTTGACCAGTTTTGACCTTTGAATGCAGTCTAGAACAGTCGATAAAATTTCGAACGTGGCACCTGTCATGTCGCATGCTTTACGGTTGCTTTGTAATTGATGACATTTTTTTTTTCATTTGTTTAATTGCTCTGCAATGTTGATTGGGAATTTTAATCCAGAAGGCAATAATCGAAACAGTGACTTCTGATTAGCAAATTGTAAGTAAATTAGTGATTAGTAAAATCAAAAATTATCTATCAGGTAATTAATTAAATAACTGTCTATGGTAATTATAAGTAGAACATATTTTGTAGCTGATAACTAAGGTTGCCACAGAACAGAACAGACTGACCGGTTCGCAGCTAATCGGTGTGCATGTCTGTAAGTTTCTTGACTTAGAATATTTTCATTATAATGGGTAAATACAAACATTGACTATGTCTCCATTATAAAGTATTGGCTGTAGATCGTTATTATTTTTATTCTTTTCAGAACTACGTCCATACGTTGTGGAATCGCCCACTACCCCTCCACAGGGAGAGAGAGAGAGAGAGAGAGAGAGAGAGAGAGAGAGAGAGAGAGAGCTAGGACCTAGATGCAAACAAAATAAGTAGGCCAGTCGGTAGCTAAGTGATTAGCGTATCTGACTCTTGAATTGATGATCGGCGGATTGATATCTAGCTGAGGCAAACTTTCTTTCCAGGTCTTTTGTATCTGAGAAACTAATCAATGGCTTGGAAAGAAATGTGTCAGTACTAGTGTACTTTTGAGATATTATGACTCCCAAGATTTTCATGAACTATTGACCCGGAATAATCCACTTGCATAATGGTGACTAAGTTTCATGAGTATTGCATCAAAATATGAGGCCTCTAGAAAGTACACAAGATTTTTCGAAGATTATACCTGCTGACCTAGTTTTTGATCCGACTTAACTCATTTTCAAAGTCTTTAAGGATATTATCAAGACAAAAATTCTTACCAACTTTCAAGAGTTTAAGACCAAAGATGTGGCCTCTAGAGCATACAGAAGGTTTTTCTAAGATTTGACCTGGTGATCTAGTATTTGACCAGACGTTACCCATTATCAAACACTTTTTTGATATATCCAAGACAAGCATTCTGACCAACTTTGATGAGTATCAGACTGAAAATGTGGCCTCTAGAGCGTACACAAGGTTTTCGAAGATTTGATCAAGTGACCTAGTTTTTGACCCGTCATTACCCATTATTGAACTATTTTGAGATCTCACCAAAACAAACAGTCTGACCAAGTTTCAAGAGTATCAGACTGAAAATGAGAAAATGCTTCATCATTATTGGACAAAAATGTTGCATCTAGAGCGTACACAAGGTTTTTCTAATATAAGACCTAGTGGCCTAGTTTTTCACCCCACACCACCCACTTTTCAAACTCGTCTGAGATATTATCGAGGCAAACATTCTGAGTAAGTTTCACGAGTATTGGAGTGAAAATGTAGCCTCAAGAGCGTACACAAGTAAAAAGTTGATGATGAACGACGGACAACAGACTATGCGCGATCACAATAGCCCACCATTAGCAGTTCGTGCTCAGGTGAGCTAAAATGCCTGGCGCTCAAGAGATATTGGGCGAACACCATTGTAGAGGTTATGATCTTTGATCCCTTTAGTGACCTTGACCTTTCAGTCTGGCTTCTAAAACCCGAACTCTTCACATCGTATCATCAAGTCGGCAAAAAGTATTAAATATTTTCAAAACCGCATAAGGTGTTAAGAAGATAACATTGTAGGTATTTAGAAGGTTTAGATGCACAAAAAGGTGTTATGAATGGGTGGCCAAATGGAAAGACGAATTAACACTGGTCAACTGGTCTAAAAGTACAGATGACATTGTCACGAATCTTATGATTTGCACTTGTTCTCAAAATGATCTTTTTGCTTTTATCCTTTAAAGATACAGTTAAGCAAGGTGAGTATACGCATGCACAGGTTAGTTGACATATTATTATAAAAAATTGAGAAGTATCATGTCAAATTTGGAAAAAGCAAGCCAAAGATACTGCTGTTGCTCGTGTACCACCAGAGTTTCGAAAGTTGAAATTTAGCACCGTTAGAGGGAAACAAGAGGGCCATAATGGCCCTGTATCGCTCCACTGGCTTTTTAATCCTTAACCATACAAATGTAAGTGTTAATGACCTTGAAAGAAAAGGTTTTAAAAAAACATCGTGGGAAAGAGACAACATATTGTCAGCCAATATTTTCTCCTTTTCCCACACCGTTTCCTAAACTATCAAAGACAGAGATAGTCATTTAAGCTGTCTTTCTTAAAGAGTAAAATTAACGTATCATGCGCTTAATTGGCAATAACAAAAAGTCAGTAAAAATCAGTATGGTAATAAACTTACTTTGAAAACATAACATCCACCCGCCCGCAAAACAAAAACAGTCGTATCTTTTTAAATGCAAAGATAATGTCTGAGAATACAAACAGGTTTATTCATTAGCAGTTCATTTTGAATTTTGTAAAAAATACCTTGTTTTAAATAGTTCAACAAACAACACATCAGCTTCAGGTGAATGTGGTCGTTATCCGATCTATATTGATTATCATTTATCTTGTGTTATAATGTTGGTGTAAACTCTTACAAATGTCAAACCATAGATACCCTCAAAATTCTTATATACTGCTTAAAACTTTAGACGACGCGGGACGCAGAACCGGGGCTTCTATTGATAAAAATTTGCTATACATGAATGATTTTAGAATAGCCTGGATAAGTCAAGAAATTGGAGATACGAGTAATTTCCTAAAGGCCTTCAAACAACGACTCGTAGATTGTGCGAATCAAAATTGACATGAATTCATCAATACATCCAGCTGTTGTTATCATTATAAACATTATAAATTTTTATCAAATTCCCATGAAACGTAGAACAGCGCTTTCAAAATATCGATACTCGAACCACAAATTTGGAATTGAAACAGGTAGACATACTAATGTTCACCAAGATAAAGGAATTTGTCTTTATTGTTATAGAAATTATTATTGTTATAGAAACTACGAGGTTAAAGTTATAGAATGTGAGTATCATGTACTTTTTTAATGTGAAAAATTTACAGAAATAAGAGCAAACTTTCTATATAACTGGTATACTTAAAGTTATAGTGAAGCTAATTTTTACTATTTGCTTCAATCTACAAATCCAAACATTATTAGACATCTAGCCCATTATATATACATGCTTCTGAAATGATTTAGATATAAATGGACAAATTTAGAATTCAATTTATAATCATCATTTTTCTCCGAGTGATTTTAAATAGTAGTATACGTAGTTAGACAAGTTTAAAGACGTAACCTTTGAGAAATTTATGTTACAGATTATGGCTTCAAAGATGGATATGCATCGGAAAAAATAAAGAAATATTGCTGAAAAAGGGGAAAATACTGTTGCCCACATTTTGTCCTTTCCTCTCGGTGTTTTCATTTGTTTTTCTTCAAGGGCTTTAAAAATAAGTTTTTATGGTAAATGTTGTCAATTTGACGTTTGTTTCAATTGTTCTTCTTCAAGGTCATTGAAGTTAAGTTTTTGTGGTAATATTGTCATTTTGACATTTGTTTCAATCTTTTTTCTGCAATATCACTGAAGTTTTTATCTTTTATGATAATGTTTTATCACATAACTTCCCTAGTTTGCTGTGTAGTATACCCATTACAAATATTCTTGCCTTATATATGTGTAATATCACATTGTGTGACGTCAATTTGAACGTTTTTCACAGAAGTGAACGGCTTTTACGCATATAGGCTTAAATACGGGTACATTTATAGATGTTTTTGCATTTTCTGATTTATATTTTGTGAAATATCGTTATGTGATAAAAGAACCTGATATTTTGTGGCATTTAGGATCAAATTTTTGATCGCTTGATAATATTTTCCTTGGACTCATTTGATGAAGTTTTATCTCAAAAGTCAATTCATGTCAAATCCTATAATTATGTCATTTTGACGTTCGTACTAGCGGACATTTTCCAATGTAAACACTGAGTGTTAGTACAATACTAGATTTTAACCCTTTTGTTGCTAAGTGTTACCCTTGCGGGCAGTGTGGATCAGGATTTTGCAGTCTTATCTTAGATCTACACTGTCCGGTAGGGACAAATATTTTTCCAATGATTACTTATACTATAGCAAAATTAGTGCACAAATTATTAGTTTGTCAGATTAACTATATTTTTGATCGGGTTAATGGTAAATAACATGTACGGGGGCTTAGGCCGACTACGAGTACTTGAATGCTTGTTCATGCTGAGATATTTCAATAAAACAACTCAAGACTCAATTGTTTTTCCAGAACTACTTTTATATCAATTAATTTGTATCACTACAATTGGAATGCGAGTGATTCGGTTCCCGCGGCTATTTTTATGAATGGACCTACTTTTCATAAAGTATGAAATACTTTGAAATGTTTTTGATGAGTTCATGACATACCTCCCTTGAAAATTTAAGAGTCCTTGAATGTATTGTTATTAGTTAGCCTGGATAAACTTAAAGAAATTAAAACTAATCTACATGATTACATGAGAAAATAAGAAAAAAAAAAAGCTTTCTTGCGTCATTACTTCACAACTTTTCTATTGCTGGAATCTTTCACTTTCTCTGATAACAACAGGGATTATTATGCCCTTTAAAACACATGTTATCAGGTTACCACTAAACTTTTTATTTACATATGAGTATAAGCGCTTTGTTTTATAGGTCAAGACGTTCTAGTCTTTTCCCAGTTCTATCAGGATAGCGTCTTTCTTTTTTCATTTGTGTAGCACACGCTGTATTTGATAGTTTTGCTGGTGTTTTCGGTGTTTCTGGTACATACTGGTTATTGTCTTCCATGGTTGGATTTTGAATAATGGTGGCTCAGGGATTTTATTTGGTGATGATGGTTTAATTTGATCTGTGTGTCTCCTCCACACCATATCATTACCCATGCTGACCTTATATGAGAGTGGGCCAGTTCTACTATGAATAAGACCTTCCTCCCACTTTTGGTTGTTTCTATAGTCCCGGACAAGTACAGGTTCGCCAATTTCGTATTAGCTAACTGTTGAGTCCATCTTAGAACTCATCATTTGATGTTGCTTCCTATTTACTACATCTCTGGTATTTGGTTTTGAAATGTCCAAACGTGTTCTGATATTTTTCCTGTAGAGAAGCACAGACGGAATTTCATTGGTTGTCATATGCAGAGTTATGCGATATTTGTACAAGGACGCATTGAGTTTTTGATTTAATGTTAGGTCTTGGTTGTTCGCCTTGATCGCATTTAAATGATTGAACGAAACGTTCTGCTTGGCCATTTGTCCTTGGATGGAACGGAGCAGAAGTGATATGGCGAATAGCATTTGTTTCCATGAACCTCTTGAATTTTTCAGAGCGAAACTGTGGTCCATTGTCCAACACGATTTCACACGGAATCCCTTGCCGTGCAACAATGTTCTCAGCACATTTACCGTTGCGGTAGTTGTTGTCGACTGCATGTGAAACACCTCTGGCCATTTTGAGTATGCATCAATGACTATAAAAAACATAGCTCCCTTGAACGGACCAGCAAATCTCCACGTGTGAACTTGACTGTTGGGAGGCGTGTTTTTTACTGATTTACAACCGGCACATGACTTACACAAATTTTCAATGTCTCTGTCCAATTTAGGCCACCATACATATGATCTTGCCAAGGATTTCATTTTAACAATGTGCCCTGAGTGTATTTCGTTTAGAACACTTTGCCTTAAACATTCAGGTATGACAACGCGATTTCCCCAAAGTACACAACCTTGGTGAACATTCAGTTCGGACATTCTTTGTCTAAATGGCTTTAGTGAAGGGTCAACAGTTTCAGGGAAGTGCCCTTGCATTACCATGTCAAACACCTGCCATAGAACAGAATCTTTCTTAGTTTTCTGACTAATGCATGTACTAGTAACTGGTAGGTTTTGAAAGTGCTCTGTATAAAACACATCTGTTGGGTCATTCAGATCATCTGGCTCCTCTGACACAGGTAACGCGAAAGAGCGTCCGCATTGGCATGCTGTTCTGTTGCTCTGTGTTGAATTACATAGGTGTATCCAGACAAGAATACTGCATACCGCTGTAATCTTGCTGCAGTCATGGCTGGAAGTTGTTTTGCTGGATTCAAAATAATTAGTAACCGCTTATGATCTGTCACCAGGTCTGTCACCAGGTTGAATTTTTGTCCATACAAGTATGTTTCAAATTTTCTTACTCCCAAATGGTTATCAGGACATTTGCCCCCTGGACATCTGCCCCCGGACTTTTGCCCCCGTAGGACATCTGCCCTCTGGACATCTGCCCCCGGGCACTTGCTCGCGTAGGACATCTGCCCCCTGGACATCTGCCACCCGGACATTCGCCCCCGTAGGACATTTGCCCTCCGACAATTGCCCCCTGGACATCTGCCCCCGGACATACGTCCACTTAGGACATCCCCTCCCGGACGTTTGCCCTGGTAGGACATCTACTCCTGGATATTTGCCCCCGTAGGACAACTGCCTCCTGGGAAACGATAAGCCTCTTCTAAATGATGTTGAAGAACTAATAACATCCTGAATTTTGCTTTATTTTTCTTAAAATGCAAAAAAAAAAGAATTTTTTATCGGGGTTTACAGCAGGCGTGCCAGATGAGTGACTGACTCTATAGTTATCAAACTGGAAGTTTGATATTAAAACTGAAATCAATAAATCAGCCGAAGATTTTCAACAAAAAAGCACTTAACGATACAACAACTGAGAGGTCTTTTCCATAGTGCCAGTCAAAATTACCATGTACAATATACGTGTATATCTCAAAGTTGCTTTTTCGAGATGGTCCTTAAAAGATGGCCCTTCAGATTTTGGGACAAAAAATTTACAAAAATGCAAAAAAAAAAAGTCGTCCTTATACTCCCAAAGCCTTTTAATTTGCGTTCAGAAAACCCCAGTGGTCGAAACCATCCGACAACCCGAGATATTAGAGATTTACTACGGCCCAGGTTGACACAAACGGGAGACAAATTCTATTTTTAGATGATCAATTCACTCATTTACCTACAGGAATACACAGACAAAGCTTCAAACACAGCGCCCGAAAAAGACATTATGGAAAATAATTATTAGATGTCCGTTATGAAATGGAATTTAAGCGTTATTAGTCACTTACCAGTCACTTGACATTCTCACAATGCTTTAATGATTTTTGGCGCGAAATCTAAAAATACCTTAAGAGGCTACGTAGCATTTTAAGAGAACACCATCATTTTTTCTTTTTTTTTTTTGTAATTTTATGAGTCTTAATTATTGATGATTTGTATGATTTTTTCATATAGATTTCAATGATATATACATTTCTAAAATTGGTGAGATGTAAAAATTCTAAATACCCACTTTTAAAGGAGCTAGACGTCCACGTTGTAAACAAACTGAGGGGGCAGATGTTCAGGGGGCAGATGTCCTAAAGGGGCAGATGTCCGGGGGCACATGTCGGGGGGGGCATATGTCCTAGGGGGCACATGTCCTAAGGGGGAAGATGTCTGGGGGACAGATGTCCTAGGTTGGCAAATGTCCGGGGGGCAAACGTCCAGGTGGTAGGTGCAAAAGTCCGGGGCAGAAGTCTGGGGGGAAATGTCCTAGACCCCTCCCCAATAGAGTGACAAGGCTTCCCTTTTCCGTCTTGTTCAATGTCCTGGACGCAAATGCAATTGGTCTCTCTGAACCGTCTGGAAAAATATGGGACAATACACAGCCTATCCCGTAACAGCTAGCATCACAAGCTAATTTGAGTGGTTTTTCTGGATCATAGTGGCATAATACTTGTTCTGAACATTTTGCTTCCTTAATCATTAAGAATGACTTTTCACAGTTCTCAGTCCACTTCCATTTGACTTTGCTCTGAAGTAGTTCATGTAATGGAGCAGCAATAGTTGACAAGTTTTGGATGAAAGTGTGATAATAATTCACAAGTCCTAAAAATGAACGCAGCTCCGACATATTCTCTGGTTGCCTCACTTCAAGCATAGCTTTTACTTTACTTGGAGATTTCGTGAAGTCCCTTTTTGTCAATCTCATGTCCACAATAGCTAATTCTTTCTTGAAAGAATAGACATTTCTTTAGGTTTGCCCTTAGACCATATTGTTTCAACGTTCAAGTACAGATTTCAAATTATTAAGATGCTCTTTATCATCTTTTCCGGATATGATTATGTTATCAAGAATACATTTTGTAAACGGTATTTTCTCAAGAACTTGATCAATGGCTCGTTGCCATAGTGACGGAGCAGAAGCTACTCCAAATGCCAATCTATTGTGACGATATATTCCTTTATGTGTGTTTATCGTCAAATATTCTTTTGATTTATCATCGACTTCTATTTGCAGGTATGCTTGTGTCAAATCAATTTTGGAAAATTTTTCACCTCCAGACAAACTAGCGAAGATGTCTTCTATTTTTGGCAGTGGATATTTCTCTACACACAAACCAGGGTTTAATGTTACACGATAGTTGTGGAACCGGTATCGTTCGGCTATGACCGACGGTTCGGGGTTTAGTTGAGCGTTCAGAAAGTCAACCAGTTGATTGTAAGTTTTAGCGGAAGGATTATCAGGTGCACATAAATTTCTCAGAGGAAAATACGTTTTTGGTCCAATCAGACTAAGAAGCGATGCTTTTTTCTTGTCGTTTTCGACGTCGTTTGCTTCGAAAAAAATTACCCAAATGTTCGCAATACAATTCCCATGTTTCCAGATTTTCATCGAAATTTTCGATGTTTCTATTCTTGCCGTCGCCATTCTATAGGCTGGGTTATGGTCAATGGTTTTTACCTCGTCGCCAATAACATGTACGAGGGCTTAGGCCGACTACGAGCACTTGAATGCTTGTTAATGCCGAGATAAAACAACTCAAGACTCCATTGTTTTTCCAGAACTACTTTTATATCAATTAATTTGTATCACTACGGTTGGAATGTGAGTAATTCGGTTCCCGCGGTTATTTTTATGAATGGACCTACTTTTGATATAGTACTATGAAATACTTTGAAATGTTTTGATGAGTTCATGACAGTAAACATGATAATGGAAGGGACGTAAATTGTCTGTTATGTCAATTATTTATCTTTAAAATGTATTTCCCTGTATTATCGGCTGATGGCCTTGATACTTTCAATCATAGTCATTGTAATTAAGAGTTGACCCAGACTTTTTTATACATTGATAGAACATTGATAGGAAGGGGATTGTCTCGGATAGGGTAGATTATATTGCTGTATGTGGACAAAATACTTGGTTACTTGCGTTTTCTCCTTTTCTCATTGTGCTTTTCAAGAGTCTTCTTCTTTAGTCCTTACAACTAGATTTTGTTGAAATATGTTAAAAGGTGCAATTTTTACATGTCAAAACGTAGCTCATCTATTCTGTATGTTTGCTTCCACATTTAGTTTTTGTATTATGGGCCGGTAACCTTATTACATATAATAAAACATTGTCATTGTCATTGTCATGAGCATGAAAGGTAAAATTCTGAAAAACCTTACTTTAGAGCATAACCATAAGCATCAAAATAATTCACTCTCCTTTGAAACAGAACATTTACTCTAAAAAAAAACTTGAATACCAAACTACAACTAGAGCTATCACAAAACGTGATTATACCCCCTCCAGCTCCTTATCACAGAAACAGGTCTTTGTCACAGAATGTACAATGGTTTAGTACAAAAAAAAAGAGTTGAATAATTAAAGGGAGATAATTCCGTAACAAATCGCAGCAGACTTATAAAAATTGCATATGCACAATTTCAAAATTTGCGTCTACGGAAAGACGGACGGACGGACAGACAACCATAACGATTCCAGTATACCCCCTCCACTACGCTGTGGGGGTAAAATAATGTATAAGTGTAGTTTGATAATCAAGGAGGGTATATAGTAACAAACTTTATCTTATATTTCTTATATTTGTTTATCTCATTTCCCTTGATTTACATTTTAATTTACAATCACTATATAAGCCCATGTTAAACCTGTGATCTGCGGGACAGAACTAGGGTTAAAATACGAAGGAATTTGATAGAGGTCTATTAGATAAAGCTACATGCCAAGTTTGGTAGCTCTGGGCCTTATGGTTTCAGACAAGAAGATTTTCAAAGATGTTCAATATTTTTTAGTTTTTGAAAGAATCAAATTGTGTCAAGAAATTCTAAAGAGGGACATGGTAGGATCATTTCTGTGAAGTTCCATCAAATTTGGATGGGTAGTTTCAGAGAAGAAGTTTTTAAACAAGAGGGCCAAGATGGCCCTGGATCGCTCACCTGAATTTTTGAGAGGATCATAGCCATTTTTTTTTTTGAGGTATTGAAACACTGGACACAAAATCCTTATTGTGCCAAGCAATTTTCAAAAGGTTACCAGTAAAAGTCCTTTCAAAATCTGACCAGCAGTATCAGAAAAGAACACTTTTTAGGAGTTTCTTAATTTCCTTATAGTGCAAGTAGCCTCCATTCACCAGAGCCATGTTTCTTGACTTATCAAAACTTCGCAAACACTTTTTGCAAAGGGCCATTTAAGGAACTTTTCTGTGAAATTATTCAACAAGAGGCGCTTGAGCGCCTGTATCGCTCCACAGGCCCGATTTTTCTTGAACGGTGAAGAGAAGTTTTTAACAATTACCATTCATTCCTGCATTTTAGGTCACTAAAGAAAAAAAGCTATGAAAAACATTGCGAGAAAAGAAGAAAATAATAGTAACTTCATTTTCTTAGTTTTACACAGTATGTATCGTGGCAATTGTTTTTTTGAAGTTGCAGGATCAGTTTGATTAGATAACAAAATGCCTTACCACAACAGTAAAGCCCTGTCCCTCTTTGTACTAGGTCAGCAGTAGGTCAACAAACCTTTACCAGAACTAATAAAAGTGTAGAGGTTTTCCTGTTTTATATGAAAAGGATTATAGATTATGTAAAGCAACCATCTTAAACTCTTTACCAAACGACAAAATTTGGGATGTGACCAAACTGAAAACATTTGCAGACAACAAATTAAACATTGATGAAATGATGATTTCTCTCTTTGATGAAAACACGGAGGGAAAAGGAGAAAATGCTGATTACCAGCATTTTCTTCTTTTCCAAGAGTGTTTTCCAAAGACTTCTTCTTTAGGGTTGTTAAAAGTCAGGATTGTATGGTGAAGACTTACCACCATAGGAACTAACCTGCAATACAACAATCAAATCCAACAAACAGTTTGAGAGAAGAAATTTTTCAAAGATTTTACTTTATACCATAAAAGGAAAATGAGTCTCCCGTAAAAGCGATGTTTTTTGACGGATTTTTTCTATCCGTATAGTGCAAGTAGCCCCCATTTACCAGAGCCGTGTTTCTCAATGGATCAAAATTTCACGTACAACTTTTGAAAAGGGTCACCCAAGGAACATTGCTGTGAAATTATTTTAAAATCTGACTGCAGGTTTCAGAGAAGAAGAATTTTCAAGAATTTATTTATTTCCATATAGTGCAAGTATTCGTCAAATTTCATGACCAATTTTTAAAAAGGGTCACCCAAGGAACATCTCTGTGAAATTATTTCAAAATCTGACCAGCCGTTCGAGAGAAGAACACAGCAACTTTGTCAACCAAGCTGTCTTGCACAATTTTCTTAACTCAAGGGAAATCACTCTCGTCAAATTTGAACAAGAAAGACATCCAAATTATAAATCCTTTTTTTAAAACATCAGTTGTCCCCCTTGACAAAGTACTAAACGATAAAGACAAGAGTAGAAAGAAAATCAAATGTAAAGAAAACTGTCAACAGAGTTTTTGATGGAATAAAATTCTGTGATTACTTTTGAAAGAGGACCTCCAAAGGAACATTCCAGCCAGGTTTGGTCTAAATTGCTGCAGCAGTTTAGGGAGATGATGTTTAAAGGGAACTTGTTCATGTCAGTACAGTGCAGAAAGCCCCCCACCAGCAGAGCCATGTTTTTGACGAATCAAAATTTCGCGAACACTTTTTGAAAAGGGACACCCAAGGAACATTTTCGTGAAATTATTTCAAAATCTGACCAGCAGTTTCAGAGGAGAAGATTTTTAAAGAATTTTCTAATCAGTGGTTTCAGAGGAGAAGATTTTTAAAGAATTTCTTTTCGTCCATACAGTGCAAAAGGCCTCCCCCTACCACGGCCATGTTTTTCAACGAAGGAACATTCCTGTGAAATTATTTCAAATTCTGATCAGCGGTTTCAGAGGAGAAGATCTTTAAAGAATTTCTTAAGAAATTTTAAAGAATTTCTTAAAAAATTCCACTTCGTTGCCATGGCAACCAGAGTTTTCAATGGAATCAAATTCTGTGAACAATTTTTAAAGAGGACCTCCTAAGGAACATTCCAGCCAAGTTTGGTTCAAATCCGCCCATTGGTTTGGGCGGAGATGTTTAAAGAACAAGAGGACCAAGATGGCCCTGGATCGCTCACCTGAATTTTTGAGAGGACCATAGCCCTTTTTTTTGAAGGTATTGAAACACTAAAAACAAAATCATTATTTTGCCAAGCAATTTTTAAATGGTCACCTGTAAAAGTCCTTTCAAAATCTGACCAGCAGTTTCAGAAAATAATTTTTAGGAGTTTCTTAATTTCCACACAGTGCAAGTAGCCCCCATTCACCAGAGCCATGTTTCTTAACCTATCAAAATTTCGCGAACAAATCTTGAAAAAGGTCATTCAAGGAATATTTCCGTGAAACAATTTTCAAATCTGACCAGCCGTTTCAGAGAAGAAGAATTTACAAGAATTTCTTCATTTCCATATAGTGCAAGTAGCCCCCATTCACCAGAGCAATGTTTCTCGACGAATCAAACTTTCACGAACAACTTTTGAAAAGGGTCACCCAAGGAATATCTCTGTGAAAATTTTCCAAAATCTGACAAGCCGTTTCAGAGAAGAAGAATTTTTAAGAATTTCTTCATTGCCCTATAGTGCAAGTGGTATCAGGACATTTGCCCCCTGGATATCTGCCCCCGGACTTTTGCCCCCTTAGGACACCTGCCCCCTGGATATCTGCCCCCCGGACATCTGCCCCCGTAGGACATCTGCCCCCCCCCCCGACATTTGCCACCGTAGGACATCTGCACCTTAGGACATCTGCCCCCGGACATTTGCCCCCTGGACATCTGCCCCCCGGGACATTTTTTCCCTTACGACATTTGCCCCGGTAGGACATATACACCCGGATATTTGCCCCCATAGGACAACTGCCCTCTGGGAAACGATAAACCTAGCCTAAATGATGTTGAATAACTAATAACACCTTGAATTTTGCTTTATTTTTCTTAAAATGCAAAAAAAAAAAAAAATTAATCGGGGTTTACAGCAGGCGTGCCAGATGAGTAACTGACTCTGTCATACTTGAAGTTTCATATCTGAAATCAATTAATCAGCTGAAGATTTTCAGCAAAATAGCACTTAACGATAAAGCAGCTGAGAAGTCTTTTTCATAGTGCCGGTCAGAATTACAATGTACAATATACGTGTATATCTCAAAGTTGCTTTTTTGAGATTGTCCATTAAAAGAACTCGACGTCCAAGTTGTAAGCAAACTGTTTTTTTAGAAACTAGTTTTATTCCTTCGTGCAGGTGACAGCATCAGTAGCGCTCAGTGATCGTTAGATTGGTGCCCGATCCAATGCAACTCACCCATGATATTCACGTCAGTACATATCACCGACAATAGGTGGCAGCACGGCAGGCGTCGCGTGGATAGAGAACCAGTGACCGAGTGTTTACAACTTGGATGTCCAGCTCCTTTAAAGAGGCAATAATACTCATTTTAAGCCAGTTTTAACTCATTTTGTTTTTATTTTATCAAAATATAGTCATTCTTATATATCTATGCCAAATATTGCGCCTGACGGTTGCAAGGTTGCTTAGATTACGCCTGATAGAAAATGCATTTCGCGGACTTGCGGCCTTCAATGTAAACAGACTGGTCGTTTCCGAATTTTGAATCGAAGATTTTCGATATCCGTTATACACTCGGGTAGATTCGTATGATGATCATGCATACTGTACCGTAACTATATTTGACCTTGGCCTTGATGCGGTAAATAAAGGAAAATGGATGCTTATCTGTTGCAGCCTCTATTTTTAGATGGAGATCGAGGCCTATATGTAACTTACACCGTATCCGACTCTAGGCGGAAACCAACGATAAATTTTCGTGAGTCACCGCCATTGTTTACAGCTTCGATCGTCAGTCAGTTTTCTTCTGGCCAATTTTAAGGTTTTCACACAAACCCCCGTGTTTCTTTTTTCATTTACACGATATATGTCAGTAATTTATCCTTGTGTACACAAAAGACAGATTTCTGTACCATTCTATTTTTCTTTTTGAAATTTAACAGCGTTTCTGCTCACCGGCTGTAGACAGGCATCTTTAAATGCGTTTTGGAAATGCAGTATAAACACTGTTTCGCGTGCCAGATGAGAAACTGACTTATAAATTGCTGTATTGAAAGTTAGATGTCCTACGGGGGCAAATGTCCAGGGGAGCAGACGTCCTACGGGGGCAGATGTCCTACGGGGGCAGATGTCCGGGGGCAGATGTCCCGGGGGGCACATGTCCTAAGGGGGCACATGTCCTAGGGGCAGATGTCCGGGGGCAGATGTCTTAGGTTGGCAGATGTCGGGGGGCAAACGTCCAGGGGGCAGGTGTCCTAAGGGGGCAAAAGTCCGGGGGCAGAAGTCCAGGAGGCAAATGTCCTAGACCCAGTGCAAGTAGCCCCCATTCACCAGACCCATGTTTCTTGACGAATCAAAATTTCACGAACAATTTTCAAAAGGGTCACCCAAGGAACATATCTGTGAAATTATTTCAAAATCTGACCAGCCGTTCGAGCGAAGAAGAATTTTTAAGAATTTCTTCATTTCCCTATAGCGCAAGTAGCCCCAATTCACCAGAGCCATGTTTATTGACGGATCAAAAATTTCACGAAGAATTTTTGTAAAGGTCATCCAAGAAACATCTCTGTGAAATTATTTCAAAATCTGACCAGCGGTTTCAGAGAAGAATAATTTTTCAGAATTTCTTCATTTCTTTATAGTTCAAGAAGCCCCCATTCACCAGAGCCATGTTTCTTTGACGGATCAAAATTTCGCGAACATCTTTTAAAAAGGGGCACACAAGGAATATCTCTGAAATTATTTTAAAATCTGACCAGCCGTTACTGAGAAGAAGAATTTTTAAGAATTTATTCATTTCTGTATAGTGCAAGAAGCCCCCATTCACCAGAGCCATGTTTCTTGACGGATCAAAATTTCACGAAGAATTTTTGAAAAGGGTCACCCAAGGAACATCTCTGTGAAATAATTTCAAAATCTGACCTGTGGTTTCAGAGAAGAAGAATTTTTAGGAATTTCTTCATTTCTGTATAGTGCAAGAAGCCCCCATTCACCAGAGCCATGTTTCTTGACGGATAAAATTTCGCGAACAATTTTTGAAAAGGGTCACCCAAGGAACATCTCTGTGAAATTAATTCTGAGAAGAAGATTTTTAAAGAATTTCCTAAAAAAGTCCATTTCGTTGCCATGGCAACCAGAGTTTTTGACGGAATCAAATTCTGTGAACAATTTTAAAAGAGGACCTCCTAAGGAACATTCCACCCAAGTTTGGTCCAAATTGGCCCAGCGGTTTAGGAGGAGTTGATGTTTACAAAGTTGTTGACGACGAACGACGCACGACCGACGACGGACACCAGGTGATCCTAAAAGCTCCCCTTGAGCACGTTGTGCTCAGTGAGCTAAAAAGTTGACGACAGACGACGCACTACGGACGACGCACGGCGGACACAGAGTGATCCTAAAAGCTCCCTTTGAGCACGTTGTGCTCAGGTGAGCTTAAAAGTTAATCCACGCATGGATGGACGGACGCACGCACGGACGGACATATGGACGGACGTACGCACGACGGACACCGGGCCATGACATAAGCCCGGTGGCATTCGGCCAGTGGAGCTAGAAACGGTTTCAATGTCTTCTGTTCTTTTTATTTTTTTGTAAAATGTTGAACAGATGTGTGAGGGGCACATATATACTTACATAGTTGAGATTAACGGTTTTGATTTTTCTCAAGTTTAAGACGGTTTCAATGGAAGTTCGACCTAAAACAAAAAAAAAAACATCAAAAGAGAAGACATTAAAGATTCATATCATGAAATATTCAATAAAGTCCATGACTATGTAACTCATAGTCGGCTCAGCGGGGAAAATATTATGATAATAGGGCACTAAGAGTGATTCTCAATCGCAAAGCTTTGTTCCTCCGAGAATGTCCCTTGGCGAAACACTGCAGAGCCCTAGCATGAAATTGACGAAACTCAGAATATAAATACACGGACTAAACTGTTTAACGAATACACATTCATTCATACATATACATGTATATGTCGTAGGCCAGATTGGAATCTAGGCCGATCCGGAATCTGTCCAGGCAGATTTGGAATCTGCCTAGACCAAATTAGACTTATAACTTGGTGAAGACCAAAATAATATGTAACCGAAATTCTTTTCCATTTTTTTTAAACCTTATTAATCCATATATGTTTACAATTGAGATGCATTTTTAATCAAGGCTATTTATTTGTATTTTTCCCACAATTACTCTGTTTTCCATATATATCTTTTGTCACTAAAGGCCAAAACATTCAACATTTATTCTTACTCTAAATTTCTGATTAAAACTTCTCTTATTTTGGGTTTTAAGGTAAATAAGATGATTTATATGTAGTCGCACTATATATTCAAGGCAGATTGTAGAGCTGCCTTGCCAAAATGAAATCCTAATTTGGTCTAGAAATAATTCCAGTTTGGTCTAGGCAGATTCCAGATTTGCCTAGATTCCAGTTTGGACTACGACATATATATAGACAGACAGGTGTAACAATATATGCACAATCCCTCCCATCTCAGTGGCAGTGGAATAAAAATTAATGTGATGTGAACGATACAATTTAGAAAGTCACATAAAACATCACTCAATGAATCAACCAATCAACTAACTGATCCATCAAATCCCACCACTTTGATGAGACAGCAAGGGAGAAATACTTAGAATGTTTCTCATACAATACAGTGTACTTGGATCTGTGAAAATCGATATCTTACAAATCAAGTTTAGTTCCCAGTCTTTTCTTAAGAAAGCTGGAGGCTGATGCTGCTCACTTTCAAGGTTTTGCTAGATGTGTGTTTGTTTCGCCCTTAGTGTCCCATGGTTATTTACTCTTCTCTCTACTAGAGGTTTTAGAGGCACTAGTATTTTTATTTATCCAACGTATAAAATCATCAAAATTCAAATAATTCATACAGAATTTGCTTGAAGAATATTGTGAGATATCCAGAGAGCCTAATGATGAATTATAGTCATGCTCGACTGTGAGACATGCGGAAAGAATTTCAGCAGAGCTAGATATACGTAGTGAGTTTCTTTTGAGTTTTACACAGATACAGACATATACGAGGGGAGGTCAATAAGTTCGTAGAACTCTGTATTTTTCTATACAATTCAAACTTTTTTATTTCATTTTTTGGCAGTATAAACCTTTGTCAGTTGAATTATAACAGCCATTTAGTCAGCTCTTGCTTTTTTTTGCTCTTACTTTTTGTTGGAAAACCTATACCCATCGGCAAAAATGTAAAGTCAGAAACCATTCTGTCTTGAGCTCATTATCGTCCAGAAATCTCGCTCCAAGCAAGTGGGATATCAAATTTCAGAACAGACAGTAATCACTTGGAGCCAGGTCTGGACTGTATGGTGGGTGATTTAACTGCTCGAGCTTGCATTCACAAACAGCCGCTGGTGCAAATCTGGACTTGTGCTCTGAACTCAATATTCTGACTTTTCATTTTTGTCTATGGGTATAAGTTTTCCAACAAAAAGTAAGAGCAGAAAATGTAAAGTGTTCACTGAATGGCTTTTATCATTCAACTGGCAAAGGTTTATACTGCACAAAAATAAAAGAAAAATATTTGAACTGTAAAGAAGAATACCGAGTTCTATGAACTTATCGACCTCCCCTCGTATGTTTCACACTGGATAAACAAATGTTAAAAAAATGGTATCTAAATTCGTAAAAAGAAACCATGTCAATTCATTTAAATGTTTGATCTCTCGGTTTATTCTAACATGACACGTTTATTCGGCACATAAAACACAGTGCAACGAAAGCATGGTAAAATCTACGTCATTATAGTCTTCATCCGCGTTTTTGCTCTAAGTATGACCTTGTTTTCCTTTCATTAAGAGTTGGTTCTGTTAGGATTGAAATAATCTTCTTTCTACCATGGTTTACCGTTCAACAAACCACGTTGTGAGATATGAGGCGCAATGAATAACCCACTCGGGCTATCGCCCTCGTGGATCATTTACTATACCTCATAACTCTCAACTGTAGTTTATGGAACGACAAACCACGATAGAAAGAAGGTTATCTTATAAATAACATCAGCCTAACCTATCAAAAATTTCATCTTTGTGTCACTTAGCCCCTAGTACTCAAAGCATATACTAATGTTAAATGCGTAGATAATGATCAGACTACAAAAGAAATGCAGTTCGATCTCCTAGGATCTGCTATTTATGTTAAAATTGTGACAATTAACAACCCATAGAAAGCTTACAATAACAATTTTAGAAGCAAAAATAAGGGATTAAAAGCTTACACATTTGAAAATAACAGAAAATGTCCCAACGTTATGAGTAAAACTAGAGCTGTCACTGAATGTGACTTAATACCCCCGCCAGAACTTTGACAGAAAAAAAGTGTCAAGTTCAAAGGGAGATAATTCCTCAACCAGGAAGAGTTGACACTTTAAAATTGCGTCTTGCGACTCTTCAATATATGATCAGTACATGTGCGTAGTTTCAATACAATTGAAGAAAAACTGTAGGAAGAGTTCGCCACGCAAAATTACTAGTATTTTGTACACAGACGGATACACGGACGGACGGACAGACAGGCTGATTGCAGTGTACCCCCAAAAACATTCGTTATGCGGGGGTATAATAACAGGAGGACCATGATGGTTCTATATCGTTCACCTGAGTATTAAGCAGTAAAGGTCTACAATGAAGATAAACACCAAATATTGAGGTTCAAGGCCAAATGAAAATGAAACAAGAGTGGCAAATTGTTGCAACATATGCCCATCCCACCAGCAATTGTCGAGGAAGTATAATAGCTGCAAAGGGCAGGCAATACAACAAACATGTTCACCAAGTCTCAAGTCAATTGAAATACCAAATATCAAAGCCCTCCGAAGAATTTTACAGCTTTTCTTTTTTGTTCCTATGTTTAGAACTTGTGACCCCTTGGGCGGGGCCAGATTTGACCCCTGGGGCATCTTATGAACAAACTTGGTAGAGGTCCACTAGTAGATGCTACATACCAATATCAAAGCTCTACACTTTCTAGTTTCAGAGAAGAAGAATTTTAAATTTTTCCTTTTTAGTTCGCATGTTTAAACTTGTGACCCCGGGGCTGGGCCAATTATGACCCCAGGGGCATCATATGAATAAACTTGGCAGAGGTCCACTGGGAGATGCTTTTTATACGCCCGTCGAAGACGGGACGTATTATGGGATCAACCGTGGCGGGAGGGCGGGCGTCCGGGCAGCGTCCAGTTTCTTGTCCGGAGCAATCTCCAAAACTATACTAGCTAGGGTTATGAAATTTCATGGGTGGACAGATCTTATCGAAGGAGGGGGCAGTGCACAGGAATCATAACTCTTGCTTGCATAATTTTTGAGTTATTGCCCTTTGTTGTTTTTCATACTCGAATTTTGTCCGGGGCATATCTCCAAAACTATACTAGCTAGGGTTATGAAATTTCATGGGTGGATAGATCTCGTCAAGGGGGGGGGGTGCAGTGCACAAGAATCATAACTCTTGCTCGCTTAATTTTTGAGTTAGTGCCCTTTGTCGTTTTTCATACTTGAATTTTGTCCGGTGCATGCCCCAGCTTTACAACTTGGCGTAAGACGGGCGTATCTTGCGACAATTTGCCGCTCTTTTTACCAAATATCAAAGCTCAACAACTTCTGGTTTTAAAGAAGAAGAATTTTAAAGTTTTCCATTTTTTTCCCCCATGTTCAAACTTGTGACCAACGGGGCGCGGCCATTTTCGACCCCAGGGGCATCATATGAACGAAACTGGAAGTAGTTTACTTCCAATGTTGGTCGTATACAGCGGTCATATAGTATCTCATAGATGATGTTAAAGTAGACTTAAAGTACTAACCGGGGATCAAATTGTTTTCTCTAGATCGACCTTCAGACAGATGACAGTCCGAAGTTAAACACTATATATTGTTTATTTACGTGTCATAGAACATAGGTGTAGGTATTTGGAAAGTTACTACAAAATTTTAGAGGTCTTTAATGCTTGATCGTATACAGCGGCCATATCGTATCTTATAGATGATGTTAAAGTAGACTTAAAGAACTAACCGGGGTCAAAATGTTTTCTCTAGATCGACTTTCAGACAGATGACAGTCCGAGGTTAAACACTCTATATTGTTTATTTACGTGTCAAAGAACACTGTAGATCATTGATTACCTTCCCTTAATCCTGCCACCTCAATACGTTCTTCTGGTTCTGCGTTGTTTTCATCATCTTGGCCTTGGCGGCCTCGGTTGCCTCCTGCTGTCAAAGCAAATTAATCAAACATTTCCATTTGCATGACTTTCTAAGCTAAAAAATGCAGAGGGAATTTCATTTTCTAAAGACAACCATTAACGATGTCACAAACAGATATTAAGATTATATTATAAAATAAGGGCCATGAAGACGACGTTCTTGAAATTCACGAAATGTAATTATTGTATGATTTGTATATAAAATGGTCTAAAAAAAGCACGAGCTACTGGTTTTCGACCAAAGAATGGTTTTACTGTAGATCGTCTTTATAGGGAAAAAATTCTCAACAGAACTTTGAATTTTAGCATCATCAAGATTCAGTCAAAAAACTTTGACACTGGTCCACACATGAGATTTTTCGAGATTGTCTTTTACATTTTCTTCTCGCATAACTAAAATATTCATGGAATCTTATTGCTATGGTTTGAAAGCAGAATGTTTGTGTTCTCTAGATGTATGAAGTTAATGAATCTCTATAATATTTTCACAAAGCATGGCGACATGTACACCTATCCATGCCTCCCCAATTTTGTTTTTTGTTGTGTGCGTGAGTGTGTGTGTGTTTTATACCAGCATTTCAAAATATTTTCTTCTAAAATCACAGGCTACTTTCTACATCGATATCAAAACAATGTTTCGTGGTGAGAGAGGGATTAATTTTATAGCATTGACTATAACCGGTCCACAGATAAAAATGGCACACATAACTAATCAAAGCAGGGACATGTTTAACCTGAAAAGATCTTCGCAAGATTCATGCATGTCAAAAATAGATGACATTGGGAGAGAGTTAATGCAAAGCAACTTTAACGAGTCTCTAGGCTATAGGATAATAAGAGGGGTCCCTTTTCTGTATCAATGTACTTTTTAGAAAATTAAAAAGTTCTAGTCCATGTTTTTCTTTGATATAACCTGGTTACCTAGTTGTTATCCCTAGCTTACCCATTTACAACATTCTATTATGTATTTAATCCATCTCCGACCTAATATCACCCGCATGATAACATTAAATATTATCAGATAGAACCCATTTTGCACATTCAACTTTGACCCACTGGACCTAATTTGGATGTAATAATAGCGAGGAAAAAAGCATACTACACGATTAAAAAATTCCAGAGCACCGTTTGTATTTGGAAAGTTACCACAAAATTTCAGAGGTTTTTTATGCTTGGTCGTATACAGCGGCCATATCGTATCTCATAGATGATGTTAAAGTAGACTTAAAGCACTAGCCGGGGGTCAACATGTTTTCTCTAGATCGACTTTCAGACAGATGACAGTCCGAGGTTAAACACTCTATATTGTTTATTTACGTGTCATAGAACGCTGTAGGTCATTGACTACCTTCCTCTAATCCTGCCAAATTATTACCTTGTACTTCTAAAGCGTCGTTTCTATCATTTTGGCCGTGGCGGCATGGAACGTGTCCTTCTGTTAAAGTAAAATAATCAAACATTTCCATTTGCATGACTCTATAAGCTAAAAAATGCTGAGGGAATTTCATTTTCTCAAGACAACCATTATCGATGTCACAAACAGAGATTAAAACTATATCATAAAATGAGGGCCATGAAGACGACGTTCTTGAAATTCACGGAATAAGTAATTATTGTATGATTTGTATATAACATTGTCTCAAATAAGCATGATTTATTGGTTTTCGACCAGAGAATGGTTTTATTCATGGAATCTTATAGCTATGGTTTGAAAACAGAATGTTTGTGTTCTCTAGATGTATGAAGTTAATGAATCTCTATAATATTTTCACAAAGCATCGCGACATGTACACCTATCCATGCCTCCCCAATTTTGTTTTTTGTTGTGTGCGTGAGTGTGTGTGTGTGTTTTATACCAGCATTTCAAAATATTTTCTTCTAAAATCACAGGCTACTTTCTACATCGATATCAAAACAATGTTTCGTGGTGAGAGAGGGATTAATTCTATAGCATTGACTATCACTGGTCTATAGATAAAAATGGCCCACATAACTATTCAAAGCAGGGACATGTTTAACCTTAAAAGATCTTCGCAAGATTCAGGCATGTCAAAAATAGATGACAATGGGAGAGAGTTAATGCAAAGCGTCTTTAACGAGTCTCTAGGCAACAGGATAATAGACATTTGCAGGCGGACATGGAGATGGAGATGACAACAGAAAGCAGAGGAAACTCGGGGATTGTCTCAACACATTTATTTGTGACATGTCACGCATAAAGGCACCATCTGGGAACTGCAAAAAAATATCGTCGCTGGTCAGATTACGCCGACAGCACAGTCTGACCAGGATCAAAACTTCACGCTTTTGGCAGATGTTCTATATGTTAAACGACCATTCAACCTTACTAAATGTAGATGTTTAAACATATCTACCCGGATCAACCTAACCTGGCTTCAATCTCCTATCATTTGTTTGATTTACGGATTCAATGATGGACTCTTTCTGCGTGACGGGTCACATGTATCAAAATCATTATGCGTGACGGGTCACATGTATCAAAATTATCGTTAAGGCCGTATTATAAATTTTTATTGAAATCTTTCACAATGATCATTTTTAACTCGGTTGTTTTTTAAGGAAACGTCAAGGTATTGTCGTAGCCCTAGTGTTGTCTGCGCCATCATCTGCGTTGTCATTGGGTAAAAACATTGACATTATCAAAAACTGACATTTCATAATATCTCTTGTTATTTGGACAGCTTTTTCACTATCAAGTGGAAAACCAATACAACAAGGGCATAAAACCATGAAAGTATCTTTGACACACTTACATCACTTGTTCGACTTTGAATTTCCACTGAAAATCAAGCGACTGTAGCCAAACCAAGAAAACATGATAATCGAGCTAATCAGTGTCCTTATTAAAAACATTACTTTTCATAGAATCGATCATACTGATTTACAACGATATACTACTTTTGCAATGATTCGAAAAGTTTGCGATAGGAATGGGTTTTGACGCCGCCAAAGTTAACTAATGCACTGATAACTTTTAAGTTCTGCTTTTATGTCTTCAACCTTTATCCTATAATATGAAATATATTGCTTCAATCAACATGCATGTTGACGTTTATCTCCCACTCTCCGACTCAAATGTGCATTACACAAGGTCATGACTAGAAATTTGTTTAGATATATCGCATTTTATCCACGAGCAATACGTAACCAACCGGAAATAGTAACTGTTGTCAAATTTGTGCATCAGTATCAATTGCTGGGTATCATTCTGATGACCCTTAATCTAGTTTCCGTCTACCAAACCATTTCGGTATTGTATATGACAACCTTGGTATAGGCCGTCATGCATTTGGCATACCTCGGGTGATAGAATCCATCAAAGTAGATGTAGGTACGGAATTGGCCGAGTTTTGATGAGTCGGCTTACATTTACAGAGGTAAAATCGATACCCGAAGTAAAATTATTTTTGATTGAATTTTAGCAGGGGTACATATTTTTGACTTGTTCCATCCATTGCACCGTCAACCCTCCCAATTTTATTTTACTTTCCCCGACGGGTCGACCATTATGCAATCACATACAAGCCTAAATACCGTTGAAAAGTGTCATAAAGACCAGACATCAATGCATTTATCACATTTCTATCTGCTGAGATACTAACATAAAACAACACAGTTAAAGAAACTAAGTGGAAAATGATGCCAACCACATGAACAACAAAAACACTATGTTTCTAAGAGCAACAATGTTGCAATGTTGTGTGGAAAATGAGGAGACCAAAAACAATGAGTAGCAGTTCTGAAATTCTTGATGCTTATTTAAAAAGTTTGATCATTGAGTTGTATCAGAAGCACTGAATAAAAAAAGAGTAAAGGATTACTATCCCTAACTTCGTCGGTATATATCGCCTTTATAAGATCGATATTTTTATAAAGGCATTTCAGCCAATCTCGGCAACTTCCTTCTTTAAATATGGCTGGAGACTGTAGACCTTAAACCATGATGTCTTTTTCTTTGGCCTATATACATAATAGCATAGTTACTTTGAGATAACCACTTATTGAAACCTGTATTCCGTTGTCCGTCTCCACATCCATTCATAAATGTCTAGTAAGAGGGACATAACGCCTCTGAATCCCTTTTCTGTATCAATGTACTTTCTAGAGAATTAAAAGGTTCTAGACCATGTTTTTCTTTGATATAACCTGGTTACCTAGTTTTTATCCCTAGCTTACCCATTTACAACATTCTATTATGTAATTAATCCATCTTCAACCTAATATCACCCGCATAATAACATTAAATCTTATCAGACAGACCTATTTTGCACATTCAACTTTGACCCACAGGACCTAATTTGGATGTAATAATAGCGAGGAAAAAAGCATACTACACGATTCAAAAGTTCCAGAGCACCGTTTGTATTTGGAAAGTTACTACAAAATTTCAGAGGTCTTTAATGCTTGATCGTATACAGCGGCCATATCGTATCATATAGATGATGTTAAAGTAGACTTAAAGAACTAACCGGGGTCAAAATGTTTTCTCTAGAACGACTTCCAGACAGATGACAGTCCGAGGTTAAACACTCTATATTGTTTATTTACGTGTCATAGAACACTGTAGGTCATTGATTACCTTCCCTTAATCCTGCCAACTCTTCTGGTTCTGCGTTGTTTTCATCATCTTGGCCTTGGCGGCCTCGGTTGCCTCCTGCTGTCAAAGCAAATTAATCAAACATTTCCATTTGCATGACTCTCTAAGCTAAAAAATGACATTGGGAGATAGTTAATGCAAAGCATCTTTAACGAGTCTCTACGCTATAGGATAATTAGAGGGACTTGACGCCTCTAAATCGCTTACCTGTGTGTATACCAATGTATTTCTTAGAGAATTAAAAAATTGTAGTCCATTATTTTCTTTGATATAACCTGATTACCCAGTTTTTATCCCTAGCTTACCCATTTACAACATTCTATTATGTAATTAATCCATCTCCGACCTAATATCACCCGCATGATTACATTAAATCTTATCAGACAGAGCCCACTTTGCACATTCAACTTTGACCCACTGGACCTAATTTGGATGTAAAAATAGCGAGGAAAAAAGCATACTACACGATTCAAAAATTCCAGAGCACCGTTTGTATTTGGAAAGTTACTACAAAATTTCAGAGGTCTTTAATGCTTGATCGTATACAGCGGCCATATCGTATCTTATAGATGATGTTAAAGAAGACTTAAAGAACTAACCGGGGTCAAAATGTTTTCTCTAGCTCGACTTTCAGACAGATGACAGTCCGAGGTTAAACACTCTATATTGTTTATTTACGTGTCATAGAACACTGTAGGTCATTGATTACCTTCCCTTAATCCTGCTAACTCAATACGTTCTTCTGGTTCTGCGTTGTTTTCATCATCTTGGCCTTGGCGGCCTCGGTTGCCTCCTGCTGTCAAAGCAAATTAATCAAACATTTCCATTTGCATGACTCTCTAAGCTAAAAAATGCTGAGGGAATTTCATTTTCTAAAGACAACCATTAACGATGTCACAAACAGATATTAAAATTATATTATAAAATGAGGGCCATGAAGACGACGCTCTTGAAATTCTCGGAATATGTAATTATTGTATGATTTGTATATAAAATTGTCTCAAATAAGCATGATTTATTAGTTTCCGACCAGAGAATGGTTTTGCTGTAGACAGTCTTAATGGAGAACATCTTCTCCACAGAACTTTGAATTTTAGCATGATCAAGATTCAGTCAAGAAACTTTGACACTGGTCCACACATGAGCTTTTTCGAGATTGTCTTTTACATTTTCTTCTCGCACAACTAAAATACTCATGGAATCTTATTGCTATGGTTTGAAAACAGAATGTTTGTGTTCTCTGAATGTATGAAGTTCATGAATCTCTCTAATATTTTCACAAAGCATGACGACATGTACACTTATCCATGCCTCTCCAATTTTGTTTTTTGTTGTGTGCGTGAGTGTATGTGTGTTTTATACCAGCATTTCAAAATATTTTCTTCTACAATCACAGGCTACTTTCTCCATCGATATCAAAACAGATGACATTGGGAGATAGTTAATGCAAAGCATCTTTAACGAGTCTCTACGCTATAGGATAATTAGAGGGACTTGACGCCTCTAAATCGCTTACCTGTGTGTATACCAATATATTTCTTAGAGAATTTAAAAATTGTAGTCCATTGTTTTCTTTGATATAACCTGGTTACCCAGTTTTTATCCCTAGCTTACCCATTTACAACATTCTATTATGTAATTAATCCATCTCCGACCTAATATCACCCGCATGATAACATTTAAATCTTATCAGACAGAGCCCACTTTGCACATTCAACTTTGACCCACAGGACCTAATTTGGATGTAATAATAGCGAGGAAAAAAGCATACTACACGATTCAAAAGTTCCAGAGCACCGTTTGTATTTGGAAAGTTACTACAAAATTTCAGAGGTCTTTAATGCTTGATCGTATACAGCGGCCATATCGTATCATATAGATGATGTTAAAGTAGACTTAAAGAACTAACCGGGGTCAAAATGTTTTCTCTAGAACGACTTCCAGACAGATGACAGTCCGAGGTTAAACACTCTATATTGTTTATTTACGTGTCATAGAACACTGTAGGTCATTGATTACCTTCCCTTAATCCTGCCAACTCTTCTGGTTCTGCGTTGTTTTCATCATCTTGGCCTTGGCGGCCTCGGTTGCCTCCTGCTGTCAAAGCAAATTAATCAAACATTTCCATTTGCATGACTCTCTAAGCTAAAAAATGCTGAGAGAATTTCATTTTCTCAAGACAACCATTAACGATGTCACAAACAGATATTAAAATTATATTATAAAATGAGGGCCATGAAGACGACGCTCTTGAAATTCTCGGAATATGTAATCATTGTATGATTTGTATATAAAATTGTCTCAAATAAGCATGATTTATTAGTTTCCGACCAGAGAATGGTTTTACTGTAGACAGTCTTAATGGAGAAAATCTTCTCCACAGAACTTTGAATTTTAGCATGATCAAGATTCAGTCAAGAAACTTTGACACTGGTCCACACATGAGCTTTTTCGAGATTGTCTTTTACATTTTCTTCTCGCACAACTAAAATACTCATGGAATCTTATTGCTATGGTTTAAAAACAGAATGTTTGTGTTCTCTGGATGTATGAAGTTCATGAATCTCTCTAATATTTTCACAAAGCATGACGACATGTACACTTATCCATGCCTCTCCAATTTTGTTTTTTGTTGTGTGCGTGAGTGTATGTGTGTTTTATACCAGCATTTCAAAATATTTTCTTCTACAATCACAGGCTACTTTCTCCTTTGTATATAAAATTGTCTCAAATAAGCATGATTTATTAGTTTGCGACCAGAGAATGGTTTTACTGTAGACAGTCTTTATGGAGAAAATCTTCTCCACAGAACTTTGAATTTTAGCATGATCAAGATTCAGTCAAGAAACTTTGACACTGGTCCACACATGAGCTTTTTCGAGATTGTCTTTTACATTTTCTTCTCGCACAACTGAAATACTCATGGAATCTTATTGCTATGGTTTGAAAACAGAATGTTTGTGTTCTCTGGATGTATGAAGTTCATGAATCTCTCTAATATTTTCACAAAGCATGACGACATGTACACTTATCCAGGCCCCTCCAATTTTGTTTTTTGTTGTGTGCGTGAGTGTATGTGTGTTTTATACCAGCATTTCAAAATATTTTCTTCTACAATCACAGGCTACTTTCTCCATCGATATCAAAACAGATGACATTGGGAGATAGTTAATGCAAAGCATCTTTAACGAGTCTCTACGCTATAGGATAATTAGAGGGACTTGACGCCTCTAAATCGCTTACCTGTGTGTATACCAATGTATTTCTTAGAGAATTAAAAAATTGTAGTCCATTATTTTCTTTGATATAACCTGATTACCCAGTTTTTATCCCTAGCTTACCCATTTACAACATTCTATTATGTAATTAATCCATCTCCGACCTAATATCACCCGCATGATTACATTAAATCTTATCAGACAGAGCCCACTTTGCACATTCAACTTTGACCCACTGGACCTAATTTGGATGTAAAAATAGCGAGGAAAAAAGCATACTACACGATTCAAAAATTCCAGAGCACCGTTTGTATTTGGAAAGTTACTACAAAATTTCAGAGGTCTTTAATGCTTGATCGTATACAGCGGCCATATCGTATCTTATAGATGATGTTAAAGTAGACTTAAAGAACTAACCGGGGTCAAAATGTTTTCTCTAGATCGACTTTCAGACAGATGACAGTCCGAGGTTAAACACTCTATATTGTTTATTTACTAGTCATAGAACATTGTAGGTCATTGATTACCTTCCCTTAATCCTGCCAACTCCATACGTTCTTCTGGTATTGCGTTGTTTTCATCATCTCGGCCTTGGCGGCCTGGGTTGCCTCCTGCTGTCAAAGCAAATTAATCAAACATTTCCATTTGCATGACTCTCTAAGCTAAAAAAATGCAGAGAAAATTTCATTTTCTCAAGACAACCATTAACGATGTCACAAACAGAGATTAAAATTATATTATAAAATGAGGGCCATGAAGACGACGCTCTTGAAATTCTCGGAATATGTAATTATTGTATGATTTGTATATAACATTGTTTCAAATAAGCATGATTTATTAGTTTCCGACCAGAGAATGGTTTTACTGTAGATAGTCTTTATGGAGAAAATCTTCTCCACAGAACTTTGAATTTTAGCATGATCAAGATTCAGTCAAGAAACTTTGACACTGGTCTACACATGAGCTATTTCGAGATTGTCTTTTACATTTTCTTCTCGCACAACTGAAATACTCATGGAATCTTATTGCTATGGTTTGAAAACAGAATGTTTGTGTTCTCTGGATGTATGAAGTTCATGAATCTCTCTAATAATATTCCACAAAGCATGGCGACATGTACACTTATCCATGCCTCCCCAATTTTGTTTTTTGTTGTGTGCTGAGTGTATTTGTGTTTTATACCAGCATTTCAAAATATTTTCTTCTACAATCACAGGCTACTTTCTCCATCGATATCAAAACAGATGACATTGGGAGATAGTTAATGCAAAGCATCTTTAACGAGTCTCTACGCTATAGGATAATTAGAGGGACTTGACGCCTCTAAATCGCTTACCTGTGTGTATACCAATGTATTTCTTAGAGAATTAAAAAATTGTAGTCCATTATTTTCTTTGATATAACCTGGTTACCCAGTTTTTATCCCTAGCTTACCCATTTACAACATTCTATTATGTAATTAATCCATCTCCGACCTAATATCACCCGCATGATAACATTAAATCTTATCAGACAGAGCCCACTTTGCACATTCAACTTTGACCCACCGAACCTAATTTGGATGTAATAATAGCGAGGAAAAAAGCATACTACACGATTCAAAAATTCCAGAGCACCGTTTGTATTTGGAAAGTTACTACAAAATTTCAGAGGTTTTTAATGCTTGATCGTTTTCAGCGGCCATATCGTATCTTATAGATGATGTTAAAGTAGACTTAAAGAACTAACCGGGGTCAAAATGTTTTCTCTAGATCGACTTTCAGACAGATGACAGTCCGAGGTTAAACACTCTATATTGTTTATTTACGTGTCATAGAACACTGTAGGTCATTGATTACCTTCCCTTAATCCTGCCAACTCTTCTGGTTCTGCGTTGTTTTCATCATCTTGGCCTTGGCGGCCTCGGTTGCCTCCTGCTGTCAAAGCAAATTAATCAAAAATTTCCATTTGCATGACTCTCTAAGCTAAAAAATGCTGAGGGAATTTCATTTTCTCAAGACAACCATTAACGATGTCACAAACAGATATTAAAATTATATTATAAAATGAGGGCCATGAAGACGACGCTCTTGAAATTCTCGGAATATGTTATCATTGTATGATTTGTATATAAAATTGTCTCAAATAAGCATGATTTATTTCTTTCCGACCAGAGAATGGTTTAACTGTAGACAGTCTTTATGGAGAAAATCTTCTCCACAGAACTTTGAATTTTAGCATGATCAAGATTCAGTCAAGAAACTTTGACACTGGTCCACACATGAGCTTTTTCGAGATTGTCTTTTACATTTTCTTCTCGCACAACTAAAATACTCATGGAATCTTATTGCTATGGTTTGAAAACAGAATGTTTGTGTTCTCTGAATGTATGAAGTTCATGAATCTCTCTAATTTTTTCACAAAGCATGACGACATGTACACTTATCCATGCCCCTCCAATTTTGTTTTTTGTTGTGTGCGTGAGTGTATGTGTGTTTTATACCAGCATTTCAAAATATTTTCTTCTACAATCACAGGCTACGTTCTCCATCGATATCAAAACAGATGACATTGGGAGATAGTTAATGCAAAGCATCTTTAACGAGTCTCTACGCTATAGGATAATTAGAGGGACTTGACGCCTCTAAATCGCTTACCTGTGTGTATACCAATGTATTTCTTAGAGAATTTAAAAATTGTAGTCCATTATTTTCTTTGATATAACCTGGTTACCCAGTTTTTATCCCTAGCTAACCCATTTACAACATTCTATTATGTAATTAATCCATCTCCGACCTAATATCACCCGCATGATAACATTAAATCTTATCAGACAGAGCCCACTTTGCACATTCAACTTTGACCCACCGGACCTAATTTGGATGTAATAATAGCGAGGAAAAAAGCATACTACACGATTCAAAAATTCCAGAGCACCGTTTGTATTTGGAAAGTTACTACAAAATTTCAGAGGTTTTTAATGCTTGATCGTTTTCAGCGGCCATATCCTATCTTATAGATGATGTTAAAGTAGACTTAAAGAACTAACCTGGGTCAAAATGTTTTTTTTCTAGATCGACTTTCAGACAGATGACAGTCCGAGGTTAAACACTCTATATTGTTTATTTACGTGTCATAGAACACTGTAGGTCATTGATTACCTTCCCTTAATCCTGCCAACTCTTCTGGTTCTGCGTTGTTTTCATCATCTTGGCCTTGGCGGCCTCGGTTGCCTCCTGCTGTCAAAGCAAATTAATCAAACATTTCCATTTGCATGACTCTCTCAGCTAAAAAATGCTGAGGGAATTTCATTTTCTCAAGACAACCTTTAACGATGTCACAAACAGTTATTAAAATTATATTATAAAATGAGGGCCATGAAGACGACGCTCTTAAATTCTCGGAATATGTAATCATTTTTTTTTTTTATGTAATCATTGTATGATTTGTATATTAAATTGTCTCAAATAAGCATGATTTATTAGTTTCCGACCAGAGAATGGTTTTACTGTAGACAGTCTTTATGGAGAAAATCTTCTCCACAGAACTTTGAATTTTAGCATGATCAAGGTTCAGTCAAGAAACTTTGACACTGGTCCACACATGAGCTTTTTCGAGATTGTCTTTTACATTTTCTTCTCGCACAACTAAAATACTCATGGAATCTTATTGCTATGGTTTGAAAACAGAATGTTTGTGTTCTCTGGATGTATGAAGTTCATGAATCTCTCTAATTTTTTCACAAAGCATGGCGACATGTACACTTATCCATGCCTCCCCAATTTTGTTTTTTGTTGTGTGCGTGAGTGTATGTGTGTTTTATACCAGCATTTCAAAATATTTTCTTCTACAATCACAGGCTACTTTCTCCATCGATATCAAAACAGATGACACTGGGAGATAGTTAATGGAAAGCATCTTTAACGAGTCTCTACGCTATAGGATAATTAGAGGGACTTGACGCCTCTAAATCGCTTACCTGTGTGTATACCAATGTATTTCTTAGAGAATTAAAAAATTGTAGTCCATTATTTTCTTTGATATAACCTGATTACCCA
The DNA here is from genome assembly GCA_943736015.1 of Tridacna crocea. Taxonomy (NCBI): domain Eukaryota; kingdom Metazoa; phylum Mollusca; class Bivalvia; order Cardiida; family Cardiidae; genus Tridacna; species Tridacna crocea. The sequence goes on along the minus strand of OX031058.1, from coordinate 74,059,164 downwards.
GTTTTTATCCCTAGCTAACCCATTTACAACATTCTATTATGTAATTAATCCATCTCCGACCTAATATCACCCGCATGATAACATTAAATCTTACCAGACAGAGCCCACTTTGCACATTCAACTTTGACCCACTGGACCTAATTTGGATGCAATAATAGCGAGGAAAAAAGCATACCACACGATTTAAAAATTCCAGACCACCGTTTGTATTTCGAAAGTTACTAGAAAATTTTAGAGGTTTTTAATGCTTGGTCGTATACATCGGCCATATCGTATCTTATAGATGATGTCAAAGTAGACTTTAAGTACTAACCGGGGGTCAAAATGATTTCTCTAGATCGACTTTCAGACAGAGGACAGTCCGAAGTTAAACACTCTATATTGTTTATTTACGTGTCATAGAACTCTGTAGGTCATTGACTACCTTCCTCTAATCCTGCCAAATTATTACCTTGTTCTTCTAATGCGTCATTTCTACCACCTTGTCCTTGGCGGCGTGGAACGGGTCCTTCTGTTAAAGTAAAATAATCAAACATTTCTAATTGCATGACTCTCTAAGATAAAAAAATGCAGAGGGGAATTTCATTTTCTAAAGACAACCATTAACGATGTCACAAACAGAGATTTAAATTATTATAAAATGAGGGCCATGAAGACGACGTTCTTGAAATTCACGGAATATGTAATTATTGTACGATTTGTACATAAAATTGTCTCAAATAAGCACGAGTTATTGGTTTTCGACCTGAGAATGTTTTTACTGTAGACAGACTTTATGGAGAAAATCTTGTCCACAGATCTTTCAATTTTAGCATGATCAAGATTCAGTCAAAAAACTTTGACACTGGTCCACACATGAGATTTTTCGAGATTGTCTTTTACATTTCTTCTCGCACAACTAAAATATTCATGGAATCTTATTGCTATGGTTTGAAAACAGAATGTTTGTGTTCTCTGGATGTATGAAGTTAATGATAGTTAGGATAATAAGAGGGACATAACACCCCTGAATCTCTTACCTGTACCCATATACTTTTTACAGAATTAAAAAATTCAAGTCCATGTTTTTCCTTGATATAACCTGGTTACCTAGTTTTTATCCGAAGTTAAACATCCTATATTGTTTATATACGTGTCATAGAACACTGTAGGTCATTGATTACCTTCCCCTAATCCTGCCAACTCATTAAGTTCTCCTGGTAATGCGTTGTTTCTATCAATTTCACCTCGGCGGACTGATACGTTCATCTCAATACTTTCTTCTGGTTCTGCGTTGTTTTCATCATTTTGGCCTTGGCGGCCTCGGTTGCCTCCTGCTGTCAAAGCAAATTAATCAAACATTTCCATTTGCATGACTCTCTAAGCTACAAAATGCAGAGGGAATTTCATTTTCTAAAGACAACCATTAACCATGTCACAAACAGAGATTAAAATTATATTATAAAATGAGGGCCATGAAGATGATATTCTTGAAATTCACGGAATAGAATATGTAATTAAAGTATGATTTGTATATAAAATTGTCTTATTATAGCATGAATTATTCTTATTTGACCTGAGAATGGTTTCTCTGTACATTGTCTTAATAGATAAATACTAATTGACAGATTTTTAAATAGCATGATCAAGATTCAGTCAAAAAACTTTGACACGGGTCCAAACAAAAGACTTTTCGAGATTTTCTTTTCTATTTTTATCTCACACAATACAATTAATTAGTAATAATAATATTCCATTAATATTAATGGAATCTAATTGCTGTAGTTTGAAAACAGAATCTTTGTGTTCTCTGGATGTATGAAGTTGAAGCATCTTTACAATTTTTTTTACAGTTTAACTACGGCGGCATCTACACTTATCCATGCCTCCCCATTTTTTTTAGCATTTCAAAATATTTTCTTTTAAAATTACAAGCTACTTTCTATAACAGAAATCAAAACTAGAGCTATCACTAAACGTGATCATACCCCCCACCAGCTCCTTGTCACAAAACATATCTTTGTAACATAATGCAGCATGGTTTGGTATAAAAGAAAGATTAAAAAAAAAAATCTATTTGGAAAAAAAGAGAAACAAAGGGAAACCTGTCAATGGAAAATTATTAAACTGTAAACAAGTTATAATATGCACATACAAAAGTATTTATTTTATATGGTAACTTCCTTTGAAATTTGTTAGAACTCTGCTCAGCAGTTATCGCAAATTGGAGTGGACGAAAAAAAAATAAAAGGGCCGTAAGTAATTGGAAAATCATTCAAGCATAAACAAATTGTAATATGCACATCTTGACCTCAGACTGAAAATCATTCAACCATAACACATTATAATAATACATCTTCATTTCATAATGAAATTTCGCATGAAGTTTGACTGGAATCTGTCCAGTAGATACTGAGAAATAGAGCTGACAATTGAAATCTGTTGAGTAGTTATTGAGAAATAGAGTGGACAAAAAAATTAATGAAAGGGCCATAATTGCTTTGAAAATCAATCAACCATAACCAAATAATAATATGCACATCTTAGCTTCATGCTTAAACTTCCCATGAAGTTTAACTGCAACCAATCCAATACATACTGAGAAATTGAGCAGAGAAAAAAATTCATAAAAGGGCCATAACTCCTTTGAAAATCATTCAACTGTATCTAAATTATAATATGCGCATCTTTACCTCATAATTAAACTTCCCATGAAGTTTGGCTGTCCAGCAGTTATTGAGAAACAGAGCAGACAAAAACATTCATGAAAGGGCAGTAACTCCTGTAACAATCATTCAGCTGTAACTACATTACAATATGCACGTCTTGACTTCATAATGAAACTTCGCATGAAGTTTGACTGAAATCCATTCAGTAGATACTGAGAAATAGAGCAGACAAAAAAAAAGAAATTTGTCCAGAATCATCAAAGAGCCATAACTCCATGAAACCTAAATAAACCATTACCAAAATAGGATATGCACATCTCTGCTTGATACTGAGTCTATTTGTGTTGTTTGAACCAAATCTGTCCAATAGTTGATGAGAAAAAAAGCGGACAAGAAATTTCATGAAAGGGCCATAACTCAGTGAACAATCAATGAACAATAATAACCAACATTTCATATGCACATCTCTGCTAGATACTGAGTCTAAATGTGAAGTTTGAATAAAATTCGTCCAATAGTTAATGAGAAATAGAGTGGACAAAAAGCTACAGACCGACCGACGGACGGACAGCTGTGTTAAAAGTATTCTATCATAAGTATAATTTATTTTCATCAATTCAGCAAGGGCACCGTCATAAAGAAAACGACAAAAAAGGGCTTAGCTCTTGGAAATTTAATTTAATTAACTAGGAACAATTTATGATATGCGCATCTTTGCTGAGTGCAAAGTCTATCCATGAAGTTTGAAAGAAATTTGTCCAGAATCATCGAAGAGCCATAACTCCATGAAACCTAAATAAACTATAACCAAAATAGGATATGCACATCTCTGCTTGATACTGAGTCTATTTGTGTTGTTTGAACCAAATCTGTCCAATAGTTGATGAGAAAAAGAGCGGAGAAGAAATTTCATGAAAGGGCCATAACTCAGTGAAAAATCAACGAACCATAACCAACATTTCATATGCACATCTCTGCTTGATACTGAGTTCACCTGTGAAGTTTGAATAAAATTCGTCCTGTATTTTATGAGAAATAGAGCAGACAAAAAGGTACAGACCGACGGACGGACGGACCGTCGGACGGACCGACCGACCGACAAGCTGACTCCTATATACCCTCCAAACAGAGTTTTGGGGGGTATAACAATGTTTCGCAATGAGAGAAGAACAAATCTAGTAGCACTGACCATCATCGGTCCTAGATAAAAAAAAGGCCCAGATAACCAATCAAAGCGGAGGCACACTTAACCTGAAAAGATCTTCAAAAGATTCATGTATGTCAAAAGTAAATGAAACGGGGCGATAGTTAATAAAAAGCCTTTTTAACGATTCTCTAAGGCTAAAGGATAACAAAGAGGCCATGCTCTGAACCACTTACGTGTGCCAATGTACGTTTTAGAGAATTAAACAAATTTAAGTCAACGTTTTCTCTGATATAACCTGTTGACCTAGTTTTTTATCCCTAGCTTACCCATTTACAACTTTTGTTATGCAATTAATCCATCTCCTACTTAATATCGCCTATATAGAGCGCACACGATTTCTGAGGGAAAATATTCAAAGTTAAATAACTCGATATATCGGGTGGCTAAAAAAAAGTTACTAATTTTAAAGTTCAACAACTTCAACAATTTTAAAGATATTGCAATGAAATTTGCAATATTGAATAAAAATGATGTTTTTAATATATGATAAAATTTCGTCACTCTACCTGTCTTAATTTTGGCACAATGAAAAAATTAAAATTTTAGGTCAAAAAATGCCGTGCCAGCCTATGTATCTCGCAGTTTTGACAAGTGTCAAACAAGCCAGGTGCAGATGTCTGCTGTGGAGGTGTTAAGACATAATTTTGGTGTACTTATGGAAGGCTGTTGGATATTTTTTAAGTGAAAGATTAATACTACAATGGTTTTTAATGATAGCGACAAGGCGATTATTGAGACCTGTGTCATGGAAAAAGGACAGATTTGGGCTTAGGTGGTCGCCCTTGGACGAAGACACGTTTTTGTTTTACATTGAAGACAAAGGTAGCTAAATTAACAAACTAGAGGCGCTTGAGCGCCTGTATCGCTCCATGTTGTGTATTGCTAATCCTGCCCCTCTGCAGATAGCCCACTGGTAAGCCCCGCCCACATACAGTATAAAGCACGTGTGGTCAGTTTACTCTCTGCTTCTTGCATTATGCTAATCTCCGTGTAAATAAAGTCACTAGTATTAGACGTATCTTGGAGTTCTATTTATTACCAACAATAGTTACAAACACAACACTCCACAGGCCTGATTTTTCTGTAACGGTGAAGAGAAGTTTTTAACAATTACCATTCAATCCTACATTTTAGCTACCAACTTAAGAGAAAAAGCTAAGAAAAAGATTGTGAGAAAAGAAGAAAATAATGGTCACCAGCATGTTCTTAGTTTTCCACCATAATTTCTACCCTTTTTGATACAAGTTTTACTAATCTGAAGCTATATTATAATTGTCTGCAACATCTTTCAATTATGAGCTGTTACAAAATTTTTTCATCTAGTTATAGTTAAAGAGGGTCTTGTCACAAACCATTTTGGGTGGGGAACATCTAAATATAGAAAACTAGGTCACCAGGATTAACACCCCTTCTGTCCACTTTGCACTTGTAGGTCACCAGTAGGTCAACAAACCTTTACCAGAACTAATGAAAGTGCCGAGATTCTCTTGTTTTGTATGAAAAGGACTATGGGTTATGTGAAGCAACCCTCTTTAACCCTTTACCAAACAACAAAATTTGGGATGTGACCAAATTGAAAGCATTTGCAAACGACAAATTAAACATTGATGAAATGATGATTTCTCTCTTTGATAGAGTAGAAAACACGGAGGGAAAAGGAGAAAATGCTGATTACCAGCATTTTCTCCTTTTCCAACAGTGTTTTCCAAAGACTTCTTGTCTTTGGTTGATTATGAGTAATTTCACCTTTTCTCACAGTGAAAGCAACAATGAAATCCAATGAATAGTTAGAGAGAAGAAATTTTTCAAATATTTTACTTTATACCATAAAAGGAAAATGAGTCTCCCATAAAAGCCATGTTTTTTGACGGATCATTTTTTTTTTTTTTTTTTTAAGGAATTCTGTAAACTTCTAACTCAGGAACATTCCTGCAAAATAATAATGCTATCCAATTAGCGGTTGGGAAGGAGAAGATTTTTAAAGGTTTTTACTTTGGTTGCCATGGCACCCAGAATTATTTATGGAACACCATTATTTGAAGGAATTTGAAAGAGGACCACCTAAGGAACATTCCTGTGAAATTTGGTAAAAATCCAGTCAGTAGTTTCTGAGAAGTTTTTTAAAGAAAATGTTTACGGACGCACGCACGGACGAACGGACAGACGGACGGACGCACGACGGACACAACGCCATGATAATAGCTCGCTGGCCTTCGGCCGGTGGAGCTAAAAACTTGAGAAAGAGAAAGTTTTATGGTCTAGAAATTCGTCAACAATTTGTTAAAGGTACTTTCTATGTGCTGCCGTTATCATTTGTTGGGAACTGAACATTGTAAGAGCTAGCATAAAGAAACTTATTCGACCGGCCAGTCTAAGATACATGTATATACATTGTTGTATATTGGATTTGCCAGAGGTCAACTGAAGTGACCCTCTATAAATAGCCATCTCTGTAAAGCTGCAGAACTGGTTCTGTACTACGGATGTAAACAATGGGCGATGATCTGTCGACTTATCGCTACAGAATAGGCTGCTTCACGCATCCGATCAAGAGTAGATGTAGCTCAATAACTTCTGTAACTTATATAAACTTTCGCTATGTCTTCGCTTAGTATCATTCTTCCTCCTTTGTGTTAACGGTCTCGAGAGTAACCCCGGCCCTTACAACAGAGATGTCACACCATCTGCTTCTGGCAAGGGGCAACCCACTGGTAGGGGATCAAACAGAGGTCGCAATAGTATTGGCCGTGTAATGACTCGTAATGCGTCAGCGGCAAGTAATGTGGACGATACTTTATACTCTACCGTTCTTAAATCTCCCCCGCCGGCTCAAATATCTCGGCGACAGGCCGATCTTGATCGCTGGTTACACGACACCAGTCCCTCCAAAACTCGCCAGGAACCCATAGCGACTGGTGTTCTTCCACCTCAGGCGGCACTCAATGAGTCCAATTTATCAGATACCTCCACTGTATTAGACTTTAACCCATCGGACACAGAGTTGAATAGTATTGGAGATTTAGACTCTTCCAAATTGGATACTAATACTCTTTGGCTCGAAATTCGGCGCGATATTAAGAGCAATCGACGTCAACTTAACATGCCAAGAATTTTGCTTTGAAGGAGCAGAGCAAGGAGTTATTTAGTAAAGTAGAGGAGTTAACGCGGTCAATCGAGGATGTGAGGAGGGTGGCGAAGGAAAGCGAAATTAGGAGTGAACGGCTCGAAGTTCAGTCACGACGAGATAATCTCAAATTCCATGGAAGTGAGGATCAGCGGAATGAATCGTGGGAGGAGTCTGAGGAAAAGATCAGACCAGAGATTACCAAGATGGGTATAGATCAGTCATCGGTGTCTATAGAGCGAGCTCATCGTATTCCAAGTAGTGCTGCTATTAGGCCTATCATAGTTAAGTTTTCTTTTTTTCGGGATCGTGATCGAGTTTTGAAAGCTTATCACCAGTGTCGCAGAGATCCGATCTTTAGTGAAAACAGCAACCTTCGCATCGTACAGGATTTCCCTGAACGCGTGAGTAAGTTACAAACTGTGTTATATCCTCTCCTTATGAAAAGGATTAACGAAAACAAAAAGGCATTTTTCAGGTATGACAAACTCGTGGTTGACAAAGTCACCTACACTTTCGATTTTGCATCTAATAATTGACCAAAAGCGATCCGGCCAAGGCCATAACAGAACTTACCCTTTACGAACAAGAAAGCAGACATACCTCAAAAAGAACGGTTCTGTAAATTAATTCACCTCCTTCGTTCAAACAACATTCATTGCCTTTATCTTTTGACAGTCTTGACATGTCGATTGCTAGCGTGAATATAGAGGGTTTTATGAAATTTAAATTTCATGTATTTCTTCACTCTTATATTAGACGATTTGACATATTTGGAATGTGTGAAACCTGGGCGCGTAATGAGCACGAGTTTGAAAATTTTATGACAGATTATAGACATTTTGATTTTGTGCGTAAACGCAGTCGATTCGCCAGACGTAATTCAGGTGGAGTTACTGTTCTTGTCAAGAACTTTTTTGTTGAATCAGGGTTAATAAAGCGTATCTATAGACACTTTGAAGAATGTGTAGTTTTGCAATTTAAAGGGTCTCTGTTTGATATTGGTAAAGATATCATGATGGTCTTTGCATATGTCTCGCCAGAACATTCCCCCATATATACACGTAGTTTCAATAGTAATAATGGCATTGATATTTTAAGTGACAAAATTTTAGAATTAACCAGTATGTACACTGATGCAGCAATATTTGTCACCGGAGATTTGAAGAGCCGAATGAAAGATCTATGTGATTTCATTCCAAATGATTGCGTTAACATTTTCAGGTGAAATATAGAGTTTCCATCTGACAGCTTTGCTATGTCAAGAACGTCAAAAGATACTATCTGTAATAACTTTGGTCTGTCTTTGATAAACTTATGCTGTACTTTTAATATACATGTCTTTAACGGCAGGTTATTTAACGACAAAAACGGCAAATACACATGTTTCGCAAATAATGGTGCGAGTGTCGTCGATTACATGTTGGCATCCTCGAGTATTTGCCCTTATGTTACTGACTTTAATGTTGACAACAGTGTGTTTTCAGTACATTGTCCACAGTATTGTACATTTACTTTTTCCAGAAATACAACTGTAACCAATCTTACTCAGTCTGAAAATCACCAGGATGGACGTATTCATTATTACGAAAAAATGATACGGAATGCTTCCACAACGCAGATCTTTGATTCAAATTTCCCACAATTGATTAGATCATTCTATGACAAATTGAATACAGTTTCAGCTATGGAAAAGCTCGATTTATTTATAACTCTGATGAAGTCATCCTGCCCAACTACTGTTAGAGGTTCTTATAGGAGTAAGGGAGGTAACTGTTGTCAGCCGATTTGGTGGAGTGATGAGTGTACAATTGCTAAGAATGAAAAATACAGCCGTTCCCGAATTTTTAGAATATCAAATTATCCTTCTGATCTAGTTGCTTTTCATGAAGCGAAAGAATATTTTTTTAAAAGAGTTTGCAAACGGGCAAAAATCAATAATCATTATAAAAACCGTCGCGTTCTTACAGACTCGGGTAAGAATCCGAAAAAAATTTGGAAAACTTTTAAGAGTTTTTTGCCTAAGAAAATTTAAACACTACCACAAATATCAGTAGTGATGAATGGATGGTTCACTTTCAAACCCTGTACTATAAAAATATCCCCGAATCTCGAGATGAAAGTATTATATTGCAACACATTCGCCACGACTTAGATAACGATTATTTAAATACTGACATTACAGAAGATGAAATGACAAGAGCTCTTTCCCAAGTTAATAGTAATCACTTGCCTGGAACTGATGATATAGGTACTGATGTATTAAAACACGTGTCGTCTGCTATAACACCATATCTACACAAATTATTCAATGAAATATTCACGTCTGGACTAGCACCTCAGGAGTGGGAAAAAAGTATAATTGTTCCAATTTATAAAAAACGATCCAAATCAGACCCAAATAATTATCGCAGTATATCACTTATAGACGCGCTTTGCAAAGTTTTCATCTTTATTCTAAATAAACGTTTGTCAGTCTGGTGTGAAGAAAATCAAGTTATAGATGGGTCCCAAGCTGGCTTTCGTAAACAATATTCAACTATTGACAACATTTTTACGTTAAGGTCAGTTGTACAGAAATATCTATCAAGACCAAGAGGAAGGTTTTACTGTATTTTCATCGATTTTTCAAAAGCGTTCGACTCAATTCAACATGAACTTTTGTGGAACACGCTACGTCGGAAGAGCATAAGCTGTAGATTTTTGAAAGTATCAGTCTCTATACAAAAATCTTAAAGCGTGTATTAGAGTAGACGATGGCTTATCAAATTTATTCAATTGTAACGTGGGTGCCCGTCAGGGTTGTTTAACAAGTCCTCTGATTTTTTGCCTTTCTATCAATGACTTAGTTGACTACATGAAAGCTAAATTTCCCAATGGAGTATTCATAAATGATAATATATGTGATCTTTATGCATTAATGTATGCAGACGATATTTCTAGCATGAGCGATACTACTATTCAGTTGCAAAAGCAAATAAACTGTATTTCCCGGTATCGTAATGAAGGCAATATGCAAATTAACTTAGACAAAACCAAAATCACTGTATTTCGTAACGGTGGCCATGAAAAATGGTACTTTGAACATAAGATTATTGAGGTCGTTTCATTTTATTAATATTTGGGCGTTTACATGACACCAAAACTCTCGTGGGGAAAAACACATGAATTAGCTGCTAAACAAGCTCGTCAAGCTATATCCTGTATTTTTCAGTGCCAATATAATTTTGCACAATTTAAGCCACATGAAATATTCAAACTTTTTGATAGTATGATAAGACCTATATTGTGCTATGGATGTGAAATCTGGGGATATGAATCTAATAAAACTGTTGAATCCGTTCATTTATATTTTTGTAAGCGGTACTGTTATCTGCTACAACAGGCAGCGAAAGTTTTTGTCTATGGGGAGTGTGGTGGATTACCTCTTTGTACGTTTTACATGGCACAATGTATCAAATACTGGGTTAAGCTACGTCATACGGATCCAAACTTGGTCAGGGTCGATTAAACAACTTTTATTCTCATTGGGTTTTGGTTTTGTTTGAATAGCCCAAGACGTCGTGGACATCAATCGATTTACGAACATTATTAAGATCATATTGAAAGACATTTCTTCTCAAAAATCGCATGATTCACTTACAAATACGAGCAAAGCAAACACATATAAATGCTACAACTCATTACTCACACCTGAAAAGTATCTTTCTGTAAATCTCCAATATCTATATAAACAGGCGCTTGCAAAGTTTCGAACTTCAACACATGATTAGATGATAGAGAAAGGAAGACGTATTGGATTGGATAGAAATTACAGATATTGTCATTACTGCCGTTATGAAGGAATTTCTGTTATAGGGTCCGAATTTCATTTTTTATGTGAATGCAGTGCTTACAATGACGTCCGAGAAAATAGCTTTGGATCTATTCTACCGAATCATATAGATCAGAATTTTTTTCATCAGATAATGTCGACTGAGAACCCAGCTATTATTATAAAACTGGCTAAATTTATACATACAGCATTTGAAATAAAAAAAAAATCACTGCAAATTACTCTATTTGTTTAGACTTGCACACTCATCGATCCAGCACATCGTCTTAGTTATGAGTCAATTCAAATTTTGCGAAATCTTCTTTCTTTTTTGTCAAATATTATTGCTAATATTGTATTCTCCTTATTAGTCAGATCTTCAGAAGAAAGTGATTTGGAAGGGAAACAGACCTCTCATTTGCGAGGCTTGGTTTCCCTTTTTAGCCAACTTTCGTATGCATTAAATTTATACGGATAACTGTCATAACTGTATCTATTGTTTTGATATAGTGACAAGGGTAGGACCACTCATATGTGTTTTAGCTCTGATGTGTGTATTATGGGCCAGAGGCCTTATAATTTTCAATAAACATTATGTTATCTTTAATCATAGCAACAAGGCGATTATTGAGACCTGTGTCATGGAAAAAGGATGGAATGGCAACAGGATTGTCAAAGAATTTCCTGGAAAGAACTGGACTCGGCAATATGTTTATCGGATTGTAAAAAAGATAAAAGATACTGGCTCGGCTGCTAGAAAATCAGGCAGTGGCAGACCCAAAAGCGCATCCACACAGGAAAATAAAGCTGCTGTAGAAAACCTGATTCTTTCACAGGAGGATCAACCTGGGACTGATCGGTCCAAGCCAGAAATTGCAGATGAACTTGGGATACATCGGTCTTCTGTTCAGCGGATTACAAATGACCTGAGACTAAAGTCTTACAAGAGAATCCATGTTTCTCGTCGTGACCAAAATGTGAAACAAAATAGAAATATCCCGGCTGTAGAAATTTAAATGATCGGTATTCTGTTGAGGATGTTAAAAGAATTGTGTTCACGGATGAGAAAGACTTTACGGAGGAAGTGGCAAAAAATCGCCAAAATGACTGGGTTTAAGGAATTAGGAAAAAAGAAATACCACCTGCAAGACTCTACCATGAAAGTTCGCGCTTCTGGAAGGAAGTCATGGTTTCAGCTGGAGTCTCAATGGAAAAACTAGAATCCATTTCAATGACACAAAGACAACGAAAGTTAATTCTAAGAGCTATTGAACTATTGGAAGAGGGATTACTTCCTGATTGTGCAATATTGTACCCCAACAGGAACTCCATTTTTCAGCAAGACGGGGCACCGTCACATACCAGTAAACCCACTCAAAGTTATTTGGAGGAGGCAACACCAGAGTTTATTAAAAAAGAAGACTGGTCACCACAGTCACCAGACTGCAATCCTATGGATTACTCGATATGGGATTCCCTGAAGGAAAAGATTTACCCTGGGCGGTGAGAAAAGTTTTCTGAACATGAACTGATGAACAAAATCACAGAGGCGTGGGAGGACATAATACTAAACAAGATAAGGAAGTGCATTTCATCGTGGAAGAAGAGGCTACGGGCAGTCTGTCAGCAAGAAGGGGCAACACTGATCATTTGTTGAAGTAAAATTCAGGTAGACGCAAGTCATTTTCTCTGTCATGGCATTTTTCAACATGTGTTTTTGATTTGGTGATAATATCAAAACTATTCCTTTGTAACACTTGATATTTTCAGGGTTGACCAATAATGATGTATCAAAAATCTGTGCAAAATTTCAGTTCAAAAGCTCGTGACAGAGGTCAATGCAAAGAGATTTTTCACGATTTTTTCTTTCTTCCCGTATTTTCTTGCCATGCAAGAATTTTAATAGAATCAGGTTGCTTGGCTCTGAAATAGCGTGTTTGAATTGTTTTTATGTACGGTGTAAACACCGCAGGGTTAGGGTTAGGCCTAACCCTAACCTTGCAGTTCTCAACATCATTTCAGACAATTGAAGCAGGCTCGAGTTTCTATCACCAGAATTTTGCACAGTTTTCTTTTCAATGCACTGGCTTATTTTAAACATATTTATTTTTACATAGATTCCGAAGAAACTAAACTAATGCACTGGCTACTTTTTCACTTAAACATCCTCAAAACAATGCGTAAGCAGTGGGTGAGATTTGAATCCTGTAATAATATCTATCATCTATCTTCGGACAGATATTGCCAAGCTTCACAATCAAACCAAAATCTCCCTGGTCTAAAAATTTGCACATTACGCGCTAGGCCATGAGCCCCAGTCCGTATACCATAATCCAAGCAGAAATTAGCCATAATACTTACGTACTCTTTACTGAATCTATTTTAAAATGACAACAAGAGGGCCATTGGCCCTGGAACGCTCACCAAAGACGATAGCTTACAGTGAAATTCAATTCTTTGAGCAACTTTGGTAACTTTCACCCAAGGAACATCCCTGCAAAGTTTCATCAAGATTGGCTCAGTGAGTTAGGAGAAGAAGATGTTTAAAGAAATTGTTGACGGGCGACAGATGCTGGACATAGGGCAATCAAATACAAAAGCTCTACACCTTCCAGTTTCAAAGAAGAATTTTAAATTTTCCTTCTTTGTCCTATGTTCGAACTTGTGGTCCCCAGGGCTGGGTCAGTTTTAACCAAAGCAGCATCCTTGGAAAGAACTTGGTAGAGGTCCACTCAAAGATGCTACATACCAAATATCAAAGCTCTACACCTTCCGGTTTAAGAGAAAAAGACATTTAAAATTTTCCTTCTTTGTTCCTATGTTCAGACCTGCGACCTCCGGGGCATGGCCAGTTTTGACGCCGGGGACATCATATGACCAAACTTGGTAGAGGTCATGTAGAAGATTCTGATTACCAAATATCAAAGCTCTGCACCTTCAAGTTTCAGAGAGGATTTCTAAAGTTTTCCTTCTTTGTTGCTATGTTCCAACCTGTGACCCCAAGGGGCAGGGCCAGTTTAAACCCCAAGGGCATAATATGAACAAACTTGGTAGAGATCCACTAGGAATTGCTACTTGCCAAATGTCATAGCTCTATGCGTTCGAGTTTAAGAGAAGAAGAATTTTAAAACTTTCTTTCTCTGTTCCTATGTTCGACCTTGTGACCACCAGGGCGGGGAAAGTTTTTACCTCACGGGCATGATTTAAAGTGTTACGGGAGACCACTCCTTCCTGCATGGCATATACTCCCTATTTAAATACAATACCTGGCTACTGCGTCAGAGAGATATCTCTTTGGCTCAGTGGTTAGGGTATTGGCTTTGCGTCCGGGAGTTCGGAGTTCGAATCCCGCTCCGATCCTTATTTCTGCCATGCATTTATTAATTTGTTTCTTTGTTACGGACTTCGTTCGTAAGATGGGGGCTCGTCCGGGATTGGCCATTGAGCCATTAGTCCCATTTGTTGTCCAAAATCGGACTTCCTGCCTAATAAGGCTTCGAGTCATCAATAAATGATGACTTTAAGAGGGGGTGTGTTACGGGAGACCACTCCTTCCTGCATGGCATATACTCCCTATTTAAATACAATACCTGGCTACTGCGTCAGAGAGATATCTCTTTGGCTCAGTGGTTAGGGTATTGGCTTTGCGTCCGGGAGTTCGGAGTTCGAATCCCGCTCCGATCCTTATTTCTGCCATGCATTTATTCATTTGTTTCTTTGTTACGGACTTCGTTCGTAAGAAAAGAAACTTGGTAGAGGCCCACTAGGAGATGCCACATACCAAATATCAAAGCTCTACGCCATCTAGTTTCAGAGTTGAAGAATTTTAAAGTTTTCCTTCTTTGTTCCTATGCTCAAACTAGTGACCCCCGGGGTGGGGCCAGTTTTGACCCCAGGGACATCATTTGAATAAACTTGGTAGAGGTCTACTAGGAAATGCAACATACCAAATATCAAAGCTCTACGCTTTCTAGTTTCTGAGGAAAAGAATTATAAAGTTTTCCTTCTTTGTTCCTAGGCTCAAAGGATGTGGGTAAACTTATGAAGAAAAAAGACCCCTCGAGAACACACATGAAATTTATATGAAAGAATGCTACACATGTCTACTTTATCCATCCGAAATATTTAAGAAATTAACAGAGTCCAAAGGGGCGTTTCAGAGCTCTAAAGTATGGAGGTCTGGATGGGTCATAATTGCATAAATGATTTTGCTCTGTCAATCGGATCCGATTTCTTTGTGAATTCTACGAGAAAATGTTTGAATATCCCAGAAGCAACTACAATGAATCATCAATGAAGTGAAAAATATTAACATATTGCGACAAACATTGTTAAAATCTCCCCAGTTTGAGCTGTGAAAAGACCCAAGTCTTTCGAACATTCATTTACGATTTTGAGAGAAAGAATTTCAACAAAATGAACAAATTAATATTTTCTTTTAAAATTAGGTCTGCTACATCATTTTGATATCATATAAAATGTTAAAAAGATGTATTGTTTAGAGAATAATTCAATTTTTGATTGACTGTGATTCATGATTATGAATATTTTTAAAAGGACTATTTTATTCATTTTTATCGTCATTTTCAAGTTCGGAATCAGTCCAAAAGTTAAATCCCGCAGTTCAGTAATATTAAGCTTTGGGAAATCTTCTAGTTCACTTTCATCAAAATCTTTCCAAATGACTCTCCTTTTGTCCAGTTTTTCGGACTGTACTCTTTGCTGCAAAGGATTTCCTGCTCAGATTAAAAACATGCTTTTGGATACAACATTGAAAACATAAAGAATTCGTTTCAAGATGACGATGTCATGGTAGTTGACAGGGGCTATCTTGATTGTCTGGAGTTTTTAGCAGAACTTGGAATAAAAACCGAAGTGCCCCACTTTCTGCCAAAAGGCCAGAAGCAACATACTACTCAAGAAGGGAATGAATCGAGGTATGTCACGAAGGTAAGGTGGGTGATTGAAAGTACAAATGGGAGAATAAAACAGCGGAAAGCTCTCAGTAACAGGTTGCAAAATGTACTCATTCCCAGTGTTAGAGATTTTGTTCCTATTGTCTGCACCCTGTGCAATGCTTTCCGCCCACCATTGGCTTCTAGCTCAAACACTGATCAAGTAGTTGCTGAAAGAATGTTGACTCTTTGCAGCAAAGAAAATCCTTTGCAGCAAAGAGTACAGTCCGAAAAACTGGACAAAAGGAGAGCCTTTCGGAAAGATTTTGATGAAAGTGAACTAGAAGATTTCCCAAAGCTTAATATTACTGAACTGCGGGATTTAACTTTTGGGAGTGTATCAAATAAAACAAGCTCAATCGTACATGACAGAACACTTAGATGATGAGGGTGATTAGAAGATTCTAGTTCACAGGGAACACCACTGATTAAGGCCCAAATCCAGTCCAGGCACACATCATCAAAGCTTGTGAATAGAGTATATTGTTAGAATTACGCCAATATTTCATTGGTATTGTACATATAAAGCAGGGGCAAGAGTTGTCAGATGTTGTGCTCATATTGCATCTGTGATATGGTACCTATCACATAACCGACATCAATCTCAAAAGCCCATAATATCAAAGGAATTTTTCAATCATGTTGATGAAGCAGTGCAGAAAGACCGTTAGACTGATTCTGAACTTGAAAATGACGATGAAAATGAATAAAACAGTCCTTTTAAAAATGTTCATAATCATGAATCACAGTCAATCAAAAATTGAATTATTCTCTAAACAATACACTACACATCCTTTTAACATTTTATATGATAACAAAATGATGTAGTAGACCTACTTTTCAAAAGAAAATATTAATTTCTTCATTTTGTTGGAATTCTTTCTCTCAAAATCGTAAACGCATGTTCGAAAGACTTGGGTCTTTTTACAGCTCAAACAGAAGACATTTTAACAATGTTTGTCGCAATATATTGATATTTTTTCACTTCAAAATGATTCATTATAGTTGTTTCTGGGATATTCAAACATTTTCTCGTAGAATTCACAAAGAAATCGGATCCGATTGACAGAGCAAAATCATTTATGCAATTATGACCCATCCAGACCTCCATACTTTAGAGCTCTGAAACGCCCCTTTGGACTCTGTTAATTTCTTAAATATTTCGGATGGATAAAGTAGACATGTGTAGCATTCTTTCATATAAATTTCATGTGTGTTCTCGAGGGGTCTTTTTTCTTCATAAGTTTACCCACATCCTTTGTGACCCCCGGGGTGGGGCCAGTTTTGACCCCAGGGACATAATTTCAGCAAACTTGGTAGAGGTCCACTAGAAAATGCCACATACCAAATATCAAAGCCTTCAAATTTCAGAGGAGAAGATTTTTAAAGTTTTCCTTCTTTGTTCCTATGTTCAAACTTGTGACCCCTGGGGTGGGGCCAGTTTTGAACCCAGGGATAAAATTTGAACAAACTTGGTAGAGGTCTACTAGGAGATGCTACATACCAAATATCAAAGGTCTACGCATTCAAGTTTCAGAGGAGATGATTTTTAAAGGTTTTCTTCTTTATTCCTATGCTCAAACTCGTTATCCCCCGGGGCGGGGCCAGTTTTGACCCTATGGACATAATTTGAACAAACTTGGTAGAGGTCTATTAGGAGATATTACATACCAAATATCAAAGCTCTACGCTTTCTAGTTTTAGAGAAGAAGATTTTCAAAGATTTCGGTTTTTTTTGTTTTGTTTCGTTTTGTTGCCATGGCAACCAGATTTATAGGTGGAATTAAATTTTTTGAACAATTTTGGTAGAGCTTCACCCAAGAAACATTCCTGCTAAGTTTCATGAAGATTGGCCCAGTGGTTTAGGAGGAGAAGATGTTTAAAGAAATTGTTGACGGACGACAGACGACGGACATTTGGAAACCACCATTTTGCCCTTTTCTACAATATTTTTTCTATCCTATTGAAAACATCCCATCATTACAACTACATTCATTTTTTAAGTTTTTTATCTACATAATTATATTCTGATTTTGGACCTTTTCTAAAAATTTGCCATTTTGCAGAGCGTTGATGTCAGTAATTTTTCTGAAAAGCCATGCCCATGTTTACAATGTTTTTTAACTACGGATGGGAAGAGTATGCAATTAATTAAGTACTCAATTGATGTTTGATTATACAATTTGCAATATTCGCAGTCGAGTACTTGGGTACTCGGGAATAATATGAAAAAAACTTTTATTTTAAATTACAGCTCTCCTGTTTCAAAAAGTCTGACAAAGAAAATGTGCAGGGTCATTTATGTGTAATATATTACCGTATAACAACCCCTTGGTCTACCGTAATTGAAATCTTATTAATTTGCAATCCCGTTAGTTAGCAATTTGGTGTCACAGAAAATCACCAGTTTTTCAAACCAACACCGGCTGCTGCTTATGCATTTCAATTTCACACTTGTGGGGTTTACATGCTTATCAACTCAAGTGTTCATCAGACATTCACATTGAAAATTGCAAAATCAAGGATAGCAATCAATCTTTTCTGATCAGATGCAACAAGTGCCTTCAGAGACGGGTTATGCTCCCCGAACAAACGCTTGTCATAAAATGTATGAAATTAATGTAAATTGACTTCTTTTATCCTAAAAGAACCTATTCATGCCCCCAAAAACTGAAGTGAAAAGGCATTTACTATCTTGAGAGATATTACCAATATTACAGAAAAACAATTTTTTACATGAAGCCTCCTTTTTCCGCGACGCAGCCTGTAATTGAGAAACCGGGAAAGAGGTATCATAAACCATTTTTTACACGAAGCCCCCTTTTTTCGTGATGCACCCTGAAATTGAGAAACCGGGGAAGAGGTATCAAGGCAATGTTCCAACAAGTTCAGGTTTGAAATTTCATTAATTTTTTAGCACTAATGTAAGAGATATTAGAGAAAAACAATTTTTAACATGAAGCCCCCTTTTTCAGCGACGCAGCCTGTAATTGAGAAACCGGGAAAGAGGTATCTGGGCAACGTTCAAACGAGTTCAGATTTAAAATTTCACGAAGTTTTGAGCACTGATGTAGGAGATATTGGTGAAAAACAATTTTTTACATGAAGCCCCCTTTTCCCGTGACACAGTCTAAAATTGAGAAACTGAGAAAGATGTATTTGTGCATTGTTTCAAGGAGTTCAGATCTGAAGTTTCATAAAATTTGGTCCAGGAGTTGTGGAGAAATGGCTTCAGACAGACGAACGGACGCAGGGACATACGCACAGCGTTGCGACTATATGCTCCCCCAAAATGTTTCGGGGAGCGTAAAAATACAGCCTTGAAACTGATCATATTTGACAATGTCTGTAAATACTATAGGCACCTATAGCCATGTAAAGAAATCAATTACCTACATTCGCCCGCATGTTAAGCAATTTACTGAATTACCGAACTGTTCGAGTGCATGTTTTGGTCATTTCCTATTTCTATTTTAAATTCACTGTCTTCACTCGTACATAAGTCTACTTCGTATAGGGTATCTAGCTTGTCTATGAACTTTGACAACACTAGGCCTATACTTCTCAGCGGTGATTTGAAAACATTCGGAAAAAATATCGACATATGATTTCAAGGACTTGAGGACAATCGCTAGGTACAGCAAAAAATCACCTACATTTGCAGGCATATTTAACAATTTGTTAACTGAACAAACTTTTTATTTGGCGTGTTTCGGTCATTTCCTATTTTCATTTCAAATTAAATGGTTCACTCTTATATCATCGTACTCCGTTCTAGGTATCTAGCCTGTCGTTATATGTTGATAACACGACGCCTGTACTACTCAGTGGTGGCTTGAAAACATGCAGAGAAAAAATTAACATATCGTTGCAAGTGATTAATCATTTGACAATGTTTTCTCTAATTTATAGAACGCCGAGATCAGAATAATTTCCAAAATGTCAGAGCAAATGTCCTTCTATTCAAATGAACTTTTTTAAAAGTTTTCCACAATTTATATAGTGCAGCTTAAACTAAAACAATCACAATGGATGACGAAAAACCCTTGCAAAGCCTCGTAGACTTATATAAACTTACTGTACTGATGACTGCAATTGACAAGTAAGATACTAACATCTATTAACCAATCTTTCTAAAATTTAGCAGAACACATAGTGTTAGATATTAAACGTGACCTGCAGTCACTGAAAATTGCATAAAGTGCAAAATAAACTTACCCCTAGGGTTACGGTTACCCCTATCACAACATGCGGTATAAATCGTTTTCCCTTTCCGATTAGCTGAAATGCAGAATATAAGCTCTTCAGTCAAGCAAATCAAGTCTATGACCTGCATTTTCTTTTATCTCAAGTTTACATCTGTACTGGCGAGTAAAAGTGGTCCTTACATGTAACTGAATTTGGAACAATAATGAGAAAAGAGAGTTTAACAGCAGACATTGTCTTCTGTATCAAATGACATTAAGGTAGTGGACCCATAATAGAAAGCAGCCATTTCCACCAAAACATTATCCTAAAAATTTGCTACGATTGAAAATGAATACTATTACACTACTTTAACTAAATAATTTCAAGATAGATATTAAAGGAATTTCTGGTCGTTTTAAAATGTGCAAAAGTATTATATCTGTATAAATTCGTGTTTATCAACTATCAAGACGTTTCATTCCATGTTGCACTACAAGTGTTACGGGACCATTACCTTAATATGAACACTGCAATCCTTTACAGTCAAATAACAATCTACAAAAAGATTTTTCCAGAAAAAATATGGCTTTAGGGTTTAGCTATAGAAAGTCTCAATTGAAGGTATGGTTGTTGCATGCAAGAAATTGTTTGTTGAATAGATTTTTCCAGAAAAAAATATAACAGAAGAGTATAGCTATAGAAAATGTCTAAGTGAAGGTAGGGTGGTTGCATGCATGAAATCTCTATGAATGTTATGCATCAAGCATTCTATGTTCAATGTTTTACCGTTCACTGTTTCTCAATGATGGACAGTATAACACTATTCAAGTGCTTATCAAAACAAGAAATTGGCAAAGGAAATCCTAGAGCTCGCAACCGAACACAATCCAATAAACATATTTTACTTATATGCAATGATTTTTGAGTGAACTTCAAGAAGATACATGATATGCTTATTACTAAAAAATAAAATAAAACAAATTATAACAAGACTGACTATGTACTTGGACCATTCACGCTGAAGTATCCTTTGACAAGACACAACAGAAACCATCCCTAGAACTAGAGAAACCCAAAATTGACAAAAAAGTAAGCTTTCATTAAGGGATGACTTCAGACAGACAGCCAGAAGCCTCATTCACCTACACTACGTGTTGTATTAAATAAAGGGGCCTGTGAATATCATCTACATTACATACTCACCAATAACTAATAGTGGGATTACCAATGCGAATAGTAGGATTACCAATGTTACTATGAAAGCGGCTTTCAAAGTGTTTGCTGTAAATATAAAATTGAGACAAAATGTACAAAAAGGCCATTTAAAAGACTCACATTAAGTGTCATACGAGCCCAAGTTTGATACACATGTACTTGTGCCGTACATTTCACTTTCATCAACCATGTGCAAAACAAGTGACTCATTTTTTATTTTATTTTTGCTCATTGGTATCTTTTGGTAACCCAAACTGACAATATTCAGACTCAAATTTTATCAATAGATACACAATGAATGCCATACGTTTAAAATGTAGTCTTGCTGATATTCACAAGCTTTTTTCAATGACTTTTATTGGTGGTAAATTCTTCTCTACTGATTTGTTTTACAAATCGTTTTACTTTGATTAATCTGGCCAAATCCGGACACTGAAAGTTGCACACAATATTTTTAATCTTAATTCTAAGGCACAATACATTCCTCTTCCCCCTCCCCAAAGTTATGATGTGGTAGAGGTTTGCTAGATGAACGTATACATAAACAACACTAACATTTTTGCACTCAAGCCTATGTTAAACTTGTGACTCCTGTTCTAGAACAAATTAGGACCGCAGCGCTATGATCTGAACAATCTGTATAAAGGTCTACTAAATGGAACCAAAATGATTTCAAAAGAATTCAACACTTTCTTTTTGTTGCAACGCCAGCCACATTTCTATATGAAATAACAAGGGCTTCGCAGAGCGGCACATAAACACCCGAAGGGGCTTGTCAGTGAAATGAGTTGTAAGACGGATGGGACGCACTTCTTCATAATGTGTTCTATTAGTCTTTGAAGTTTCAAGATGATGGATTTTAAAGCTTGGAAGTTATGCTCTTTACAAAAATTCAAGCTGAAAATTAACAAAGGGCAATCATTCAAAAAGTAAAGGTGGCAGATTATGGTTCATGTGCACTGCACTTTTCGATAATGTGTTATGTCAGTATATGAAGTTCCAAGTTAAGAGCTTTTATAGTTTGGAAGTTATGGCCTGAACAAAAACTAAAAGTGAAAGTAAACATAGGCCAATAACTCAAAAAGTAAAGGTGGCAGAGTTATGGTTCATGTGCACTGCACTTTTCGATAACGTGTTATATCAGTGTATGAAGTTCCAAGTTAAGAGCTTTTATAGTTTGGAAGTTCCAAGTTAAGAGTCACAAGTTTAACATAGGCTTGAGTGCAAAAATGCTAGTGTTGTTTATGTATACGTTCATCTAGCAAACCGAACAAAAATTAAAAGCGAAAATAAACAAAGGGCAATAACTTAACTAGAAGGCCCTAAAGGGCCTGAACATGCTCTACTGGCAGAGAATTCAATTTTGCTTTTTCATGAAGATCTGACAAGAAATGCATACTTTGTCACGAAAACAAGAATTGGTAATTTTCAATTTGAAATGGTTTCTTTTCCCAAAATGTTTGTTGGATTTACTTCAAAATAGATAGGGTTGAAGCTATTGGTGAGATAAACAAACTGTGAAAAGTTTCACAAAAATCTAATTACAATTTTATCCCGTAAACAAGAATTTGAAATTTTCAACTTCAAATGGCTACTTTTCCCATAATGTTTGTTGGATTTTTCTCAAAATCAATTGGGTTGAAGCTACTGATAAGATAAACAAACTGTGTGATTTTCATGAAAATCTGGCAACAAATGCAGACTTTATTGCATAAACAAAAATTAGAAATTTTCAACTTGAAATGGCTACTTTTCCCATACTGTTTGTTGGATTTTTCTCAAAATCAATAGGGTTGAAGCTATTGATGAGATAAACAAACTGTGCAAGTTTCACTAAAATCAGGCTACAAACGCAGACTTTATCGCGTAAACAAGAACTTGAAATTTTCAACTTGAAATGGCTACTTTTCCCATACTATTTGTTGGATTTTTTTCAAAATCAATAGGGTTTAAGCTATTGATCAGATAAACAAATTGCAAGTTTCACAAAAATCGGGCAATAAATGCAGACTTTATCACGTAAACAAGAATTTGAAATTTTCAACTTGAAATGGCTTCTTTACCCATACTGTTTGTTGGATTTTTTTCCAAAATTCACAAACTGTGCAAGTTTCACAAAAATTGGGCAACAAATGAAGACTTCAGCGCGTAAACAAGAAAAAGACTAACGGACAGACAGATGGACGGAGGGACAGACGGACAGAAATACAGGCGGGCGGACGGACGACTGAAACCACGCCATGACATAAGCTCTGCTGGCTGAAAGCCAGTAGAGCTAAAAAACCAAGAATAGCAGAGTTATGGTTCCTTGTACACTGCTTTTCTCCATGTTTTCTATCAGTATATGAAGTTCTAAGTTAATACCTTTTATGTAGTTTCAAGTTGATACATTTTATGGTATGGAAGTAATGGCCTGAACAAAAATTCAAAGTGAAAAGTTTGTTATTTCAGAAATCAATGGCAGATAATTTTAGAACGCAAACAGGGATCCAAATTCTAAGAGTCAGGCGCACAACTAGGCATCATGGAGATTCATTGTGGCAAGTTTCAAATAATTCCAGATGGAAACTGTTTGAGGAATGGTGCACACAAGAAATTGCTAACGGACAGACGGACAGACGGACGACTGGGGGTATAACATAAAATGACCCTTTAGGCGTATAAAAATCAAACACAACTTCGGAGGAGTATTATAGCTCTAGCTTTTAGATGCAAGATTGCAAATGCATTAATATATAAGCCCAGATTAAACTTCTGACCCTTCATGCAGCGCAAAATGTTGACCCAAGGAAAATGATTAAATCTTGGTAGAGGTCTTTATGATTAAGCTGTGTGGTACCTCTCTGTTTCTCGAATTGTTTTACAAGCCTCTTCAATCACGAGTCATTAAACTATTTGATTGTTGGTAAATGGCTGACACATAAATAACCAAATTTTGTAAATTGTGTGACAGAACTGAATATTAAAGTCACCCTAAACAAGAGAGTCATGATGGCCCTGTAACGCTCCACTGGATTTTTATCCTTTTACCACACAAATTGAAGTGTTTATGACCCCGAAGAAGAGAGCTTTCGAAAACAATGAAGAATTTCAAATTTGTTCTCAAATTATAGTTTTATTAATAAATACTTACCTAATATTACAATATGGATTTCCTTTTCGGGTCCGCATAATAAACCTTCCGGAAATACGGAAGTAAACAAACTTTGAGCATGCGCAACCTCACTACTTCCGTTTATCCTCGTGCTACTTCAGTATTCCTTCGGCGAAACAGTTCGCCAAAGTACATACTAAATAACACGAGGGGAGGAGGGAGGGAAAGTTGTAATATTAGGTAAGTATTTATTAATAAAACTATAATTTGAGAACAAATTTGAAATTTTTATTTCATAAAATACTTACCTAATATTACAATATGGATTACTGTAGATTCCATAGCAGTATCAGCAATAGCGAGTGATTATTTAGCTAATTCACTAATGTGGATTACATACTACTGAATTAAAACAATAAAAAGAAATGATTACCTTCTCCCAACAAATAAGGTCTTTTTTCATTTCTGTACTCAATCATGATCCCTCCTATTTACAACATCTAGATGCGTTTCCTTCTTGAAACAGCATAATGTATACACAATATTCACCAAAAACTGTAAATAACCCAAGTTTCTATCTTGGCGGTCCGCCGAAAAAACAAAAATGTTTCGATTCTAGTGTGCCTCCACTAACCGAAGAAATCAACATTCACTGGTTTCAAATAGTGTCTTGTG
Source organism: Tridacna crocea (assembly GCA_943736015.1). Lineage (NCBI taxonomy): Eukaryota > Metazoa > Mollusca > Bivalvia > Cardiida > Cardiidae > Tridacna > Tridacna crocea. Next base: position 74,034,244 of record OX031058.1, on the reverse strand, counting down.
AAAGTGGTCTCCCTTGACCAATCTGCAGCCTCCATAACCTGCTGTAAAGATGCACCCTTGAATAAGGCCCAGGACGGTCCTACACTTCTAGTTGAATGTCCTGTGATTTTACCGTGAGACTTCTTCAATTTTTTATAACAATATTTTATTAAACTTATCAGCCATCTAGACACAGTAATTGAAGAAACTGGTTGATGAGGTTTATTTATAGCCAAAAACAGTTTCACAATGTCCTTACCCTTCTGATTTCTAAACTGTTCTGTTGCTTTTAAATAATAAGTCAAAGCTCTCTTGGGATCCAGCTTCTTATCTTTCTCCATGTGAGGCACAAAAATGTTTCTTCCCATATGACTGGGTCTTTCAGACTTCGACAAACCTGTTCGTATAAAAGTGACACCCTGCTTTTGAACGTTTACTAAACCTTCACCTAACTGCAAAGCTTGTAAATCGCTACATCTTCTAAACGTTGTTATGGCCACCAAAAAACAAGTCTTCCAGGTAAGAAACTTCAATGATGCATCTTTCAGGGGTTCAAATGGCTTTTCTTTTAAACAACCTAGAATGACAAGAAGATCCCATTCAGGAACTAATCTTTTCAAAGGCGGTCTTTCATTGAAAATTCCCTTCAACAATCTTATTACATGAGGATGTTGACCAACTGGTATATTCCCAATTGGTGCTAAAACAGAAGAAAGCATAGACCTATACCCATTTATAGTTCTATATTTTAGACCTTTCTCATATAAAAATGTCAAGAACTCTGCACAATTTACCAAAGATGCTGAATAGGTATCAATTTTGTGTTCAACACACCAGCTATTGAACTGTCTAAACTTACTCCTATAATCCTTTTGGGTCCCTTTCCTCCATGATTTTGATAATAGCTGTCTAGTTTTTTCTGAAAAACCTGTTGGAGAGAACTTTCTGTCGATAATAGCCATGCAGTCAGATGTAGAGACTCTACATTTGGATGCATCACTTTCCCCTTGCACTGAGATAACAGATCCACTTGGCACGGGAGACTTACAGGACAGGCTATTAGAAATTTCAGAATTTGTGGATACCAATGTTGTCTTGGCCACATTGGGGCTATCAATATCATTGTGCACCGATACTGCTGAAAGTGGTTCAGTACTCTGGGAATTAATTGGACTGGGGGAAATGCATAAGCAAACATGTTCTGCCATGCAATTGACAGGGCATCCATTGCATAAGCCTCCGGATGATGAATCCAAGAGCAAAACAGAGGTGCTTTCTTGTTCTCTATTGTGGCAAAAAGATCTATCATTGGCTTTCCCCAAATCTGAAATAACTTCTCTACCACTGATATGCTCAAAGACCACTCCGTAGCAAGAACTCTCTGACGACTTAATATGTCTGCAAAAATATTTTTGCTCCCCATTATATGAACCGCTTTCAGAGTAACTTTGTGAGCTATAGCATATTCCCACAACTGCATTGTCAGATTGCATAATTGTGTTGATTTCGTTCCCCCCTGACGATTGATATATTGACAAACAGTCGTATTGTCTGAACGAATCAACACATTTTGATTCTGAATATGCAATTGGAAATGCTGTAAACAGTTCTTCACTGCTTTCATCTCTAGACAATTGATATGAAGCATTTTCTCCATTAAGGACCATTGACCCTGACATGTTAGATTGTTCATGTGACCTCCCCATCCCCATTTGCCACTCGCATCTGTGGTTAGAGTCAGTGAAAAAACCTGTTTGACTAAAGATCTGCCCTTGGAAATGTTCTGAGTATCTAACCACCATTTCAGATGATGAGCTACTTGTGACGTAAAAGCAATTTGGTATGAAAAAGGCAGACGAGCTGGGTTCCAATTTTGTAACAAATGGAGTTGAAGAGGTCTCATAAACAGTCTCGAGTTTGGAATTAACTCCAAACATGATGCAATTATTCCCAACACAACTAGATATTGCCTGGCTGTAATGTTTCCCCCCAATAATTCTAGTACAGCTCTCTTCAGACTGTAAATACGCTCCTGTGTTGGAAAGACAAGGCCTTTCTTTAAATCGAATGAACTTCCCAAATAAGTTATGACCTGCACAGGAACTAGAAGGGGTTTTTCTTTGTTTATCATTAAACCTAGTCGATAAAGGAGACTGAGCAACAAATCTCTTTTTTCGACAAGATCTTGCCTCAATTGATTTAAATTCAACCAGTCGTCTATGTAACTTGCCAAACGAAGCCCGTTTTTCCTTAAATGAGCGACAATTACTGCCATCACCTTTACGAACGTTCTCGGGGCACTCGTTGGACCGAAACATGTACAACGGAACTGATAAGCCACTCCTTGGAATTGAAATCTCAGAAATTTCCGATGACCCTTGAATATCATTATATGGTGATATGCATCTTTTAGATCGATTGATATCGCCCAATCTCCCTTTTCTACCATGTTGATCACCTTTGTAAGAGTGTCCATTTTGAAGTGCTGTTTTCGGAGATACACATTGAGAGGTTTTAAATTGATCACTGGTCTCATTCCTCCAGTTTTCTTTGGAACGAGAAAAAATGTACTGTAAAAACCTTCTTGAATTTGACTTGGAGGAACAATCTCTATTGCATTTTTTTCTAACAAAAAATTTATTTCTTCTTTTATAAGATTTTGTTGTTTTACAGGAACATTGGTTGCTTTCACACCATTGAAGGGAGGTATCTTTTGGAACTCCAACTTGTAACCATCCCTTATGATGTCCAAAACCCATTGATCCTGTGTAATTTGTTCCCATTCGCTTAGAAAATGAACCAGTCTGCCCCCAACAGGTATCTCCGGAAACTTTGCAATTATGCTTACCTTGTCATTTGTCAACTGGTCTCTCCAGCTGACTCTTTCCCGTACTTGTTGCTGAACGTCTTGGATTGGAGTTTCGAAAAGAACCTCTCTGTCTTCCAAATCCACGACTCTCCTGAGCAGGTCTATTCTGCACTTTAGGGATACGGAAATTGTTCCATTGTCCAGATGCTGGCTTATCTGCACTTTTGTCGTTGTTAAAACGTTTACTGAAATCTGATTGACCACTGAATTTTCTTTTTTGTCTCTGCACATCTGGTACTAAATCCTCGACTTGTTTCTTCTTTTCTTTCCGTTCTTTCAACAAGGTCTCTAACTGAGGACCAAAAACACCCTCGCCCGACAATGGCAAATTAGCGAACTATAAACTGTCGTGTTGGTCATATAAACCAGTATCTGTCATAGCAACAGTTCTACGGCTGATATGATGCAAAGCACCAGTCCTTCCTAATTGATCTAATACCTTGGTGGACATGGAGAAAATGTCTTTTACTTGCTTAATAGCAGAATCTTTTTCAAAAGAAGATGATTCAATAAACTGCAACAAATTTCCCAGACTCTGTTGAACATAACACTGCATTATCAAACCCAATCTAGCAGCATGCTGGCCTTTAAAACAAATTTTATCCACCATTTTACATGGTTGAGTGTACAGAACCTTGCCCTTGCTCCTAGCAAAAGAAGCCTTATTGCCGTACCTTTTGACTAAACAACAGTCAACTATAGAGTCCAATGATGGAACTTTCAAGAACTTCTCAATTCTTCATCTAACGGAAATAAGTCAACATTCTCTTCCGAAAAAGCTGTGAGAAAATTGGGTTCATTGCACCTGAAACTGCTCTCAATCACCTCAACTTGTGATTTATCCAAAACAATGCCTTCTTTATCAGTCTTTTTCTTGACCATGGCATCTTCTCCAAACATTTCAAAGAGACATTTCTGTGTTTTGTCACTCAAACTGTTCTCTTTCTCTGCCTCGTTATTATCCGAGGAGTCAAAATTGTCTGTATCGGCAAATAATGACACTGTATCTGTTCTATCGTGTCTATCTGTCGTGGATTGACGAGAATTTTTATCCACACCACTACTGCCGGCCGAGTTTGTCTCGGGTACAATCTTTTCAAAGGCCTTTGTGACCAATGATTCCAATTTATTGAATCTCATTTCCAACTCGGAATACCTAGATTTCTTTTTCTTTCGTTTTGCTTTGTGCAAAACTGTCTCGGACCGTGACACCGACTCGTCACTATCCTGCTCCGAAAGCTTGGCAGCGTCCGAGAATTCACCGTCTTCCGACATGAATGCAAAAAAAAATGAAGTCCAAAATTAAATTTAAAAGCCACGTGGCACCACACAGAAGGTCTTAACATAAACGTTGCGAACTGTTTCGCCGAAAAAGGAAAACTGAAGTAGCACGAGGATAAACGGAAGTAGTGAGGTTGCGCATGCTCAAAGTTTGTTTACTTCCGTATTTCCGGAAGGTTTATTATGCGGACCCGAAAAGGAAATCCATATTGTAATATTAGGTAAGTATTTTATGAAATAAAACTGTCAGGCAATACAAGCAGGTTTATTCTTTGGCGTGAAAGGTAAAGTTCTTGGAAACAAAAACTCAATGATAAAACCTTACTTTCACTTTAATATTCCACTTATGTAAGCATAACTATAAGCATCGAAACAAGAAGGCCCTGAAGGGCCTGAATATGCTCTACTGGCAGAGTTTGCTTTTAAATAAAGCATACATTAGGAATTTATTATGCAAAAAGGCAAAAAATTGACATTTTCAACACAAAAGGCTACTTTTCCATTACAGTTTGTTTATTTTTTTCAAACTCAACAGGGTTAAAAATCTATTGAAGGGATAAACAAGATGAAAAATTCACAAAAATCTGATCACAAATAAATACTTTATCATGTAAACAAGCAATGAAATTGTTCTACTTGAAATGGCTACTTTTCCCATACTGTTTATTGGATGTTTTTCAAAATCAATAGGTTTTAAGCTATTGATGATATAAAGAAGCTACGCAAGTTTCATGAAAATCTGACCTCAAACGCAGACTTTATTGCATAAACAAGAAATGAAAGTTTTCAACTTCAAATGGCTACTTTTGATATTGATAAGGTAAAGTAACTCTGCAAGTTTCATGGGAATCTGACCTCAAATACACACTTTATCACATAAATAAGAAATGTAAATTTTAAACTTAAAAATGGCTACTTTTGCCAAACAGTTTGTCAGATTTTTTTCAAAATCAATAGGGTTTAATCTATTGATGAGATAGACAAACTGTGTAAGTTTCACGGAAATCTGACCAAAAATGAAGACTTTAATACATAACAAGAAATGAAAGTTTTCAATTTCAAATGGCTACTTTTCCAATACTGTTCATTGGATTTTTTTCAAAATCAATAAGGTTGAAGCTATTGATAAAATAAGGAAACTCTGCAAGTTTCATGGAAATCTGACCAAAAATACAGACTTTATCGCGTAAACATGAAATGGAAATTTTAAACTTGAAATGGCTACTTTTCCCATACTGTTTGTCAGATTTTTTTCAAAATCAATAGGGTTAATGGTATTAATGAGATAAACAAACTGTGAAAGTTTCACGAGAATCTGACCTAAAATGAAGACTTTATCGCGTAAACAAGAAAAAGACTAACGAATGGACGGAGAATGGAAACCACGCCATGACATAAGCTCTGCTGGCTTTCAGCCAGTAGAGCTAATGAATCACCCTTCCTTATAACAGAATATTCTCTATCGAAAAGCTTTAATATCTATCGCAAATCATGTATCACTACAGTCTGATAGTCAAGGGAGGTAAATAGTAACACACTTTAACCTTTATAACAAGAGTAATTTCCCTTGATAAATGTTCAAATTGAAGTGACTATATTATGGAAGACCATGTGAAACTTGTGATCATTGAAATAAGCCTAATTTGACCCCCAGGCCTATAATATCATGAAACTTATTAAAAGTCCATTAGATAAGGCTACATGCCAAATTCAGTAGCCCTGGGCCTTGTGGTTTCAGAGAACAAAGTTGTTAAATTTCATTTTCAGTTTTGTTGCCATGGCAACCGGTTTTTGGAAGGAATCAAATAATTCTGAAGAGGACCTTGGCAGTGAAGTTTCATTAAATTTTGATGGGTACTTTCCATTTTTTGAAAATGGTCAGCCAAGAAACATTTCTGTAAAATTATTTAAAAATCTGATCTACCGTTTCAGAGAAGAAGAATTATAAAGAATTTCTTCATGGCCATACAGTGCAAGTAGCCCCCATTCACCACAGCCATGTTACTTGATGGTTCAAAATTTCGCGAACAATTTTTGAAAAGGGTCAGCCAAGAAACATTTCTGTAAAATTATTTAAAAATCCATCTACCGTTTCAGAGAAGAAGAATTTTAAAGAATTTCTTCATGGTCATGTGGTGCAAGTAGCCCCCATTTACCAGAGCCATGTTTTTGATGGATCAAAATTTCGCGAACAATTTTTAAAAAGGGTAATCCAAGGATCATTTCTGTGAAATTATTTCGAAATCTTACTAGCGGTTTCAGAGAAGAAGAATTTTTAAGAATTTCTTAATTTCCCTATAATGCAAGTAGCCCCAATTCACCAGAGTCATGTTTCTTGACGAATCAAAATTTTGCGAACAATTTTTTAAATGGGTCACCCAAAGAACATCTTTTGTGATTTCAGAAAAGAATTTTTAAGAATTTCTTCATTTCCCTGTAGTGCAAGAAGCCCCCATTCACCAGAGCCATGTTTCTCGATCAAAATTTCACGAACAATTTTTTAAAAGTGTCACCCACAAAATATCTCTGTGAAATTATTTCAAAATCTGACCAGCTGTTTCAAAGGAGAAGATTTTTAAAGAATTTCCTAGAAAATTCTATTTGGTTGCCATGGCAACTACAGTTTTTAATGGAATCAAATTCTGTGAACAACTTTTAAAGAGGACCTCCCAAGGAACATTCCAGCCAAGTTTGGTCCAAATTGGCCCAGCGGTTTTGGAGGAGTTGATGTTTAAAGAATTGTTGACGACACACGACGCACTGACGCACGACGCACTGACGGACAACGGACACCAGGTGATCCTAAAAGGTCCCCTTGAGCACGTTGTGCTCAGGTAAGGTAATAAAAAGTAATGCACGCACAGACGCACGAATGCACAACGGACACAGAGGTATGACATAAGCCCGCTTGCCTTCGGTCAGTGGAGCTAAAAATTATCAACACGCTACCCCATTTAGTTTTTTAGACCAGACAATTCCTATTGTCAGTTTGTTTTCTTGCATGAACTTAACAAAAATGACATCCAAATGTTATTGATCTAAAATATAGTCAATATTCAACCTTCAGTCTTCATTTCAATGCTTTTTGTTCAGCCCAAGATAGTAATCATCAATTCCCAGTTTCAGAGTCATACGATTCTGTCCCCTAGTTCTGGCAGGGAAGACCTTTTGAGGCTGAAAGGCCATCTTTGTTGTGTGATCAATTTCAATAAAATTTCTTTCCACTGATCTAATGTGTCTGAGAAATTCGATTTGATCTCCTTATCCAGAACAGAATCAGTTAAGTAACCTTGGACAGATCTATATAGCTAACCCACCACACTTAATTATAGACTATTAGTTACAGAAATACTTGAAACAAAAATTAAACATCTGAGAGAACTTGAAATGTGTAACTAACATGTATGTACAACAACATCACAAAGGTGAGAGTCTTGGTAGAGTTCCATATTCAAACAAGGACCTTCAGAAATCTTTATTGACAAAAATTTTTAATACATACATACAACGTATAAACAAAAAACTTTCACTACATACTTTGACCTTGAACTTTGAGACAGCAACATGGGTTTGCTTACATGTCTGTTCATGGTAATTATTTGCGCCAATTTATTTTGAAATCAAACAATGCACATCATAGTTAATGGCCAGACAAAAACATCACCTCTTCCAAGAGTACAGACAGCAGTAGCAATAAATGCCTAGCTGTCATTTAATGGAAGGCTATAATGAAGGCTAGGATACCAACTATGACTTGCAAGGTGATACCAACTATGACTTGCACGGTAAGTCTTAGAAACTCCATTTTGTTTGCTGGTAAGTTACTTTCAACAAAGATTCTTAAAATCGTGAGAAAAGTACTGCTGCATGCCCTGCTGATAATCTGCATGTAAAATATAAGTAAGGGAGATAACTCCAATGTTCAAGTCTGAGTTGTCCTTTATTTCATGGTCTAAGCTGCTTTATTTAACCCTTTCCCAAACGACAAATTTTAGACGCTTCCAAATTCGAGTTTGCAGATGAAGATGACAATTTCAAATTTGCTAAAAATGGGAGAAAGTTCTCCAAATGAGTAGAAAACACTGTGGGAAAAGGAAACATGGCTCGTTACTAGCAATTTCTCCTTTTCCCACAGTGTTTTCAAAAGACTTGTACTGCAGACACATAAAAACAAGGGCTTGTTTGGGAAAGGGTTAATATAATTTAAATAACGTAACTGGTGAAAGATTTACGGCCTGCAAAAGATTTTACCAGCAGAGGAAAAAAATTGAAAATAAATAGAGTATCAAATATTGCAATCTTAAATGCATCTCTCCTTGATATCCTAACATCATCCCTATTCATCATAATAAAAAACATCAATCCTCATCTTGAAATTGTGCTGTTGACTTTTAATCTTGTGACATGGCTCTTGTATATGACAAATCGTCTATCCATGGAAATCCTTTTTGCCACATAATTTCGAAGACCAAACCAAGTGGGATGGACTCGAACAACCAACATTACCTTAAATGTAGCAAAACTTGACAGTGCAAGTGAAAAGTATGACCTTGACGTGTCAGCCAGCCAAACAATTTTGAATCATTTTTTTGCTTATCCAGGATGATCGTTTTCACCATATAATTCATAAAATCTTAACAATTCATCTCCTATGGGCCGCACAAGATTGTCTATTAAGGCTATATCTGTATCAAATATTGACGAAGTTAAACCAAGCACTGTGACCTTGACTTTATGAGTTGGCAACATGGTCGTTACACACTACATATTTTCCACCCATGGTAATCATTTGTGCACTATTATTTGGGAATCAGACTATGCATCCAAAAGTTATGGCTAAACAGAAACACCTGTCAAGACTAAAATAATAAGTTCGACCAAGCAGTGTGACATTGACATTTAAGCTGTCGACACAGATTTGCACATGACTCATTATCCATCCATGGTGATCATTTGTGCCATACTATTTGAAATCTGACAATGCACCTGGAAGTTACTGTCCAGACAGGTAAACCTGTAATCTCTAGAATTTCAGAAAATATGGACGAAGTTCAACATGCACTGTGAAACTGACCTTTAAGCTGGTGACAAGCTTGTTGCACATGACATATTGTCCATGATGATCATTTATGCCATACTATTTTGAAATTGGACAATACACCTGGAAGTTGTGGCTGAACACAAACATCACTATTTACCGAACACGCACCAAGATCCACACAGACGGGTTACATTATATGCCCCCTCCTTTTTATGACGGGCCATAAACAGGATTTGTAATTCATTTAATAGTCAATAAGTCAGATTTATAAACTTACAATCAGAGTCAGCCTTATCAGTTGTACCGCTTAGAATAGTTGAAGACAAGTCTGTTGTTATCACAGTTTCAGATGGTGAAGTAGATTGTGAGGTGTATGGGGTTTTAGCATTAGAATGTGTAGACTGAGGATTTTGACTACGGCTAGTGGTCTCTGGATCCTCACTAAAACAAAATAAGACAAAGATGTCAGGAAAACAATGATCCATAATGATGAAAACATCCCTCTGTAGCAAGATATACCACTAATTCTTGTGCAGTGCTTACCACACTTTACCTCCTTTCTCAAAATTGCTAAGAATCTGTTCATATAATTATTTTTAACCTTACAGGTAAATCAATTTATTTGATCTATGCTCTGGCGAATAGGGGCTTAATGTATTTTTGCTATGCATGATACCAAGGTATGGTGCACATACTCATTGACAAAATGGAGCCTCGTTTTTTAACAATCCACGTAGCTTGTGTTTTGGACAAACAGGAAATTGACCAAAAGTTTTGCCACTGGTCTGCCTGTGTGGATTGCGCAAGCTCACCTGGATCGATACTTTTCGCAGATGCATTAAACCCCCTTTTCACAGAGCATGGCCATTTTTTAAAAATTTCTTACAACAGTGTTTTTAAAGTTACCTTCATTACCTCCTTATTTTCAAGCAATAATTATATACCCCTTTACCGCACAATCACTCATAGTAACATCCCTGAGGAACAAAGCTTTTGGACACATTGTCAGAAAAGCAGAAAACATTGGTTACGCCATATAGAACTGACGGATTTGATAAAAAAAACATTTGTTATTTGCATCATAAGGCCTATCAGTTCCAAGGCATAATAATTTTGTCTACATACTTGTCAACCAGAACAGAACAGAACATATCTTTTATTTTCACCCCGGTATAGCAAATATGCAACAAGGGCAAATGAAATAATAAATTTGAATGTGCCTGCTTGGGTATCTCAGTGATAAGTGTACTTTAATTGTGTCCAGGTGCCTGCAGGTTCGCTACCAAGTTGAGGCAAACTTTCTTTCCAGAGATTTTTATCCTCTCACCTCTCTTGCCGTGACTTGTGTTATGGGAGCTCATTCCTTCCTTACTGCATAGTTTCTTTCCGTATAAAATTAATACCCATCAACTGCATTGGGAAGAATACTCTTTAGCTCAGTGGTTAAGGTGTTGATCTTTCAAGCCTACGTGTAAATAAATAAGGATCTTTTCCGCATGGGTTTCAATCCTGTGATGTGCAACTGATATTTCAGCTTTGCATTTGTTGCAAACCTTATGTTCGTACGATGGGGGCTCGTCCAAGATGGGCCACTTTCAAATGAGCCATTTGTTGTCTATAAAAAAGAAGAACTGCCTAATAAGGCTTTCTGCTATCAAAATGATATTTAAAAGGGGTTGTGCTACGGGCGATCAATACTTCTTTACTACATAGGTTCTTCGTGTATCAAATCTTTACCTAACAACTGCCTTGGCGAGAATTTTTTTTTATTACAGAGGTCAGTGCACCTACACACATATTTCCTGGCTTTCTCACTCTGTCCCCTGTAATAGGACCCAAGCTGTTTCAATGGCATTAAACTCCAATACAAATCAATTGTCAGCTGATCAATTTTTCAGCACTTGAAATACAACATTCAAATATAACATTTGCACATCTACATTTCCTTAAAGATATCAGTTAAAAGTTAAATTCTATGATAAAAGAAAACAAAAGAAAAGGAGTGCAAAATTAGCTTATGCATTTTTGCACAAAATAGGCTAATAAGCAGGTTGATTCTAGTATGACCCAAAATATATTTGCTTTTTTACAGTGGATTTCTAAATGTAATATAAATGTAGATCCAGGCCTCATCTCTTGTGATACCTGCTCTGCCTTATGGTTTAAAGTAGCATCTTGCTAAAAAGGTATGTATTTTCAAGTAACAGACTATAGTAAAACATGTATAATTTAATGAACTTTGTTTATTTCTAACTAAGAATATAATAAATTAACACAAGTACAGCTGGACTTGGATGAACAGCTTACATCTAAAAAATACCTTTGCTTCTTTTAAACGTATGTTCCAAGCATCATCTTTCCTAGTTAACATTTATCAGTACCCCTGTCAAGTCATATGATAATTTTGCCTTTGCTTCTTTTTAGTTCCGTTTTAAGCATCATCTTTTCTAGTTAACATTTAACTACCTATGATGTATCTACCAAGTCTAACTTCCATGCAAAATTGTGCACTTTCCAGCTGCTGTAATTTTTTCTTGTAGTTTCCAATAATGCATTTTTTTTAGTTTTGAGATGAACTGCAGGGAGCATTAAATGTGTTTCAAAGCTTTTCAGATAAAGAAGTCAAGACAAATGAATGAAGAATACAGAGTTTTAACTTTAATAGATGCATTACGATACTTACACACACTTGTCAGAATATTTTGTTCTATGTCCGCTTGTACAATATAGAACACAGGTTCCATCTGTAAGTTTACAAACACATTATGTAGTTGAAAACAATCATGTAAAACAGGGACAATCAACACAAGTTTTGGTTTTACAAATAAAAAATGTAGTTGCAAAAGGATGAATTGCACATCAGAGTGAAATTAATTTGTCATTATTCTTTTTTTTTTTCTAAAATGGTCTTGTGGGAGACGAAAGACAAAGAGTGACGAAAAGGAAGGAATGTATGGGTCGATACTAAGATCACCTTCAAATCATCTCCCATGCTCTCTCTATTGATTGATGATTAACAAGAGGACCATGATGGTCCTATATCGCTCACCTGAGTACTAAGCAGCAAAGGTCTACAACAAAGATTATAATTACCAAATATCGAGGTTCAAGGGCTAATGATGATAAAACAAGAACGGCAAATTGTTGCAAGATATGCGATCCCACCGCCAATTGTAAAGGAGGTATAATAGTTGCAAAGGGCAGGCAATGCGACGAACGATTTGACTTGAGACCTCAAAATCTACTCTGGACAAGCAAACAATACTGTTAAAATAAAGATCAAAGTGGAATTACTCAAAATTCATGCTAGGAAGAGTTATTGTTCTTGAACACTCTACTCAACCTGCATACCAATTTTGAAGTCGTTCTGACTTGAGATGACAAAGTTATATTCCGAACAAGTATTCAATGCAGACTCATGTGAGATTTTATTGAGACAGACATGCTAACCAATTTTCAATTCAGCTTAGCAAGAAATGTGGCCTCAAGAGTGCTCACAAGAAGACCTTTAAAGATTTCCCTCTTTATCCCACAACATAGGGCCATTTTCAACACTAGGGCCATAATTTGAGGTATGTGGGTAGAAGGCCACTAGATGATGCTATATGCCAAATATGAAAGCTCTGACCATTGGGACAAGAAAATTTTCTAAGATTTCCTTCTTTATCGCTATGTGAAATCTGAGACCCACAACATAGGGCTAATTCTTTACATCAGGGACATAATTTGAAGTATTTTGGTAGAGGGCCATTAGATTATACTACATGCCAAATATGAAAGCTCTGGCCATTACCATTCGGGCAAGAAGGTTTTTAAAGATTTCCTTCCTTGTCTCTATGTGAAATCCAATACCAACAACATTGGTTCAATTTTCACACCAGGGCCATAATTTGAAGTATTTTGGTAGAGGGCCACTAGATGATGCTGCATACCAAATATGAAACCTCTAGCCCTTACGGTTTGGGACAAGAAAATTTTCTAAGATTTCCTTCTTTATCTCTTTGTGAAATCCGAGACACCACAACATAGGGTCAATTTCCACCTTAGGGCAATAATTTGAAGTATTTCAGGAGAGGGCCACTAGATGATGCTACATGCCAAATATGAGAGCTCTAGCCCTTACTGTTTGGGACAAGAAGATTTTCTAAGATTTCCTTCTTAATCTCTATGTGAAATCTGAGAACCCACAACATAGGGCCAATTTCAAACTACAGCCATGATTTGAAGTATTTTGGTAGAGGGCTACTAGATGATGTTACATGCCAAATATGAAAGCTCTAGCCCTTACAGTTTTGAACGAGAAGATTTTTTAAGTTTTTTCACTCGGTTGCCATGGCAACCAGAGTTCTTCATGGAATTCAAACCTTTGAAGTATTTTGAAAGTGCATCTTCTAGGGATCATTTCTGTGAAGTTTGATTGAAATCTGATTGTTAGTTTAGGAGGAGAAGATTTTTTTGTAATTGTGAACGGACAGACGGACGACAGACATTGATCGATCACAATTGCTCACCTTGAGCACTTCGTGCTCAGGTGAGCTAAAAATTATTTCACACCTACATTACAACAACAAATGAAATCCATTTGATACTACGACATGAGTTCAAAATATCTGCGTCCGTACTGAAGTCACAGAATCCTGAACGCGCTTTTTTCAGAAAAGGCTAGGGTCTTGACCAACCATACAGAAATTTATTCTCATAAGTCACCATTATTCATTAACTAAAAACCTATTTTTTATCAAAATGCTGATTTAAATAAAATAGCTTACAGACTTTGGCCAAATGGTTCAGAAATTAATGTCCTCTGTGTTAGCTATTACAACATAATTATGCACTTTTTGCTACTCTTTTCTAGAACCTTGAATACCACAGGTTTAGTAAGTAAAATATAGGCCAGCAGTGTGCCCCCCCTCTTCCTGGGGTCGATTTTCCAGACTATTATTGTGTTATACCACAATGTCACTTAAGCACATTTCCATAGTTTGCTCTGGTAATTGGGGCTTATGCAAGTTATAGAGGCAAAAGGTCATCAGGTGCACCTCTGATTGCATCTTACCAACTCATCAGCAATGTACATGTTTTTGTAATTTTAGTCCTTGTTCAAGTCCCAAATGATCTCAGGTAATGTAATAAGCAAATACAAAGGTACTTCTCTACATTTGTTACCATATACAAGAGTGTTTAGTGCAATTCAAAGCACTAAAAGCCCTGAATTTTTGCGGTTTAAGCTTCTAAAATTCAGATTAGAAAGTATTGGATATTTTTCAGATAAAACACATTTTCCAGGTAAAAGATGCTTTGAATGCATGTTACAGGAAACCTATATGACGTTTTCAGATTTACATTTGACCACTTTACGATAATGAATAAATCGGAAGAACTAATATCAAGATTCCAATATATTTTTGAAAGTTTTATTACAGTTGTTGGGAATTTAATTATTATCTAATAATTTTCTTAGTGTATTGAAAAATGATCTTAAATTTACTGGTATGCCTAAATTCATGAAATTGTTATATTCTTTACAGTAAATGGAAACTTTCAGTGTAAATCAAAGCCCTTAAGTCACTAATACATTATTGACCATCAACCTATTCCATCTAAAAAAAAAAAACAGACATTAATATTTGAATATACAATACATCTTGATCCTACTTGATAAGAAGACACTGCTAATGTTAGCCACAGTGCCTTTTTTGTTTATTTATCATTTTAGTTACATCAATTAATGAAATGAAAATACTTAACATTCAATTTGTCTTGACAAAGTTTGAAAAGTCTGATCTACATTCATATATATACTTTCGATTACCTGTGCGACACATATACATGACTGTTACTGCTAGAAATCAGACAGCTCCTCTTTTTAGACAAATTAGTTTAGTAACACGGAGACTTGTTACCTATGAATATTGCCAAGATGGGTTGAATTTCCCTTTTGGATTTGACATTCTAAAGAGGCAGATATACACAGAATCCAGTTACAGCGGGCAAAAGTGACATAGGGAATGAGAGGTCGTATTTCCTCTGTGAAACCATCATCATCCTCATGCATGCTTGCAAAATTTGTGACTGCTTGGTTTGTCATGGCAGCTAAGTTTTTTGTTACCTATCTTAGTGTATGTCATATTTACTGTTTGCCATCATGACACTAGGACCTTTGATGCAATGATTATTAAACAAGGCAATGGTATAAGTGTTGAACATGGGATGCTTTGGCTCGGGTATATCAACTCCTCTATTCTGAAAATATACCATGGAGAGCCCTAGTTTTTTCCCATTCTCTAGTGCACTTTAATCCATTTTTTTCCATCTTATGTTAACTTTAAAATGAAGGCCATTTTGTGTGTTATAAAGTAGTGTTCAGTTTTTGGTCATCATTGTTTTTTGTTTTAAAGATCATGGAAAATCTTTCAATAACAATCCTTATATTGCCCAGATTATCTTGAACTTCAATCACACTGGAGAGACCTTACGAACTTGCTCCTGGTCAACGTTACTGTCCCTGTCAATTTTACGTACCCGTTCGAGTAAAAAACATGGCTGCGCCCACAAGATTACACAAGGTAAGCACAAAAACATAATTTTTTTAACATATTATTGAATAGATATGCAGTTGCAGGTTGTCGCACGGAATGTCTGGGATGTCAGTGCACGTTAATCTCTAGTTCTTTTGGTGGTTAATCGTTTGTTGAAGACGTTTAATCCAACAAAGTTTCGCCGGGGACTACGATTTCTGAAAAAACACTACTTGGAGTCTCCAAAAACCCTTGTAAAACATATACACTCAATATTCTGAAGTGTGTGCCGTGTCAGATGACCAATACAGTGATTATCCTCAGCACTATAGACCGATAAAAAATCAAATTGCAGTTATTCAGGGATATTTTGCCATTTTTACATTACAACGTAAGATGCTCCTACAGTCAATACAACGATTCAGCTTCTGAGCTGAAAATACGGTAAGCGTATGGGTTTGTGTTACAGTGAACAATTTTGTTATTAAGTTGGTCAAGATTCTATATTAATCATCGTAGTCACAGTCGTAGTGTAGTTAAATAAATACTTGAATGGAAGTACAATTCTACAACACATTTGAACTCTTCTTTCTATCAATAGGCCTAATGTTACTGGGCATGTTCAGGCGATCTCGGGTTCTCTTTTTCTATCCCCAATTTTATTAAGCTGGCAGAATCAGACACCCATCGTGAAGAGAGAGAGAGAGAGAGAGAGAGAGAGGTATCATTAGGTAGACTGGTCCTTGAACATACAGAAAATTGACCTAAAGCGAAAAGTCTTGGTCCACTTCTGCCTGCACGGAATGCACAAGCTGACCTGGGCAGATTCTTTACGCAGATGCATTAAGCCCCCTTTCCACAGAGCTGATCAATATTCAAAGCATAGTATTAGATATTAATAGTTACTTTTACGTGTGCCGCTTACAAGGCATACGAATGGTTGGTCGTTGATGATCATTATTATTAAATCATATTCACAAAAACGAGTCTCTTGATGACGATATCGAAGATGGTATTTATAATAGTTATGGATCTTCTGCAAGATAGTTATGACAGATATCCTTTGCAGGATACTGTCTGTCATCAAGCTCTTCATCTATATCACAGGAATTTGACATTCTATAACCAAAATAAATGATCAAATATGAAAAAATATCTCCCCTATATAATGTAAACACAAAGACTGCAACGTCTCGATTGTCTCATTCAAAATCCTAGAAATGCGCCCAACTGTCTCATAGGAATACGGAAGTTGCGTCTATATTTTTTGCAAATCTTTCTAAAACTAAAATAAAAGAAAAGTGAAGTTAGGTTTTATCGTATTTTGTGAATATTATTATTGATTGTATGCGTTAGAATCTAATTTTAACATCGGTATTCGGGAATGTTACTCGATAATGGCCGTGTCACACAGCCGTTGACGTATAAATTTCGCACGATTTACGCATAAAAATTGAAAAATCTTGATTTATACGCGCCGACAATACAAAACTTGGTGGTTATACGTGAAATTTTGAAAGATGAATCACGCAAGAACGACGCGGAAACTACGTATAACTTACGCATGAAACATGAATATACCGCGCAAAGAACACGCATACCCACGGAAAAGCCAATTTTCTAGATAATGAAACACGGATAATCACGAAAGAAATTCGTATGCTTTACGCATGATTCCCGCAAAGCACGAATGAATAGCGCATGCTCCGCTTACGGATCGCGTATGTTTTACGCATGAATCGCGCATGTTCCGCGCATGCTTCGCCTCTGCAACTTGTGTATAAATTTGCCACCTCCGCTGCATTTCTTCACAAACCATTGATCGTCATTTCTCATCTTCACCATCAATCTGTCGTAGATCCCAAGTTTGAATCTTCTCCCACGCCTTCTTCTCCTCCTGTGGTTCAGGATCTGCTGGAGCTGGACCAGTTGGTTGTTGTGTTGCTAAAGGAGGAAGGCAAGAACTTCTCTGCGTTGGGGATTCATGGTCTCTTCTCTTGGATGGCATACGACAGAGATGTGAACTCATGGACGGCATGATGGAGACTGATGCAGCGGTCCGAAATCGGCCGGTATATATACCCTATCCCCATACGCTTTCTTGCGTGAAGCATGCGTGATTCCAGCGTAAATCTAGCGTATTTCATCTGTTTTTATAAGTGGTCCATGCGTAATGTGTGTAGTTTCTTAGCGGTATACGCGACATATAAGTGGTACATCTGCGATACATGAGTGTTATATCCGTGAAAGGTTCGTTAAACATACGCGGACATACGTGGAATGGTCGTGAAAATGGCCAACTTTGCGTATGTATCGCGCACATACGCGTATGAATTACGCACGAAATACGTAAGAACTACGTAAAAACTTCGTAAATTACGCATAGATCGCGTAAATCCAAACAGTCGAAAAATTTTGTGCAGCTCAAAACCGTTTGAATTACGTATATCGCGCATGCATTGCGTATCTCCGCGTATGCCTCAAATTTTATACGTAGTTTATGGGTAATTTATGCGTAAGTGCTGTGTGACACGGCCTTAATACATTGATGAAATGCGACTTTATATCCGAGATATTGTGATTGAATCATCGGGACAGAGCCATAAATTAAACTGCTCATTGCAGGAAGTCCTTGTATCTATCATTTGGTGGTGGGCTGATGATCGACTATAGTCGAAAGTCATTTGGTTTTGGCTTCCGATTCCGATAATCGATTGAGAAAACCCGGAATCGATTGTAGTCGATTCTTGAACTCGCTTGGTGCCTTGAATTCTTGGTTTTGTGACTATCTTTAATCACAATCTTCGATTGAACAGTAGATAACAAACATCAAAATTAGCCGGAAAAATGAGAAAGAAATTTTTGTCCATGAATTATTTGACAAAACTTGACAACTCGGCACGCTTCTCATTTGATCCCTGAGTCCGGGTTTTGAGACTTGGAAATTTGAAATGATCTGTCCTTGACAGTGGAAAATATCTGACGCATGAAATTATCGTCCATACCTTCATAAAATCTAGCTTGCGTACATCCGGCAGAAAATTGGGCCAAACACGATCAGTATATAATGCGAAGGACACGCGGATGATAATGTGGCTGTCGAGTCATTTATGACAGAGTAACAAAGGTGTTATTCCTCTTATCTAGTGTAAAGTGACAGATTTTTTAATTTATTTGCTATTTAAACTGACTGGATGATGTCAAATCATGTAGCAATACTTCTCCAAAAATTAATTGTCACGAAAAATAGATCGCCAAAAAAGTGCGAAAACCCACGACAATACAATGAGCAGCTTGGCCTCGTCCGATCAGGGAGACTTCAAACTATCTTCTCATCAATAATAATGAATTAATACAGTGAATTTATACAAATCTCTGAATAAAGCAATGAGTGAAAGCTAAATTCCGTTCATGAGTGAAAAAAATGTTGTTTTATGAAATGAAAATATAGATCTATAGTAGACAGGTTTGGGGGGGAAGGGTAGAAGTCGTCGTCTGCAAATGCTTTAAATATGACTGATTGTTTTTTTTTGTATATTCTTACGAACAAAGTCCGTAACAAAGAAACAAATGAATAAATGCATGGCAGAAATAAGGGTCCGAGCGGGATTCGAACCTCGGAACTCCCGGACGCAAGGCCAATACCTTAACCACTGAGCCAAAGAGATATCTCCCCGACGCAGTAGCCAGGTATTGTATTTAAATCGGGAGAATGCCATGCAGGATGGAGTGGTCTCCCGTAACACACCCCCTCTTAAAGTCATCATTTATTGATGACTCAAAGCTTTATTAGGCAGGAAGTCCGATTTTGGACAACAAATGGGATTAATGGCTCAATGGCCAATCCCGGACGAGCCCCCATCTTACGAACAAAGTCCGTAACAAAGAAACAAATGAATAAATGCATGGCTGAAATAAGGGTCCGAGCGGGATTCGAACCCCGGAACTCCCGGACGCAAGGCCAATACCTTAACCACTGAGCCAAAGAGATATCTCCCTGACGCAGTTGCCAAGTATTGTATTTAAATCGGGAGAATGCCATGTAGGAAGGAGTGGTCTCCCGTAAAAATATGGAAAAATGAACAGTATTGATTATTCATGTGCTAAAACAATAAAACAGAATAAAGTGCTTTACTTGAAATCTTTATAACGTCTCATCTGAAGATTTAAATGTCTCATTAGTCGCCGCGCACAAGCGCGCGACTATATTTTTAATAGTTTTTCGAGTAAGGACATGGATAGTCAGAATTTCATTTTTATAGGGGTGTTAGGTTAACAAGGAATCTTTCTACTTCGCCTCTAAACTGGCTTTTTAATGCATTCTTAAACTACGAAATTACAATACGATACTATTTTTGTTCTGTTAATACTTACAACATAAAAAAAATCCGCCCAATTATTACTTTTATTTTCGCTATTCGTGAGAAATGGACTCGTCCACATAAATGCCTTGTTTCCATTGGTCAAGGCTGTACAGGTTTCTAGTCATTTCGTACCTTGTTAATTTCGTACCTAGGCCATTTCGTACGATTTTGGTCATTTCGTACCTACTTATACTTTCTATTTTGGTCATTTCGTACCCAGTTGGTCATTTCGTACAAACTTCGTACACAGGTTTAATTATCATTTTGATTATTTAGTAGATAATTTTTCCTACTATTTGTGTGTTTTTTGTTGAATGACCACTGCTAAAATTGTACATTGCTGAAATTGTGCTAAATTCCGCCGAAGAACGAGTATGATGGTTATGATTGTATCTGACTATTATTGGTTACTTCTTTCTAAGTTTAGTTTTTAAAACAAAGATAGTTTAGAACTCCTTTGTTTATTTCTCAACGAGCTCTGCATAAATTTAATTTGTGGAAAAAAATCTAGAGAGGCCACTTTTTCGCTGTGTTGTTCATAAAGCGCGATGCAAAACCATGATTCTTTATTAACAGTGTTCACCAAACAGTATAGTCTTAGACTTGTTTAGATTGGAAGCATGCCTTGCGAACTTACGTCCTCTTGAATCATACTTTCCTAGGACAGCAACATTTTAGTAACTTAGCCCTGCTTTCCCAAACAAACACGGGTTATCACATGTGTGTTGTCAAATTCTTTTGGAAAAACATGTTGGATAGGGAGAAATTGCTCGTTATAAGCAATTTCTTCTTTATTAAATACTTTTTCCCCACTACTAGCGAATTTTCCACCATTTTTGCAGCTTTTTAAATTGTCGTCTGCCAAGTCTTTGAATTTGGAAGAGTCTGATATTTGTCGTTTGGAAAAGACCTAAGAGAGCGCTGTGATAGGATATTAGATACTGTAACAGAAGGTAAGTTTTGATATAGATTCACAGTCACATCACTTTCATAATGTGTTAAAAAATCTGCTGATGAAAACTGATATTTACTTACTTGCCCTGGCTTTCTTGAAGCATTAAACAATTTTTTTTTTGCGGCGACTTTGATGATTTGCATCAACTTTTTCTTGTTACTTTTGAAAATGCCCCATTGGTTTTCAAAGACAGGAGCCATTGTCTCATTGAAATAAATTCTTTACCGATCACCGTTAGCCGAGCGATAGAAAACACAAAAATGTACCTGCGACATTCGGCGATTCCTCAGTAGACACCTTTTAACCGGAAATATCCGTCATGTGTTACATTTTTTTTTGTTGACAATTTCTATCCATCGAGAAGGCCATTCGCTGACGTCACAGGATTCCCAGGAAGGGCCAGGAAGTGTATTTTCGGATTATGTATTAGAGTCAAATCTTTTCTTTAAAAGATAATACGGTCAAATACTTTTGTTAGTTACTTCTATTAAGTATCATGTGATGTCCATAAGTATATCTTAAAAACGAAAAAAATAATAGTAATATGTAATCCGAAAATACAATTCCTGGCTCTTCCCTTGACGTCAGCGAATGGCCTCCTCGATGAATAGAAATTGTCTCCGGTTAAAAGGTGTCTACTGAGGAATCACCGAATGTCGCAGGTACATTTTTGTGTTGTCTATCGCTAGGCTAAAGGAAATTATGATCAATGTTTGTTTCGTGGGTGATTTTGGGTGGGAAAGGCTGTCTTGTACTGTCGCTTGCAATCGAGACGTTGCATTCCTTGTGTTTATATTATATAGGGGAGATTTTTTTTCCATATTTTATCATTTATTTTTGTTATAGAATGTCAAATTCCCTTGTCTATATCAAGGCATTTCATTTCAAAAGCATCAAAAGGACAATAAACTTGACAGAAAGAAAACCTGAAAGATGGACAAGTAGACAGTTATGCATGCTGATTAAAAAAGGGAAAAAATCATTAAACTCGTACACAATCACATTATGATATCGTTCTCTGTTTCAATTCAGGAACTGGATCGTTTTATTGTGTTCTGGAGCGTGGAGCGTTGCCTACAAAAATTGAGAGGAAAGTGCTTTTTAATGGATGTCGTATAGTTTTTTGTTTTCAACTGTGGTAAATAAAGCATATGTAATTCACTTGACACAACACAAACTTCAGATTATTGTGTTTGTATGTTTAAAAAAGCATTCTGCTGACTTCCGGGTGTTGATTATTCAGAAATCGCAGTCGCTGACGGAAGTTCGTTGGATTAAACGTCTTTAACAAATAACAAACCACCAAAGGAACAATACAGAAATATGCACTAACATCCCAGACATTCCGTGCGACAACCATCTACAGCACATCTACTCATCTGGTTGTTATAGAAGTATGTTTTTCTGCTTACCTTGTGTAATCTTGTGGGCGCAGCCATGTTTTTTACTCGAACGGGTACGTAAAATTGACAGGGACAGTAACGTTGACCAGGAGCAAGTTCGTAAGGTCTCTCCAGTGTGTCAATGTGTGTATAACTTCTTGTTTTATGTTTGCATAGTTTCTGGGCAATGTATCTACCAAGTCATTGCAAAGCCTTGTAGCTCAGTGGTTAGCGTGTCCAACTTGTGACCTAGTGGTTGTTGGTTCAAAACTCAGTTGAGGTTAATTTTCTGGTGATTTTCTTTATCTTTTACTTCTTGTTCAAATAAGAAAAGTATTAAGTGACTTGGAAAGAAAGCTGTGTCAGTATTGGTGTGATGAGGCCAGGAAATACATGTATATGTGCACTAACATCCATGCTATATCCTAAGCTGTCAAAACAGCTTTAAACTCCAAAACAAACAAGTAAACAAACAAAAAGAAAACCCACTCATTTATATTGTATTTCATCAGTTTAAATACAAAACTTGCTTTACCCATTTTTTTGTTTGCAAATGTACATATTTAACAGCTCTAGACAAAATCTTAATTGAATTTCAGCTTCACCATGGAAATGATTATTACAATCCTGACTACAATAAATCCTTATGGGTTAATAGAATCTCTAATTCCCACAAAGGTAACATGTTTAAAAATAAGAGGGCCATGACAGCCCTGAGGTTACTCACCCGAATGTTTTGACCAAGCACGACCAATTTTCAATATCTTTTATGACAAATATTCTGCCAAGCATCATTATTGGACTGAAAATTTGGCTTTTTCTAGATTTCCTCTGATTGGCCTACCTTTTGTCCAAACATAGGCTATTTACCCGCAGTAGATAATATCAAATATCAAAGATTCTGACTACAGTTCATAAGTATTGCAAGAGAATATAGCCTCAAGAGTGCATACATGGTTTTTCCAAGATCAGATGTGACATCCTAGTTTTTCAATTTTACTTTTATTATATTGAACATCAATAAAAACATTCTGGCTAATTTCATAAGTATTGAACAGAAAATGTTGACTCTACAGCTACACAAACTGTTTTAAAAATTTGACCTGGTGACTTTGTTTTCTGTCCAATGTGACTCATTTTCAAACTTGTACAGGATATTACCAAGACAAACATTCTAACCAAGTTTCATGGGTATTGCACTAAAACTGTGGCCTCTAGAGCCTACAAAAGGGTTTTCTAAGATTGAACATAGTGACCCACTTTTACACTCTAGTTTTCGACCTGACATGACATATTTTCACACACTTTGAAGAAATCATCAAAAATAACATTTTGACCAACTTTCAAAAGTTTTGTACTGAAAATATGGCTCCTACAGCATTAGCAAGGTTTTTTGTAAGATATGACTAGTTTTCACCCGATAAGACCCATTTTTTTTAACTTGTCTGCAATATCATCAAGACAAATATTCTAACCAAGTTTTGTGAGTATTGGACAGAAAAGTTGGCCTCTGAAGCATATACAAGGTGAAAGGTGACAAAAGACTACAGATGACAGATGAAGATAGACAAAGCATGATGACAAAAGTTTGTCTTGAGCAGTTGTTCTCAGGTTAGACCTTTGGTATTATTAATACATGTACTCTGAATAGCCTATGAATAACATTTATTATAATGATAGGACTCAATGTTTGTCATAACCCTAACCTGTATCACTAAGATCATAAATGATGAATTTGTGTAGCATGGATACATTTTTGCGTACCAGCCACTTTAGGGTCACAAACATGACCGGACTGAGTATAGCTCTTTCAGTACTTTTATTTGAACTAAATCGTGTTTCTTTCTGTAAAACATTTTTTGACATAGTAGATATGAGTGTATTTACCCATCTGAAGATGTGTTTGACATACTTAATGTAGAATATAACAAATGAAAATGTAACCTGAATTGGGATTCATTAAAAATTTGTATGCAAAAGTGCACTAGAAGACCTTTGACCTACATAACTTGCAAATGTCTCGTTCACCAGGTGGCAGATTTTGACAAAGTGTCTTGGAGATAATGTGGTTTCAGAAAATAATATGGTGCTGAAAATGTTTGCTGGAGGGAGGGTCCTATTAGTGGCTCACAGTCTAAAGGTTTTAGACATTGGATACTGATACATTTTTACAAGTAAGCACTTAATCCATTAGAAAGAACTTGCCAACAGGAGAAATCTTTGTCCTCTAGTTAAGTTTTATACCTTGTTGTATGTTGAATTAATTACATGATACCAGATTATTCCCCCATTTTTTTTAAGATAATGAAACGTTGATATTATTTCCACTGATGTAGCAGATCATATGCATTTAAATAATTTTCTGAGTTGATTTATCAGCAAAAGATATTCACAGAAGATATTGCAGTAGCACAAGGAATGACAGAAGGTGACCAAGCCTAAAAGCTCCATGTTGGCCCTAAAGCACTAGTCTAAGTTAAGCCACCTAGGCTTGACAAAGTTGAAGACATCCTGGTTATAATGATGTAAGCATATGATTGCAAGTGACCTACTTTTTTATCCAACATGATCAAGTTTCAAATTTGTCCAAGATAAAACTAATGATTAAATTTTACAAGTCTCAGATTGAAAATAATTATGGCCTCTTGAGTACATTCAAGGTTTTCCCACCGTCTTAAGATCTGTCCCAGTTACCTACTTTTTGACTTGACATGACCGAATTCCAAAAGTTGTCCCATATATCATATTCACAAAATTAATATTCTAACAAATTGTCATGAGTGTATCTGACTAAAAGTATGTTGCACAAGGTTTTTCTAAGGCATGTATAAATTATCTACTTTTTTATCACATATGTTTTAAATATCACCAAGACAAACATTTTTACAAAATTTCTAGAGTGTCTAACTAACGATGTGCCATGGCTTCTAGAGTATCCAAATGGTTTGACTAAGATTTGTTCCTGTGGCCTACATTTAGACCTAGTGTGACATGATTATGAACTCTCAGTATAGATCATGATGACAACAATTCTGCACAAGTTTTATGTGTGTGTGTGTGTGTGTGTGTGTGTGTGTGTGTGTATATATATATATATATATATATATATATATATATCCTCCATTGTGCATACAAGTTTTTCCTATGGTTTTTCCCTGTGACCTACTTTTTTTTACCTGATGCAATCCAAGCTAAACTTTGCCTGAGAAATCATCAAGACAATATTATGACTAAGTGTTATGAGCATCAGGCTGATTATGGCATCTAAAGTGCATACAATGTTTTTTTTCAAAATATTGACCCAGTAACCTGCTTTTGAATCCTATGTGACACAATTTCAATCTAGTCCGAGATATCTTCAAGACATATATTCTAACAGACTTTAATGTGTATCCTCCTGAAAATTTACCTCAAGGTGCACATAAAGTTTTTCTAAGATTTCTTCCTGTGACCTGTTTTTTTTTAATTTTAAACCCTTATGACACAATTTGACAGATGTCCAAGATATGATCATCAGAAATATACCAGTTTACATGGGTATTGGACTGAAAATGTTGCCACAAAAATGTGCGCAAGGTTTTTCTATATATCCCAGCATTCTACCTTTTCATGGGACTTGACCAAGTTGTAACTTATCAAGTTTCAAGAGTATCTAACTGAAATGTGGTCTCTAGAGTGAATACAGGGTAACTGTTGATGGCCATTTGACACATGATATATAACATGCTGGACAAAGCACAATCACAAAAGCTATGCACTAAGGCATGCTGAAAACAAAACCACTGCTTGCTTGCATGTGCCAACGCTCAGCTACAGTTGCTTTTAAATATATTTTCAAGTTGAAAAAGTGGCATGACTATGTCAAAAATATTTCATAAGTGTAACTGCTGCAGAGATATGGGTTGCCCTTGTCCAGTAATGATAGAGATATTATAAAATGTCAAATTTGTTTCAGAATGACCGAGACACAGTGCATGGAAACACAGGTGACAGAACCTCAACCTTTTCTTTGAAACAGGCAAGATAAAATCGTTTCAGAGAATATTTTTTTCTAAATATGTTCATGAACTAAAGATAACTAAGAGAATCAAAGACACATAGGGAGGCCATGATTGTTCTGTATTGCTAACCTGAGTAAAGATTTTTAGTCCTTTTTACTCTACACAACGTTTTACCACACTGTGTGACATGTCATACCGTTTCATCACATAAAAAGCTGTATTTGCAGTGAAGTGTAGACAATACAAATTTTCGTATCTTACAAACATTTAAGAAAACCTAACTATGCCTTATTTGGTCAACATAGTTTTGTTAACTCAGCCCCATTCCCAAAACAATGACATAGATTTTTCTGTGAAATAAACTATTGATATCATCTTACTAGAGCTGTGAATTTTTATCATCTTTAGATTCGAGAAAAAAATCATTAAATGCATTATTTTTCTAGAATTATTTTTAGAAAAAAAATATCCAAAACCACTTAGATCCTGTATACCTTTTATGACCTGATGTATCTGTTTTATCTTCACGGACAATTTCTCGATGCACAACATGTATTAAGATTACAGGAAGCTTTCTTTGTAATTTCATGATATGTACTTACTCTGTAAACGTTCCATACCATTCTCACATGGTTTAAATTTACGGCATGAATGTGCCAAGTAGGGATCACTTGTGCAGATTTTGCCATCACTACTTTGACTGAACATATAGTTTTCAAAAGTGTTGCAACGACACTCTCTATTCTTGCTATAAACATTTTTAGGGTTTTCATCGTCATGCTTGCATTCAATACCACCCCATGGATCACATTTCGTCTTCTGGTAACATTGGGTGTATGTTGATGAATTCCTGATCATGTCATTGAAATGTTCCTTGTCATGGCACTCGGCACAAGTGACATGAAGTTCATTTGTATCGTCTAAGTATGGAGCTTCACCTTTTCAAATGAACATAAATTATTATAAATATCTAATCCATTTTTAATTTTTGAACCCCTCCAATTGGCCAGCAAATCTGGCAGAAAACATATATGGTAAGAAAAGTATAGATCTAGAGGCAAAATCTCTGTGGTACAGTAACCTCTGTAAAACTCTCAGGATATCTATCTGGTGCTGACAACTTATATCACTGCAAACTGAATATGAAGGGGTCGGGACTGCTTGGTGAAATGTAGGACTTGTGACCTGGATGCCCCAGATTTGAGCCTCACTGGATACACTGGGTTTGTTGTGTTGTTATTCTTTGACAAGACACTTCAAAGTCCTAGTCTAGTACTGGTGACACATTGGAAGTACATAAATAATGTGAGATATCACCATGATATGACTAAAATGATGTTGAAAGTGGAGTAAAACACCATTAAAAAACTGAACCTGAAGTCTAAGCGTAAAGCAGTTAAAAAAAGTCAGTAGAGGTTCCCTAACTGTCTAGAACTTTCCTTTTTTTTAATGACATCTTGGAGTGTACAATCAAATCATAGTGTTATTGCCTTACTAAATAAATTCTATAGTTATGGGCTCTTTCCTGCAGAAGAAAATATCTAATTTTTGCTGTGTGAGTGTTGGTAGGGTCATTTTGAAACACTTTGGAAAGTTTCGTAAAAATTGATCAATGATTTTTCAAGATACCTATTTTAAAATTCAGTGGTCCTC
Source organism: Tridacna crocea (assembly GCA_943736015.1). Classification (NCBI taxonomy): domain Eukaryota; kingdom Metazoa; phylum Mollusca; class Bivalvia; order Cardiida; family Cardiidae; genus Tridacna; species Tridacna crocea. Next base: position 74,006,201 of record OX031058.1, on the reverse strand, counting down.
ATAACTTCAGACTAACCATATATTAAAAGTGCCTATAACAGCAAATGATTTCTGTATTTTATAAATTGTAAGAACTCTGTTAAAGCATGGTCCTTTGTTCTATGATATCAGCAAGATGACTTTCTGGCTAATTTCCATTAGTGTTGGACAGAAAATGTAGTACATGAGATGAATACAGTTTTTTTTAGCTCACCTGAGCACAACGTGCTCAAGGGGAGCTTTTAGGATCACTAGTGTCCGTCGTGTGTCGTGCGTCGTCCGTCGTGCGTCTTCAACAATTCTTTAAACATCAACTCCTCCTAAACCGCTGGGCCAATTTGGACCAAACTTGGCAGGAATGTTCCTTGAGAGGTCCTCTTTAAAAAGTGTTCACAGAATTTGATTCCATCAAAAACTCTGGTTGCCATGGCAACCAAATGGAATTTTTTAGCAAATTCTTTAAAAATCTTCTCCTCTGAAACCGCTGGTCGGATTTTGAAATAATTTTACAGATATGTTCCTTGGATGACCCTTTTCAAAAGTTGTTCGTGAAATTTTTTATCCGTCAAAAAATGTGGCTCTGGTGAATGGGGGCTACTTGCACTATACAGAAATGAAGGAATTCATAAAAAATCTTCTTCTCTGAAACCGCTGGATGGATTTTGAAATAATTTCACAGATATGTTCCTTGGGTGACCCTTTTCAAAAATTGTTCGTGAAATTTTAGATCTGTCAAAAAATGTGGCTCTGGTGAATGGGGGCTACTTGCACTATACAGAAAGGAATTCTTAAAAAATCTTCTTCTCTGTCAAAAAGTGTTCGCGAAATTTTGATTGGTCAATAACATGGCTCTGGTGAATGGGGGCTACTTGCACTATAGGGAAATGAAGAAATTCTTGAAAATTCTTCTTCTCTGAAACGGCTGGACAGATTTTGAAATGATTTCACAGAGATGATCCTTGGGTGACCCTTTTCAAAAACTGTTCACAAAATTTTGATCCATCAAGAAACATGGCTCTGGTGAATGGGGGCTACTTGCACTATATGGAAATGAAGAAATTCTTGAAAATTCTTCTTCTCTGAAACCCTTGGTCAGATTTTAAAATAATTTGACAGAGATGTTCCTTGGGTGACCCTTTTCAAAAATGTACATATAATTTTGATCTGTCAAGAAACATGGCTCTTGTGAATGGGGGCTACTTGCACTATATGGACATGATGAAATTCTTGAAAATTCTCTTTCTCCAAAACCCCTGGTCAGATTTTAAAAGAAATTTTTCGAAATGTTCCTTGGGTGACCCTTTTCAAAACTTATTTGTAAATTTTGATCCATCAAGAAACATGGATCTCGTGGATGGGGGATACTTGATCTTATACAGAAATGAAGAATTCTTAAAAATTCTTCTTTTTGAAACTGATGGTCAAATTTCGAAATGACTTTTACAGGTGACCTTTTGAAAATTGCTTAGCAAAATTAAAAATTTGGTTCCAATGTTTCAATACCTCAAAAAAAAATAGGCTATGGTCATCTCAAAAATTCAGTTGAGCGATCCAGGGCCATTTTTGCCCTCTAGTTTTAAGATCTGTCTCAGTAATCAACATTTTGACCTGACATGACCCACTTTTGAACTTGTCCAATATATCAAAACAAACAGTTGAAGAAACTTTCCCAAGTATTGGACTGAAATTTGTGGCTCTAGAGTGCACACCAGGTAATTTTTGACATCTGCACAACAAACCAATGACACAGAGACTAAGCACAATTCAAGCTTACCATGAGCACTTCATGTTCAGGTGACCTAAACAAATCATTTAGAATCTATCTCTAAAATCTAGACATCTTAACCCTTAAATTGCCTTTGCTACATTAGTTGTTTTTTTATGGCCAGTGTAGATTAAGATCAGACTGCATGTTTCATAATACACTGTCTGCTTTGCTGGAACTCTTCAGAAAAAAGCAAACAATTCTAGATTGGAAGCATTAAATAGGTTTGTTTGGTGCTTTAAGGACAAAAATAACCTTAACAAGAAATAAGGGTATTGTCTTCACAAAAATTCTAACACAATGCTGCAGAGATGTTTCATGATAAATCCCATCTTAGTTGTGTAATACATACCTGGTAAACATTTTTTGCTCTCAGCACAGCCATCAAGTATCTTTGATCTGTCTGTGAAATGTCTTGCACAATGATACTGTTTTCCATTCGTACAATTAGATTCTTTTTTTAAGCACTCCCAATATATATCATCTATCTTTGGACACCGTCCATCATCATACCATCCACAGCCCTTGAATTTTTCTTCATCAAAATAGCAAGAACTGTAGGGCAACAAACAGCTTATCTGAAATAATGAATCAGTGGAATCTTAAGTTGAAGACAAACAAACAGATTGACAGAAGATAGTTGTGATGTAGTTGTACTTCTATTCTTTAGCTATTATTATTTGACCCTTTACCACAAGGCAAACAGTCCATATTGAGCAAATTTACAGATGGCAATTCAAGTATTTTCAAATGATAGTATTTATCCTTCAATAGGTAGAAAACATTATGGAAAAAAGGTGAAAATGTAACAAGGTTTGGCGGTTGGAACCAGGGGCAGTTTTAATCCGCAGTTTCAACTAGTTGAAACCATCTATCTCGGTCAATACTCCAGAAGCGGTCAATACTGGTCAATAGTGGTTGACTGAATATCTGAATATTTGACATGGTCATCTGGAAATTCTGACGGTCAGATGAGTTTTCAGAGGACAGTTATGTTAGTTAGTGAATGATTTACTGTGGAGATTTTTTGGGTTCTCTATTTGTTAAAATTCATCAATATGTAAGAATTAACTCATCATTTTACTTTCGCAAGTTTTCCATAACTCTGTAGAAGTTCCAAATAAGGTCTTAAGGTTTCATTTTTGAGGCAAAGTGTATTTCCCGGCCCTACCTGTCAAAATGGGTCATAATTCCCGGCCCTTGCGGCCCCCATGCTAAATCTTTTATTTTTCGTTGTATTATGCTCAGAATAGTATTAGAATGAAGCCTAGATGTCAGACTTTTATATGATGTGAAATACAATATGGTAATTGCAAAACTTTTTGAAATATTGTCAATCAAAAGTGGGTAAGATTTTCGTATTTCCTTTCAGGTATTTGGTGAGTTACACAAATCCGGCCCCTATGCTAAATTTTTTATTTTTCGTTGTATTATGCTCTAAATAGTATTAAATTGAAGCCTAGATTTCAGACTTTCATATGATATGAAATACAATATGGTAACTGCAAAACGTTCTGAAATATTGTCAATCAAAAGTAGATAAGATTTTCGTATTTTCTTCCAGGTATTAGATGAGTAACACAAATCCGGCTCCTATGCTAAATCTTTTATTTTTCGTTGTATTGTTCTCAAAATAGTATTAAATTAAAGCCTAGATATCAGGCTTTCATATGAACTTTGAAATTATATCATAATCTTTTATATTGTTTGAAAAGTTTAATTTCTAATATAGGGGCCAGATAGGTTGTTGGATTCACACATAGAAATACAGTGTATGTATTCCCTTCTAAAAATTTATAAAGTTAAAAGTCTAATTACCCAATAATGCATGCGTCAATTTTTATTTTCTTAATATCATTCAAGAGCTTAAGTTAAGGACTTTATAATGATATAATTTTTCTTAGAATCAAGGGAAAAACAAGTTTTAAATATAGGGGCCGGGTTTTTATCTCTAAAAAATCACAACACATTTTAGTAATAAAAACATCCCCAACTTTCAGCTGCAGGTCGCGCAAGAGTTACTCTCCTTGGAACTTATCGATTATCTGGTCCGAAAGGATTTCCGATAACGGCCTGTCATATAGGATTCAGAAGGGAAAATTTTTTGATGGACTAAAACACATTTTTTTTCTAAAATGATTAAAATCTATAACGTCTTGAAGTATTCTGTAATATCTCTACTTTACTTCAATATAATTTTAATTCCTGTAGCAAAATGGGAAGTTGCGTCCATTTTGATTTAAAGTTACTGACCCATTCTCCTTCTTATTTCTATAGAAAGGTTTAAGAGATTTTCTCTTGCGCCATTTTTGACGCTAAATAACATAAAAATGAATTGCAAGAAAAAAATCTGTAACGTCTTGAAGTATTCTATGTTTTCTTGTGATTATGATCAAAGTATTCGTTTACATTTGTTAAATTGAGATCTTGCGTCCATTTTAGTTTAAAAACGACACTATCGTTAATTTTTGTATAAAAAATGCTGTATCGAGCTAAGTGAGATTTTAAGACTGGGTGAAAAGATTTAGCAACGGATAAAGGGAAGATAAGAACTGATGACATGATAACCTTGTCTGTATTGTTTTGTTAAACCTGGATCCTGTTTTTACACATTGTCCAAATATATAATGACTGTATTTATTATTTTTATACATGTACGTGTATATTATTTGCATCAGTGAAAACTTTTAAGAGATTTGTGAAAACCATTATCTTCCCAGTATGGTCTTTTTTTATTTCTAAAGAAGATTGAATTTGTTGTACTATTGGATCATTATAATAATTATGCAGTCAATAGACCAGTAACAAACTGTACAAAACAAGCAGTCTGATCCTGGGCCGAATCGGTTTTATTTAATCGGGATCAGACTACTCTTGGGGAGTGGTCTGATCTTGAAAAAACAAACGGATGTATTATGGAAAATCTTTAAAAACTTCTCAGATAATAGCATTCTATTTATGTCTTTGTTTTCTGCGCATGTGGGTATAAATTTGTTTGATATGTTGTAAGCTATAAACATGCAAGTGCTGTTTTATGCTGAATAAAAAATGTTAAATGTTAAATGTTATTTAATGTGTCGAAATTCTTTTGGCTTAAAAAAATTGACGTTGCAATATCAATATGTGACTGAAGTCAGCAGAAAACAATTTGCGTTTTGAGAGTATTGATGTGACCCGTACAGCACACTCCCGAATTTCAACTGTCCTGCATAAAACCTTTTGTAAACATCGTGAGAAATGGAGAAATACCAATATCCAGTATTGTTTCCTTTTCCTACAATGTTTTCTACTCTTTTAAAGTGAAGAATATCAATTTAGCTACATTTGATTTATTTTCTGAAATTGCTTTTTTTTAAAAGTTGGTGAAGTCAAAAATTTCTCCATATGGGAAAAGGTTTTGAATTATTGATTTTTGAAAACACATGGGAGGGAGAAAATACATGTGATCAGATTGAAAATAGCGAGGAAATTTGAATATGTGAGCTGTCGCCATATAATACTTTTGAAAATGCATTAATCATCACACATTTACAAGTAAAAAGCTAAAGAGAGAATGCGACGAATTGGACTTCCTTATACAAAATCTGGTTAAACTTGACTTTAAATACTTCTAAATAATCTCATAAAAAATTCTGATCTTAGTTTAAACATTTAGTTTTAATTTATTCAGTATACTAACATCATTCATTTACAACAACATGTATTGCGAAAAGGATTGAAATGAAAGCATCAAAGCTTATATAGTTCCTCTCCCTAAAGAAGTCTGATTTTTTCCCTGGTACTTTCTTTCCGATTACCCTGTATAAATGTATCAATGTATACCATTACGTAACACCAATCAAGATACCCGATAGGCGTCTTATCTAATAGTGAGACTCGGTCATCATCGGAGAACTCCGGCACAATGCAAACGATCAGGGAAAAAGAATGAAAATACGACAAGGTTGGGCGGTCGAAACCAGGGGTGGTTTTAACCGGGGGTTTTAACCGGTTAAAAACGCCCCGGTCAATACTCCCAAAGTGGTCAATACTGGTCAATACTGGTCGATTGGATATTTGTAGTGGTCATTTGGAAATTTTACTGGTCAGATGCATTTTAAGTGGATAGTGATGCTATTTAGTGGATATTTATTGAGGGTTGTTTCCCTATTTTGGTTCCAAGGTTGGCTGAATGCACCAATATGAGAGTTGACTGTAGTGGAAAGAATGTTTTGTCCCTGCCAAGGCTACTTATCAGCTGGCTTTTGCCAGTTTTCCAAAACTCTATATATTATAAGTTCCTAATAAGGTCTTTAGGTTTCGTTTTTGACACCTTAAGTAACTGCATGATGATAAGATATTAACTTGATTGCATATAAGTCAGTATTTCACACTTAAGGAATAAGGCCTGGTGTCAAGTATTCTACCCCAAATAGGGATACATGATTGGTCCTTTTTGAAATTTAAGCCACACCCATTGGGATAGAAAGGGGCAACTTTTACACCTTTGAATGTGTTTTGACAACAATGTAAAGGTGTAGGTAGACACTTGAATATGCTCCAGACATTAATGTATCCCTAACTATTGTTTAGTTAATCAGTCACAGCCTCTGTATGGGTACTCAATATGCTTATAGATTAGTGACAGTTAAATTTCACATGGGTGACACTTTTTTCTTCAATTTTACATGAAAATTTCAAATTAGCTGCTTTTTTATGCAATCTTTGAACTTTTAAATAATCTAAAACCTAACTATATTTGTGGTGGTAGTGGGGAAGAGAAAAAGAGAAAAGATGCAGTACTATAAATAGATATCTAACCTATTTGGAATGATGATGAATAAAACTTCTAAAGTTCTTTGGTTGAATGGAACTGACCTGCATGTAAGTTAAAAGAGAAAGGTCAATCCAAACAACCTCTTCAGTTGACCAGCAGTAATGTCTTTTGAATTATGATCAAATAAAAAAGGGACCTTACTGATAAAAACTATGATACTGATGATAATATGTAATATATCTTCAGTACAGGACTTAGGAGAGCTTTTAAGACTAGCCTAGATACAGGACTAATATCTAAGTCATTGATTCAATCGACCCAATCAGCCACTTCAATTGACCACCAATCGACCAGTATTGACCGGTTTTAACCGGTTAAAACCGCTGGCCCGGTCAATACTCATATTGACCGGCTTTTTGCCAACCTTGAAATACGATAGTTGCTTTAAAAAAGTGTAAAAAGGGCTAAAAATGTATTTTCTAAATGACTGATAACTACGCCGTATTAAAGAACGATAAATAAGCTTTCTGACTTCCCTGAAGATAATTTTGATTTTCCAACAATATTGTGCAGGCTGATTTATGTTTACCGTGTGCTCACAAAACCACTGACTTCTTCTAAAAAGTGACGAAATTATTTTAAACAGAACTGACCTATTGAACATAAAGTTAAAAAATATAATTTGTATACGGTTGCTTTGTTTATGATGGATCAGACGATACCAGTGTAGTCTGATCTACCAACACACTTTCCCCAGCCTGATATACATGTACGTACATGTATTTGTGACGACGCTATGCAAAACAATTACAATAAAATGCCGTCTGCTGACTATGTAATAGCTCTATTCTACAGGTTGGAAATTAATGTTTTCAAAAACATTGTAACAAGAGAAGCCTCTTCATAATATCCTTAACTTTGTGGGTAGCTATTCAGAAATATATCCAACCGAAGTATTTTTACTATTGTACCATTTTTGTTGATAAATCAATAAAAATATCAGAGACTGAATTCAAAATTATGATGAAAAAATCAGAGATAAAATTCCAAAAGATGCAGTAAACATTATGTGCTGTTACATTTCGAGTATTCGTGTCGCGCTCCTCCCCCGGCTTTAGTCTCATCATAAGAGACTTGTACAGCGGATATTTTTCTTTTTTTTAACTCTTCAGGAACTGGCAATGTATGACTGCCCCAATATTTAAAGCAGTTGTAGACAACACAATAAATATGGCTCAAATTATTCAATTTGTATCAATTAAGGTATGACAAAATTGCTTGAAAAAGAGCAAATGCTGGTCAAAAGATTTCTATAGCTGACCATAATTTTTCAAACGCGTGCTTTCAGTAAAATTTGAGGTAAATCAAATTGTAAGACCTGAAAGGAAAACAAATCCTACAAGTTCTGGTACCCCAGTAATTTACAACCCAAGATATCCCGCAGAGTTGTTTTCCAATAGAGTGAAACCCTTTACACTCGAAGCGCGAAATTCGGGTTATAAGTGCAAAGGGTTTGCAGAGATCGCCAGTCAATATATAATTCCATATGTGATCGATTTCACGGCCAAAAGGGATCAAACTCTCATAATTTAATTGGCTTATATAGCGGTCAAATAACAGTTATCGGGTTTGATTTGCATGATAAAGTTGGCCATGGGACGAATTTCAAATGCTACACATGCATGAAAAGTCAAGTTTCTTCATACCATTAGAAAGGTTATTACCTAAGCTTTAATTTGGTGCCAGTCTTATTAAATTTAGCAAATAAATGAAATATTTAGCAAGTGGGGCCGGATTTTATCACTAACAAATTATGACGCATTTCAGCAAAAAAAAAACTGAAGAATCTCAAACACTTTTATCATAACTGCACATGCATTAAAAATCAAATTTCTATATACCATTAGAAAGGTTATTACCTAAGCTTTAATTTGGTGCTAATTTTATTAAAATGTACCAAAAAATAAAATATTTAGCAAGGGGGGCTGTTAGGGCCGGGAATTACGGCCTATTTTTGATTGGGGCCGGGGAATACACATACCCATTTTTGACACCTTAAGTCTTTACCAAATGACAAAATTTTTGACTGGTCCAAATTGAAAGCATTTGCAGGAAACAATATAAATGTGACTGAGAAAAATTAAACCTGGGTTGGGAAGGGTAGAAAACAATGTCGGAAAAGGAGAAAATGCTGTTTATCAGCATTTTCTCCTTTCCCACAATGTTTTCTATAGGCTTTTTTCTCAGGACGTCAAAAGAAGGGATTCTGTGGTAATGGGTTAAGTAACTGCTTGATGACAAGACATCTTGATTGCACATAAGTCAAAATTTCACACTTTAGGAATAAAGTCTGGTGTCAAGTATAATACCCCAAATAGGAAAGCATAATTGGTCACTTTGGTACCCTAATTAGATTCAAACTACATGCACTAGGGTAGAAAGAGGTAACTTTTACACTTTTTAATGTGTTCTGACAGCAATCTAAAAGTGTAAGACAGCGTATACTTGGCCTAGTGACCTTGTTTTTAACCTGACTGACCTGTATATATTCAAATTGGTTTGAGATATCACCAAGGCAAACATTCAGACTACCTTTCAAGAATTTCAAACAGAAAATGTGGCCTGTAGAGCATACACCAGGTTTTCTAAATTTTTACCTAGTGACCTAGTTATTGAATGGACATGAAAGATAAACGTTTTGACCAATTTTTAAGATTTTTGAATTGAAAATGTGGCCTCTACAGCATACACAAGATTTTTCTAAGATCTGACCCAGTGACCATGTTTTTACCGGACAAGACTTATTTTCAAAGTCGCTTGAAATGTAATCCAGACAAATGTTCTGACCAATTTTCAGGAGTTTCAGACAGAAAATTTTCCCTCTAGGGTGTACACAAGGTTTTTCTAAGATTTCACATACTGACCTAGATTTTTACCTAACTTGACCCATTGTAAGTCTTGTTTGAGATAGCATCGAGACAAACATTATGACCAACATTCAAGAGTTTTGGACATAAATGTGGCCTCTAGGGCGTACACAAGGTTTTTCTAAAATTTGACCTTATTGACCTGGGTTTTGATCTGACATACCCTATTTTCAATTTTTTTTTTTTTTTAGATATCACCATGGTAAGCAATCTGGCCAAATTTCAGTTTTCAACTGAAAATCTGGCCCCAAGACCGTATACAAGGTTTTTATAAGATTTAACCTAGTGACCTAGTTTTTAACCCGACATGACCCATTATCAAAACTGTCTGAGACAGCATCAAGACAAACATTATAATCAACTTTTCAGATAATATGTGGCCTCTAGGGCATACACAAGGTTTTTCTAAGATTTGACCCAGTGACCTTAATTTCAACCCGACATGACCCATTATGAAACTTGTCTGATATACTATTGGGACAAACATTCTGACCACTGAATATGTGGCCTCTAGAGTATACACAAGGTAAAAAAAGTTGAGGAGGGACGACGGATGATGCACACCAGACATAGCAGGATCACAAAAGCTCACCTTGAGCACCTTGTGCTCTAGTGAGCTAAAAACCCAGATCATTGCTAGAGAATAGCAGCTGTGAGCAGCAGGGTCTGCTTAGTGGCAAAAGTGTAAAATTTGCCAGTATTCATCTAGTCTTAGTCTTATCACTGGTTACGTTATACAACTTATGAATGCCTAAACCACTCTGTTTAGCCAATCAGAACTTTTGAATGCCTAATCCATTTGGTTTAGCCAATCAGATAGTGTTTTACTTTCAAATGTAGCAAATTCTTGGGAATAAGACTAGGAATCTTCTTATGAATGGCTTGTGGATACTGGCTCTCATTACATTCAAACTTTACACTTTCAACACATATCCTGGATGGACCCCTCAAAGTGTCTTCAATCCTTCACTTCTTTTAACTATCAAAATGCAATTTTCCAAAAAATTACATGGGAATGCTACTTACAATGTGACAAACCCATATCACTAATTGATTTTGTTCAAGGTGTGTGTAAGGAACAATTTTGAATTAAACACTGTGGGAAAAGGAGAAAATGCTGGTTACCAGCATTTTCTCCTTTCTCACAGTGTTTTCAAAAGGCTTCTTCCTGAAGATCATTAAAACTTCGGATTATGTGGGAAAGGGTTAACAGATCAATCCAAGTTATAGTGCAAAGTTAATGCTTTGCACTTATTATTCAACCATGTTGGCCATGAAGACCAAACTTACATGCTTTGTTAGAAATGGTTTTACATAACCGTTGTGTAACAGATAATGAACATTGTGTTAAAATCCAGGCATAACCAGTAAGATAATAAACCAAACCAGTGACAAGGTCTTAACAAAAGGAAACAAGAGCAGCAAATTGTCGCAAGATAAGCCTGTCTTACCCCAAGTTGTAAAGTTGGGGCCAAAAGATCATACAGGGGAGGTATAGAAAAATAGTAGTGAATTTTTGCGTTGACTGAAGATAATGGCAGTGCATTTGTGTTGAAATTTCAAAACCCCAGCTAGTATATTATGGGAGATATGCATCATACAAAATTCAAGTTTGAAAAAAAAACACAGGGAAATGACTCAAAAATTAAGCAAGCAAGAGTTGAAGTTTATATGCACAGCACTTTCCCTTGATGGTATGTATCCACACATGAAATTTCATATCCATAGCTAGTATAGTTTTGAAGATATGCACCAGACAATATTCAAGTATGAAAATAAACATTGGGCAATAACTCAAAAATTAAGCAAGCAAGAATTATGGTTCATGTGCACTGCACTCCCCCTTGATGAGATCTATCCACCTACAAATTTCATAACCATATCTAGAATAGTTTTGGAGATATGCTCTGGACAAATTTCAAGTATGAAAAAAAACAAAGGGCAATAACTCAAAAAACTAAGCAAGCAAGAGTTCTGAATCATGTGCACTGCACTCCCCCTTGATGAGATCTATCCACCTACCACATTTCATAACCATAGGTAGTATAATTTTGGCGATAGGCTCCAAACAAATTTCTAGTATGAAAATGAACAAAGGGCAATAACTCAAAAATTAAGCAAGCAAAAGTTATGGTTCATTTGCACATTTATTCCCCTTGATGAGATCTATCCACCCATGAGATTTCATAACCATAGCTAGTATAGTTTTGGAGATATGCTCCGGACAAAATTCAAGTATGAAAATAAACAAAGGGCAATAACTCAAAAATTAAGCAAGCAAAAGTTATGGTTCATGTGCACTGCACTCCCCCTTGATGAGATCTATCCATCTATGAAATTTCATAACTATAGGTGATATATTTTTGGAGATATGCTCCGGACAAAATTCAAGTATGAAAATAACCAAAGGACAATAACTCAAAAATTAACAAAGCAAGAGTTACGGTTCATGTGCACAGCACTCCCGCTTGATAAGATCTATCTACCTATAAAATTTCATAACCATAGCTAGTATAGTTTTGGAGATATGCTCAGGACAAAGAACTTGAAGCCGCCCGCCCGCCCGCCCGGATGCCACAGGTGATCCCATAATACGTCCTGTCTTCGACGGGCATATAAAAATTATTGACAAAAAAAATAGAACTTGAAAGTCTTACAGAAAAGTAAATTTACAAGCAAATTTCAAAATAATGTCCTATAAAGCAAAGAAAAATTACTCTTAAGCTTTCAGCTCTAATTTCAAAAGTTTTTCTCTGATCCCAAAACTGTTCTTTAAAAGAAGTATGAGCACTTTTTTCATTCTAAGTGTAAAGATTCAACTTACAATTCTTCAAATAAACTGACGATCATAATTCAGGGAGGTGTTCATTTATGAAAGTGCTCACAAAACTTTTATCCCATATCTGTAATACTGAAGAACTTTCTACTCAATCAAATAAAAGCATTTGCAGACAACAAATTCAATTAATGCTTTCCCAAACTATCCCAGGTTTTCACCACCCTGAAAAAAAAGCCTTTTAGAAACATTGTGGAAAAATGAGAAAATGTAGGTAATTCTCCTTTTCCAACAATGTTTTCTACCCTTCCCAAAACAAAGTTCACTTTTTTAGTCCCACTTACTTTGTCATCTGCAAGTACTCTGAATGTGGAAAAGTCTAGAATTTCACTGTTTGATAAAGAGTTAAAACTTAAAAGATTATTTCTGTTTATGGAATGAAAAAAAGTTTTCTCCATTTCCCACAATGTGTTCAAAAGCCTTCTCTCTTGGAGTCCTTATAACTCTAGATTGTGATTAAAGAATAAAGCTCTTCTCCCTGCCATAATTGGACTGTTCCACAACTCTCTATAAAATTCTAAGTTAAAGTTCTTCAGTATTTGGAAAAAATTCTAGAGTATTATTTTACTTCCAGAATGTTCCATGAGTGTATATGTATATTGTAAGATCACAATTTTTTCATATATTTCTTTGGATTCAAGCAAATAAGGTACTAATTCAAAACATCTGGAAAGTTGAAGAACATACAATTGATAATACATACATGCAAACATCTATTCCACATGAACATTGTCATATTACCTGCAGGCTTCCGAAAGCACTTTAATTAAAAAGAACCTTGAATTGTAAATGGTCATCCACAAATGTACAATGTCTTTTGCTTGAATAATTTATTTGATATTTTCATCTTATCTTTCAACTCATCAAATATCCATGCAATAACACTGATGTGATACTTTTTTTTTTACCGTACATAGGGGGGGTTTTTTTTGGCATCCCTAAATGTTTGAGAGTTTAATCTAAATCAATTTTTCATGAAACGGGGCTAAAGCTAGTAGCTGTAGTCTTTATCATGGTAACTAACAAGATGACTTAAAAAGTTAAAAACGACCTTGACCTTCAGTGAGTTATTTCTAGCGAAGAGAGTTTCATGAAATTTGACACAGAAACACTTCAAAGTACATGTATGTTCTTTCAATAAGCGAAGAGATAATCAGACATTGCCTGATAAAGCAAAAAGTTCTGAGCCCATGAAGATAGTTAACATAACCGTTTTTTTCAAATTACACAAAACCACAATTATTGCAGCATATGTCATGATATTAAGTTTATAAAGATGTTGTGTTCTTCACTTTAATCACTAGAAATACATTACAATTAAATTTTCTGCTTTATTCAATATTGTTCATTTATGTTTCTTTTAATTTCCAAACAAGTTAAAAAGAATCAGACATATTTCAAGCATTTACAAACAACCCCTCATCTCTCCCCCGTCTGCTATTTATCTATATTTTCATTTCATAAAACTAAATTTTTTTCACTCATGAACACAACTTTAGCTTCCACTTATTGCTTTATTCAGATATTTGTGTAATTTTACTATTATAATTCATTATTCATGATGAGAAGATAGTTTAAAGTCCCCCTGATCTGACGATGCCACTCTGCTCATTGTATTGTCATGGGTTTTCATGTTTCTTTTTTTTTTTTGCGATCTATTTTTTCAGGACAATTAATTTTTGGAGAAGTATTACTACATTATTTGACCTCAATTAGTCAGTTTGAATGGCAGATAGGTAATCCGTCACTTTACACTAGATTAGAAGATTAATGCAGTTGTTACTCTGTCATAAATGACTTGCCAGCTTCATTATCATCTGCTTGTCCTTCGCATTTTATCCTGATCATGTTGAGCCCATATTTCTGATGGATGCATGCAAGCTAGGTTATGACGCTTTAGACAAAATATATTTCATTCGTCAGACTGACATTTAGGCAGATATTTCTCATCGTAAAAGACAGGCATTTCAAATTTCAAAGTGTCAAAACCTGGGCTCAGGGATCAATGAGAAGCTTGCCGAGTTGTCAAGTTTTGTCAAGTCATCCATGGACAAAGATTTATTTCTCATTTTTCCGGCAAATTTTCATGTTTGTTATCCACTATGTTTAATCCAAGATTGTGATTAATAATAGTTACAAAACCAAGCGCTAAAAACCAGAATTCGAGTTTTGGCACCAAGCGAATTCAGGAATCGATTACAATCGATTCCGGGATTTCTCAATCGATTATCCGAATCGGAAGCCAAAACCAACTGATTTTCGACTATAGTCGATCATCAGCCCACTACTATCTATATATCTATCTTTTTGACAAGGTTTGGAGTTAACCGAGTTGACCAAAATACATACGAGTTGACTTGGGTAGGTACATGTAGACCAAAAAATAGGTAAGAGTTGACCAAAATAGGTACAAGTTGACTAAGGTATGAGTTGACTTAAGTATGTGTTGACCAGAAAGCCAGCTATGCTTTGTTGCAAACCTTTTATGTTTGAAAAGACCTACCGGCATGCCTTATATTTAGTTTCATGTCATCATAGAATGACCATTGAAAGAGGGGGTGTTTTGTGGGAGACTACTTCTTCCAAACAGCAAAGCTTCTGTCCATACAAAATCAATACTTAGTAATTGCACCAGGGAGAATTCTCTTTAACTCAGTTTTAAGTAGGCCTATATAAGCTTAGTGTTAAGAGTATAATTTCTCAATAGAAGACAATCTTAACCACATGGTTTCAAATCCCAACCATAGCGGTTTCTATTTCAGCAATGCTTTGTTGTGATTTTTCATATTCGTAAGAATGCCATATATTTGTGATGAAAGAAACTTACCAGTACTATCCGAAACACTGTGTTTCCAGGTCTTAACTTTCTATACATTTTACCATACCAGTTAGCTGCAATATAATGGGTTGGTTTTTTTTTATGTAGTAGTATCACAGTGACAGCTCATTTATTCAGGTATTTTCTAGGATTCAATAGGTCTTTGCTTGGACTCTGAAGCACCTTGCCCAAGGAAACTTCTAAAACAACAGTAAGGACATGTACATCACAATCTCACATAAAGACAAATGAAAATTCTCTTCAATTTACATGATTTCCTGCCACAATTTGACATTTTAACCTTTTCCAAAAATATTCTATTTAATCAACCTTTTCAATATGCAGTGTCTTATAAAAGTTTTGGAAAAGGAGACAATGATTGTAACCAGCACTTTCTCTTTTTCTGTTTTCACACCTTTCAAAAATAATTCTTTTAAGCCACATAGGAAGTATGTGATGGGAAGTAACTGGCAATATAGAAAATATTCTATTTTATCAACCTTTTCAATGTGCAGCATCTTGTAAAATTTTTGAAAAGGAGAAATTAATCGTACTCAGCATTTTCTCTTTTTCTGTTTTCACACCTTTCAAAAATAATTCTTTTAAAGTGAGCCACATTAGAAATGTCAAAGCATGTGATGGGAAGTAGCTGCAATATACAAAATAAACGAAAGTTGGTAAATGGAAATTGTGAAGAACCCTTCATACTTCTGAGTTCTTTGATGCCTGACTTGAGTATGTGCAGAACAAACACAGCCTTTCACCCATTACCACACAATCCCTACTTTTGATGACGCTTAGAAAAAAGCCTTTGGAAACCATTGTGGGAAAAGGAGAAAATGCTGGTAACTATCATTTTCTCCTTTTTCTACCCTTCACAAAACAAATTTCAAATTTCCAGTCACTTTTATTTTGCCATCTGCAAATACTTCCGATTTGGACAAACGTGAAATTTTGTTGTTTGGTAATGAGTTAACCCTTTACCACACAATCCTCAGTCTTAACAACCCTTGGGAAGAAGCCCTTTGAAAACATTGTGGGAAAAGTAGAAAATGCTGGTAACCAGCATTTTCTTCTTTTCCCATAATGTTTTCTACCCTATCAAAGACAGAAACCATCATTTGAGACACTATAAATTTGTACATAGTGCACAAATGCTTTAACCCTTTATCAAATGACAAAATTTTAGACTGGTCCAAATTGAGAGCATTTGCAGACAACAACATAAAAGCGAATGAAAATTTGAAATTTCTAGTGGAAAGGGAAGAAAACTTTGTGGTAAAAGGAGAAAATGCTGGTTACCAGCATTTCCTCCTTTTCCCACAATATTTTCAGAAGGCTTCTTTCTTTGGGTTGTTCAAAGTTGGGATTGAGTGGTAAAGGATTAAATTTGGTCGAGTCCAAAATTTTGTTCTTTGGAAAAGAGTTAACGAGGGGTGACCCAGAAGTACATGTAGATGTACACTTGAATTTTAGTACATTTCTAAAGATGAAAGTGTGACATATGTGTCAAAATCATAAAATATAGTTGAGAAATAGTGTTTAAGCCATAAATTTTGTCTATTGGTTTAGTTTAATTAAACATATTTATTTTACACTGACTGAGAAGCAAGTTCTTACAACTTATACTAATCTCTCTCAATTCTGCTTCCTGGGTACTACATCTTATTTAGTACTTGGACTGAATGTGTGGGCCAATGAAAAGTCCCAAAATTAACACCAGCTGCCAGGTCTCAAACTCAAGACTAATTAGTTACAAGGCCGACATTCTACCTCATAAACTCAGACATCACACATATTAAGGAGGGGCAATAAAATAAATAAAACTCCAACTTACATGCTTACTGCCCTTTCTCCCTCTCATTAACAATTAAGTCTTTCAGCGTTTCACTGAATCCTGAAATAAAATAATACTTCATACAGTAGACTAATACAATTTACTCTTTAAACCTTTACTACACAATACTGACATTTAACGACCGCGAGATAGAAGCCTTTTGAAAACATTGTGGGAAAAGGAGAAAATGCTGGTTACCAGCATTTTCTCCTTTTCCCACACTGTTTTCTAGCCTGCTGGAAACAAATTTCAATTTGTGAGTTTAATATAATTTGTCGTCTGCAAGTGCTTTCAATCTGGACCAGTCTACAATTTTGTCATTTGGTAAAGAGTAAACAAATGGTGTAATTTTAGACTTGTTAAGTCAAGGGTTAGTCATAATTCTACAACATGGTATCTAATGCAATTCTGACAAATTAAAAGTGATGGTTTCCAGCACTTTCTTCTTTTGCCAAATATTTTCAGAGATTTCAGAGCTTGAGACAGTGTGGTTAAGGGTTAAATCTTTACCACATGACATATTTTTAGCTGTCTAAATCGAAAGCATTTGCAGATGACAAAATATAAGATGCTCAAAACACAAAATTTTTCTTTTATATGGTTTAAAGGTGGCCCTTCAGATTTTGGGACGAAAATTTTACAAAAGAGCAAAAAAATCATCTTTATACTCCCAAACCCTTTTAATTTTCATCCATAAAAACCCAGTAATCGAGAACCGTCCGACAACACGAGAAATTACAGATTTGCTACGGCCCAGGTTGACATCAACGGGAGACACATTCTATTTTTAGATGATCAATTCGCTCATTTACTTACAGGAATACACAGAAGAAGCTTCAAACATAGCGTCCGAAGAAGACATTATGGAAAATAATTATTACATGTTTGTTATGATAGGGAATTTAAGCGTTATGAGTCATGTGCCAGTCATTTGACATTCCCAAAATGCTTTATTGATTTTTGGCTTAAAAGGCTACGTAGCCTATTAAGGGAATACCATCAAAAAAAATTTTTTTTGTAATTTTATGAATCTTAATTAGTGATGATTTGTATTATTTTTCATATGAATTTCAGTGATATATACATTTTTTAAGTTGATGAGATGTAAAAATTCTAAATACCCACCTTTAAAAAATTGTAGAAAAGGGAAAAAAATATTTATTATCAGCATTTTCTTCTTTTCATACAATGTCTTCAAAAGTCTTTTCCCATAATGGTCATTAAAACTTGGGAATGTGTGGTTAAGGGTTATGGTAAGGCACAGCTAAAAGAGAACAGATACTTCGGATGATGAGCACCTTGTGTGACCACCATGAGCCTGAATCACTGCCTCATAACAATGACGCATGGAACCAACAATCTGCTGAATGTTGTGTTGTCAAATGTTCTGCCATGGCAGGACTGCAATGTTGTTTTGTCGCATAAACTCCTGACAGACACGGGCCATGTGAGGTCTGGCATTATCTTGCTGCAACATGCCACCATTTACGTTCATGAACATGACGTTGAAGAATCTCGTCTCGGTACCAGATACCATTTAGAGTCCCATCAACATGAAAAAGTGCAGTTCTGCCATCGTGCTATATTCCTGCCCACACCATTACACTGCCACCACTGAAATGATCAACTTCCTGTACACAATTCGCAGCATAACGTTCCCCACATCATTGGTAGACATGTGTGCGGCCATCGGTTTATTTCAATAGAAAACGGGAGTCGTCTGTAAAAAGGACTGCCCTCCACTGATCCCTGGTCCATCTACGCCTTGATCTACACCACTGAAGACGTTCAGCACGGTGACATGGGGTTAAGACATTACGTCCAACAGGTCTTCTAGGTGCAAGTCTAGCCTCTCATAGCCGTTACCACACAGTCTAGTCTGAGAATCTGCACAGTTCAGGAACTTCTGTAGTTGTTGAGCTTGCAGTGAGGGCCTGGTCAAACATATGTCGCAGCCGAATGTAGGCCTGTGTCCTGGGCGACTGTAATTATTCTGGGTGGCCCGATCTTGCTCTCTCCTGGACACTTTCAGTTGAATTATACCGACACCAGAGGTGGGAGATTGTCTGTCTCAATACACTAAAGAGGTTTGCTATGGTTTGTTGCGTGGATCCTTCATGTAGCCGCCCAATTGCATTCTGACGTTCATCTGTCAATGTCGGCATTTTTGGTAGTGATGCTGTGTCACAGTGTGGTCTGTCTTAAGCATTTCATTCAAGACATTTTATAGCCAACATAGGGATCAAGTAATGAACCTAAAATTGCACAGGCATTTCGAGAACGGTATGTTTTGTGCAATCTGACGCAGACGTTTTCATGGGGTAATGTTTGCCTGCAATTGTTCGTGTTACCCATGGATTGTCTCATACTCATCCCATGTTTTAATCTGACAATCCAACTGCATTGAAATTTTTGCAACACTTAGTACAGGGAGGTATTTCATCCATGTTAAAGAACTTTTTTTGAAGAGTATAATATTATAATTAAAACCAGCCCACAGTTCTATGTTCAGCTTTCTTTCAGCATTTAAAATTTGCCACACAATCCCAAGTTTTAACGACCCTCGAAAGAAGACTTTTGAAAACATTCTGGGAAAAGGAGAAGATGCTGGTAACCAGCATTTTCTCCATTTTCTACAATGTTTTCCACCCTTTCTCAAATAAACTTTTCCCTTTTGAGCTACATTTAATTTGTGGTCTTCAGGTGCTATCAATTTGGACAAGTCCTAAGTTTTCCAGTTTTGTAAAGAGTTAATTCACCCTTGAAATTTACTAAACCTACCAAAGAAAGTTTTTGAAAACAGTGTTATAACAAATAAGTCAGGATTACATCCTCTACTCTTCAAAAGACAATTCCACCAAATCACTAAAAACGTTAAAATTGCAGGTAAGAAAATATCTGAAAATTTTTAGTTTCCATTTGTATTGAATATTTGTCCATGCAAAATTTGTGACATTTGCTAATGATATATCGCAAAACAAAGCCACAGAAGAAAAGGAATTTAATACTTGTCAAGCTTAAATACATGTACTATAAATCATGAATAAATTACATTACAAAAACCTTTCCCTAATGGCAAACTTGTTTATTTAAACAAAACCAGAAATAACCATTTTTTAACTATGGTGATTAAAAGAACAAACTTTTGAACACTTCAAAAAAGTAGGCCTATTGTCAAGCAAATATACTCTCTATAAAACATGATACGAGATTTCTGAATGCCGAGTCCCTTTCTGTTACCATAGACAAAATAAGCAGTGAAAACTTCTTCTTTTGTTCGATACAATGTTTTCAAATTAAAGCAAAAGTTTGAAGTTTGAAAAACAACGAAATCAGTAATTTGCTCAGTCACCCATATGGCTAAACAATATAAATAACACATCACAGATATTAGTTTTGACATTGCAACATCTAAAAAAGAAAAAAAACCAGGTAACCTAAATCACAGAAATACTTCCTTTCCTAATGGTTTAAAAAATTCTACAATTAAGCCTCAAATATGGCACCAGTATTGCATCATGCATTTGATTGTTTGAAGTATTTCTATTTAAAGAAAAAAACATAAAATCTGTACATCTTTTTTTTAACATTAGCTCTTTACCACACAATCCCAAGTTTTAATGACCCTGAAGAGGGACGCCTTTGAAAAACATTGTGGGAAAGAAGAAAATGCTGGTCCATATTCTTTCCTAGACAAGGTCTTGTTGTTTGCAAACTGTTCACTAGTCTGTTCTTGACTTTCTGATTCGTAGCTTTGATTGGAATTGAAAAAAATTGCTCAGCTGCCTCATCCTTTGCAAATATCCTTTTCTTCATGAAATTTGTTGTACTTTCGTCAGTTTGTTCTGAATTACATTAATAAAATTTGGTAGTTTTCTCATATAGTATTTCTCAACATTGGTCTATTTTCTCTGGAAATAATTTTAACCTTCCTTAGCTTTTTTATTTTAGCAGGTGCCTTCTCAAATTTCACTCAAATTGCTGTTTTACCTGTAATGTCTTGGTGATTTACACTATCTATCTGTGAATTCATGTTCAGTTCAGTGTGGTAAAAATAATATGCATTTATCCAAGTGGTATACTAATCACAAAGTGAAAATGCTTCTTCAAAAAATATGCAGTAATTTCAAAAAGGTCAATGCAAAGTTCATTGAAAACAATGCTTAAAAAGTAATAAAGCAAGATTTTTTTAAAACAATCTTCGGAAATATCTACCCAACATAATAGTTATGATGGCTTTCAATATATTTGAACAGGCCTTTCAAAGTTTGATGAAGTCATGTCCACATAGTGTTAGGTACTCGCTTAGTTCATTCGTTTTTTGAAATACTTATTAGATTTAGAAAAATTCACCGTAACCTAATTCAAACAAGAGGGCCATGATGGCTCCCTAAACCTATTGCTCCACTGGCTAATAAGTAATAACACTACAAGCCAAACATTACAATAATTGGCCAATTTGTTTAAAAATGAAGACTTACAATATTTTTTCTATAAAATCCTATGAGAAAAGTTATGATCCCTGGGCAAAGCCATTTTTGACCACAAAGCTATAATTACCGTTACTTGAATCCTGGTGGAGGTCCATAAGATAAAGCCCCATACCAAACAATACAGGTCTACAATGTGTGGTTATATATACAAGAAGATTTTCAAAGTTTCCTCAATAAAAGGCCCTGTAAAACATGAGACCTATGAGCCAGAGCTAAATTTAGTAGCCCTAGGTCTTATTATGGTTAGTAACAAGTGAAACTTGTGACCCTTGGTTTGGGGACAAACTTGACCCCAAGACTATTATTTGGATCCTCTTTGCACTGAATGGGCTTTCAGAAATTCTATGAAATTCTCTTTCTCTTAAACCATTGGTCAGATTTTGAAATAATTTCACAGAAATGTGCTTTAGATGCCTACTTTTGAAAAAAAAATGTTCGCAAAACTCTGATCTGTCAAGAAACAAGGCTGTGAAGGTGGGGGGCTATTTGCACTATACAGACATAAAGAAGCTCTTGTTAATTCTTCTTCTATGAAATCACGGGTCAGATTTAGAAATAATTTCACAGACATAAACCTTTGGAGTAAATTATGCCCCTTGTTTGAATTACAATTTTAACTTATTATCCAGCACCCAACAGCCATTCGTTGGCACCCCCATGCAGTGTTCTTGTTCTTTTTATTGAAGTTATTGAAGAAACAGTTTTGGAATAACGATACAAAAAAATGGCTATGTTCTACTCAAATATTCAGGTAAGTGATGCAGACCATCTTGGCACTCTTGTTTTTTGTTAAGGATCGCAAACAAGGTCTACTTTGTCTTGCATTAAATAAACCCCTGTTCATTCTATCTGTTTTCAGCTCACCTGAGCACAACATGCTCAAAGGGAGTTTTTAGGATCGCCCTGTGTCAGTCGTCCGTCGTCAAGAATTTCTTTGAACATCTCCTCCTCCTAAACTGCTGGGCTGATTTGGACCAAACTTGGCTGGAATGTTCTTTGGGAGGTCCTCTTAAAAAATATGTCCACAGAATTTGATTCTATCAAAACTTTTTTTTTTCATTGCAACCAAATGGAATTTTCTAAGATTTTTTTTTTTTTAATCTCTGAAACCGCTGGTTAGATTTTCAAATAATTTCACAGAAATGTTCCTTGGGTAACCCTTTTCAATAATTGTTTGTGAAATTTTGATCTGTTTGCATTCTTAAAATAAATGTGTACAGTTCCACTCTTTATACAAACTGATGAAACAAATATACCCCTCCTCCTTAAAAAAAGTTAACTCCTTCCCCCCAACCGGAAAAAAAAAAGAGTTAGCCCAGCCACACCCCCCCCCCCCTACCAACCAGTTTTGGACACCTTTTTCTCATCAAAATTTTCAAAATTTGAAACTTCTTAGACTTTGGTCAGCAACATTTTAATAATGTTTGGGCCTATGCTTTTGGCGTTTTTGCTAAATTTCCATCTCAGTGATATATAAATACTAGTATTTTAATTTGGTGAGATGTGAAAAAAAGGCACAGTTAACAAGTTTACTTTTGGCCGCTAATGGGCCTTCAGTATAATCTTAACTTTTCTTTGATTGCTTTCGTCATTCACTGAACATTGTCAAACTTAATACTGAATCAAATGAAGCTTAGGTTGAACCCTGTAGGCTGAACAGTGTTTAAACATTGTAGGGGATAACTATTCCAATAGATCAGTCTGCCCCCCCACCTCTTTTTCGACACCTTTTTCTCATCAAAATTTGAAACTACTTAGACTTTGGTCAGCAAAATCTTAATAATGTTTGGACCTATGCTTTTGGCGTTTTGGCTGAATTTCCATCTTGGAAAATGGGGAGAAAAAGGGAACTTCAACAACCCTGTTGGAATAGTTGATTGATTGATTGAATTTACATTTGTTTATTCTAGCCACCACTTGTCCATATCGGCAATGCTCTCAAATAACTGTTAGCACTGTTTCGATGGATAGTGCAGATATATGATGAAACCCATCCTTACTTATGCCTGGTTCTTTATTGTGCTTGGTGTATAGCATCTTCACACAGGACCTAAGTTTAATGTCTCATCCAAAAGACTCCTAAGTCTAATGTCTCATCCAAAAGACTATTTAACCCTTTACCACAAGTCAAAATTTTAGACTGGTCCAACTTGAAAGCATTTGCAGACAACAACATAAAGGTGACTGAAAAAATGAAATATGTTCTGGGAAGGGTAGAAAACAGTGGGAAAAGGAGAAAATGCTGGTTACCAGCATTTTCTCCTTTTCCTACAGTGTTTTCAAAAGGCTTCTTTCTCAGGGGCGTCAAAAGTAGGGATTGTATGGTAATGGGTTAACTAATAATTTTAGATGGCCAGCTGTGGCAACTGAACCTACACTCTCAAGTAACCCAAAATATCACGTTCACAAGTCCCACAGCATGCTGACTGGTCTATTGGAATAGTTATCCCCTACAATTTTTAAACACTGTTCAGCCTACAGGATTCATCCTAAGCTTCAAGCATTCACCATTCATCTTCGCCATACAATCCTAACTTCTAGTGACCCTGGGAAAACAAACCTTTGAAAACATTGTGGGAAAATGACAAAATACTGGTAACTGGTAACCAGCATTTTCTTTTTTCCAACAATGTTTTCTACCATTCTCAAAATAGATATCAATCTGAATGAGTCACTTTTATTTTGTCGTCTGCAAATGCTTTGAATTTTACAGGTTTCAAATGTTGTCATTTGAAAAAGTTTTTTTTTTTAAACCAATATAGATCTAGAACTAACTTTCATCCTTGGACAAGTCAACAAAATATTCCATATTTAAATGGCTCGTAATTTTTTCTCAAAATGTAATAGACTAGATCTAGATTAGAACACGATTTAATTTCGTGTATTACATGTTTCGGCCTGTGAATATTGTAAATACCAGATAAAAATGAGAGGTTGCCAGTCATGGCGATTTACCACATTGTTTCTTCGAACAAATAGCTCGAACAGATTAGGTCGATGTTTTTCCCTTGTGCGTCTTTTCCCGTTGATCTGATGGGATGGGTCTAGGTCTAACTAGAACTTGCATTCAGAAAAAAGATTTTGGGATTTCTGAAATCGAAAGTGGAAAAAAACACCAAAACTTTGTTCTAGAAGCAAACAAAATATTGTAACTGTTTAAATATATATTTACCTACGTGACGAACACAAAATTTGTTTTGTTTCCCTACATTTTAGCCAACTTTGCTGAAATTTCTAAGAGGCGTCTGCTCCGCTGACTGCACCCTCACTATTCCGACTCGGATGATTCCGTAACGATATCCGAAGGTTACCGAACCTTCGGTATTGAAATGTCGGTTCCGGCAAATGTTGCAATGCCTCCTAACCAACAAATAACGCCGCAGAACCCACCACAACCATCGCAACCCACGCCAGTTGTTGAAATTGATCCCGTTGCGAAAGTGAAACAGCTCTTACTACCAAGATTAAAAGACTCGCTTGTGGTAATATCAATGTCATGTGCTGTCAGGAGAAATCGGCCCCTGGAGAAATCGGCCCCAAAACGCTTGGGGCCGATTTCTCCGGAGAAATCGGCTCCCTTGAACGATTTCTCTGGAGAAATCGTCCCCAATAGAAAGTTTGGAGAAATCGTCCCCAATGCCAAATTTTATCGTGGTTTGACTAGTTTTCGATACAGAATCACTGTTTTCAAAAGGCCTTTCCTACAGGTTTTTTAAAACTCGGGATTGTGTGGTAATGGGTTAAGTTAATCGATCATTGGTTCAATCAATGAAAGAGTTCTCCAGTGAGAGTATGAATCATTGTAATGCTGTATATAATAGAGTGATATAACTGATAATTTGGCCATTGTGGACTCTATTTCATTTCATCGAAAAAAAAGGATGCATTTTTAAAAAACCTGTAAGAGAGGGCTTTTAAAAACATAGTGGGAAAAGGAGTAAATGTCAGCACTTTTGCACTTTCTCCTTTTTCCACAATTTTTTCCTGCACAAAAACAAAAACAATTTTTCCAGTTATATTTAATTTGTTGTCTGCAAATCCTTTGAATTTTGACCTGTCTAAATTTTTGCTGTTTAGTAAAGAGTTAATTACACAAAATAACTGGGTCACTAGTAGTACAATGAAAGATGATAGAAAGAGAGAGTCAGAAAATGCAGCGGAAGTATACAATGTGAGAGAGCGAGTATAATACCCGATCAAGATAGAGAGAGACACAGAGAGAGAGAGAGAGAGAGCGGATACAGACATAGAAAGACACAAAAGGTTGGAGAAAGACATCTGATGGTTCTAAAAACCACTCTGTGACATGAACAATATTCATAGAGAGAGAGAGAGAGAGAGAGATCTGATCCGACTAAGAACAATAATATGAAATCTTACAGGTGTAGGCTACCTGTGTGAAGGTGAGAAAAGAGAACTATCAGTGTGAAAAACTGTGAAAATTGCCATAAAAACAACAAAGAAGGTGTAATCAAAAACAACTTGAAACAAGACATGGCTTACACAGTGTATGTGTTAAATAAAACCTAAATGGAAATTACATTTTCTGAAAAAGCAACATCTATATATATAAAATTTGACATTGGGCACGATTTCTCCAAAATTTCTATTGGGGCTGATTTCTCCAGATTTCTCCGGAGAAATCGGCCCCAAGAGCTTTGGGTCTGATTTCTCCGAGGGCCGATTTCTCCAGGGGCCGATTTCTCCAGCATTCCTTTCGGGTAACAGACTTGTTCGTCCCTGGGCTCGTTCGTCAAGGTCTGTTCTTCGGGGCTCGTTCTTCCGGGCTTGTTTGTCCCAACTGATTTCCCGTTCGTCCGCGCTTGTTTGTCTCAACTTATGTACCTGCCAGTCAAAGGTGTTAGTTGTGCATATCACTGATTTTGACAGATATGAAAAGGTATTCTGTGTTCCCACTCAAAATTATTGCGTAAATCACGTTTACAAAGAATTGAAATTTGCATAACAAATATTTGTTGCGTGCGAGATCTCACATAAAAAAATTCATGGACAAAAAGATCAGTATTTGCTTATCAAATGCAAAATGACAGGACAGATTTTGAAGTAACTGTTATCCTTATTTACAAATTTTTGCCAAAGCATGCAGAAATACCTATCCAGCAATTAACAGACACGAAGAATCAATCTGTGCAAAAATCACCGAAACCCCTAAAACAACAAAATGTCCTTTTGACGTTGTCCAATCAGAGTTACTTCAGACTGCCTTTTCAGCTATTTAATCATTTTAAGCAGTTGTTAACATAGATATATTCAGTGTTTCATTTACTTGTGCATCCTGCGTCAGGGACGCAAAGAAATCACCGAGGATGCAAAACTTTGAGATATGTGCATTTTCTAGAAGCACTGATTTTGATATCAATGCATTTTGCAAAATTTCGTCTGATCTGGATAAACTATAGTGTTTACATTTCCTATCGAAACACAGGTAATTTTTCCTTTCTAGACTGGTACCTTCATTTTTCGGTCTATTTTTAGCCGAAGTAATGTTTTAGTTCTGGAATGGTTTCCGGTTTTCTTTTATTCGGGTACAAGGAGAATTGACATCCAGCAAGGATCCACTGCAAGGCATAGCCTACTCTGTCTTAATTGCAGAAAACGCCTATCATTTCATGTTCTCGTTGGCAAATAACTACTTTTTGAATCGTTTTTATATGTGGACAATTTCCATATCCTCAAATGATTTCCATTTCATCCATTTCGTTGAAAAATCCCAATGCATATTTAAAGCCAATGGTCTTTTTCTAAACTCGCAAACGATTCGATCTTCAGGTTTGATTTATCCAATCGGTAAGCAGCTTTCATTTTCCATCAGTTTTCTTCAATGCAGACGAATATCTTAATGCAAAGCGTAAGCAATGCCACCAAAAAAGAAGGCGAAATCCAAACACAAACAACAAACTTTAACTAGTTTGTTTACGAAATCGCAAGAGTCTGACCTGCCAACTCAAAGTGACTTACATATCGATAAAAATATCGAGAATAATAAGAAATCATCGGCCAGTTCAATTGGCATGGATTTGATCTGTTGCTAACTTACGAAAGTGAAGAGAATTACATGTACTGCACTATCTGTACAAATGCAAAGAAATGTAATGGAATGACACAAAAAGCTTTGACTTTGAATCTGCTTTGAATCAAAATGGAAATGAGCAAAGGACAGATGAATATTTGAACTAAAAATCAGTGCTCTCTAACAAATTAAAAGATAATTAATACCAGACCTAGTCACATTTATCCTGGTTATCTTTCTGTGCTGGTATAAGAAATAAATGAGATAAACACACAAAGTTTTAAGTTGTATTGATCACAAAACCATACGAAATCAGATCATAAATTTCTTTAACAATTCGAACAAATTGTTTAAATGGGGTTTAAAGGGTGCGACTCGTAAAGTTGGTTTCAGACTCATAGTTTTTCATCCCAGCAAGTCCTAGGACTCACTTATAACAAATTGTAAAAAAATCACTGTATATTTATATAAAAGACACCTATGCTGCAAAGGATCAATATGAATTGCATTCAAGGTTGGGCGGTCTAAACCAGGGGTGGTTTTAACCAGCAGTTTTAACCGGTTTAAACTGCCCCGGTCAAGACTCCCAAGGTGGTCAATACTGGTCAATACTGGTCGATTGGATATTTGTAGTGGTCATTTGGAAATTTTACTGGTCAGATGCATTTTAAGTGGATAGTGATGCTATTTAGTGGATATGTATTGATTTTTTTTTTTTCCTATTTTGGTTCCAAGGTTGGTTGAATTCACCAATATGAGAGTTGACTTTAGTGGAAAGAATGTTTTGTCCCTGCCAAGGCTACTTATCAGCTGGCTTTTGCCAGTTTTCCAAAACTCTATATAAGTTCCTAATAAGGTCTTTAAGTTTCATTTTTGACATCTTAAATAACTGTGTGATGATAAGATATTAACTTGATTGCATATAAGTTAGTATTTCACACTTTAGGAATAAGGTCTGGTGTCAAGTATTCTATCCCAAATAGGGATACATGATTGGTCCTTTTTGTAATTTAAGCCACACCCATTGGGATAGAAAGGGGCAACTTTTACACCTTTTAATGTATCAGCCGATATAGCTCAGTAGGTAGAGCGTAGGACTTGTGAACACAATGTCCTACAGGTTGTGGGTTCGAAGCCCCGGCTGGCCAACTAAAAATTACTAATAGTCTTTCGGATGAGACGTTAAACCGAGGTCCCGTGTGACGGTGCTACACACCGAGCACGTTAAAGAACCAGGCGGAATGCTCAGTAGTTTCGTCCTGTATCCTTGCACTATCCCCCATAACAACTAACCGTCTTCTGGGGGCGTCGCTCAGATGGGCAACCGGTAGGGACGATAAATAAATGAAAATAATCAATCAAACCTTTTAATGTGTTTTGACAACAATGTAAAGGTATAGGTAGACACTTGAATATGCTTCAGACATTAATGTATCCCTAACTATTGTTTAGTTTATCAGTCACAGCCTCTTTATGGGTGCTCAATATGCCTATAGATTAGTGAAAGGTAAATTTCACAATGGTTTACACATGGGTGACACTTCGTTCTTCAATTTTACATGAAAGTTTCAAATTGGCTGCTTTTTTATGCTATCTTTGAACTTTTAAATAATCTAAAACCTAAGTATATTTGTGGTGATAGTGGGGAAGAGAAAAGATGCAGTACTATAAATAGATAGCCAGCCTGTAAGAAATGATGATAAATAAAACTTCTTAAGTTCTTTGGTTGAAAAAAACTGACCTGCATGTAAGTTCAAAGAGGAAGGTCAATCCAAACAACCTCTTTAGTTGACCAGCAGTAATGTCTTTTGAATTATGATCAAATAAAAAAGGGACCTTACTGATAAAAACTATGGTACTGGTGATAATATGTAATATACCTTCAGTACAGGATTTAGGAGAGCTTTTAGGACTAGCTTAGAAGCAGGACAGGTATCTAAGTCAGTGATTCAATCGACCCAATCAACCACTTCAATTGACCACCAATCGACCAGTATTGACCGGTTTTAACCAGTTAAAACCACCGGCCCGGTCAAAACTCATATTGACCGGCTTTTTGCCAACCTTGATTGCATTACCTGTAGTTGTGAACCATTATTGGCATACCCTCTGATGTGAAATCCTATCCCCAGTTTTTCAGCCCAGGGGGTAAGTGTACCCTTGAAATAAAAAGCTAGTGACATAATCCCCGATATAACTGCAATATTGCTAAAATGGCGTTGAATATCATGGAGAATAACTACTCTTCATTCATGGCCCAACCGTCAATGCAGCTCATTTCACTGACAAGCCCCTTCGGGCGTATATACACCGCTCTGCGAAGCTCTTGTTCTTTGACATACTGTGTTGCTTATCAAAGTAGCTTTAACCATGCAATGGCATGTTTGATAACAGCATAGTAAAATTGGTGTTACTTTGCAAACAGAGATTAACTTGTAAGTGTGTCTTGGAGAAGAGAGGGTACTTCAGTAAATGACCATGAGAATTTGTATTGTATGTAACAACAAATAATTTTAGACATCACATAGCACTTTTCATTCCAATATGATTGATACTGAAGAGTGAGGGGAACAAGCATGGGCGAATAAGCCCAAGGACAAACTGGTTTTGCGATGAACAAGCTGGACCCTATTTTCATGTCAATGTATTTCACAATAATCCATAATCTACTGGTACACGTGTCATACTAAAAAATGCCCTACAGGAAAATTTGCCTTACAACACCCCACGTTAAATGTAGCGCAAATATATGGACTGTGTCGTATAGAAGTAATTACCTTTTAGAATATACTTGGAAGGGTTGTCCTAGAAACTACTGGTGTAAGAAACTTTTGGGCTACTTTACAGTGGTAGACATTTGCACACCTCACAGTCAGTGACTGAACTAATAATAAAAGCACTGTTAAATCTTTACGACATAGCCCTGAGTAAAAAAACCTCCTAACAATGGCTTATGAAAACATAGTGGAAGATGGAGAAAATGCTGGTAACCAGCATTTTTACCTTACACCACAATATTTTCTATGCCTCTTGAGGCAAATTTTAGATTTTGAGTCGCATAAAATTTGTCGTCTGCAAATGCTTTTAGTTTGGACCAGTCCAAAATTTGTTGTGTGGTTCAGACTTAAACACAAACAGACTGTTATGTTCTTTCATGTTTCTTTTTCAGTCACTTATGAAGGTTGCAGCCCAAATTCTGGGACAGAATTCACAGGCTGATGATGCACAGTGAGTACTGCTTGGACCAAAATCACAAGTATGGGCAGGTCATTTGGCATGCTGTCTTGGGGGAAAAAAGCTCAAGCGCAAGAGTCAGATGTTAACAGAACTATAAAACATGACAAATGATAAGATGTGGCTGGATCGAACCCTCGACTTGCTGTTCTCAAGTCCTGTATGCTACTGACTGAGCTATCTGGCCTCAGCTCCTAACAACAAAGCTTAGACAAAACATGCAGCCTGATCTTTGATCGACACTGTCCTGTTTGCTGAAACACTCTTGACTAGAACAGCCTTGAAATTGCAAAAATTTCAGTCATGTTTCTGTACTGAAAATATACTTTGGATTTATTGGCATTTTAAAGGTCATGTGTCATTTTAAGTCTAATTTTAGTTTAGAAAGTAATCAATTTTCTGCTGGCTAAACCATGAAGTTGTGCTGCTTTCAAAGTAAAAAAAAATTGGAGGAAAAAGATTGGTTGGTGAATATGGACTCAGAAGTCTGTCTGTCTGTCTGTTTGTCTGTCTGTCACAAGTCTAATTTTAGTTTAGAAAGTAATCAATTTTCTGCTGGCTAAACCATGAAGTTGTGCTGCTTTCAAAGTAAAAAAAAATTGGAGGAAAAAGATTGGTTGGTTAATATGGACTCAGAAGTCTGTCTGTCTGTTTGTCTGTCTGTCACAAGTCTGTCTGTCTGTCTGTTTGTCTGTCTGTCACTTTACATAATTTTGTGTTCACTTCTACAGTTTATGTATAGTGAAGAAGTGGTAGAGTATTTGCAGTATGGGGTTAAAACAATAAGATAGATCTATCTTTACCACACAATCCTGATTTTTGTTGACATTTGAAAACATTGTGGTAAAAGGAGAAAATGCTGATAACCAGCATTTTCTCCTTATACCACAATCTTTTCTACCCTTCCCAAACCAAATTTCATTTTTTCAGTCACAATTATTTTCTTGTCTGCAAATGCTTTCAATTTGGACCAGTCTATAAGTTTGTTGTATGGTAAAGAGTTAACCCATTACCACTCAATCCCTACTTTTGACGCCCCTGAGAAAGAAGCCTTTTGAAAACACTGTGGGAAAAGGAGAAAATGCTGGTAACCAGCATTTTCTCCTTTTCCCACAGTGTTTTATACCCTTTCCAGAACAAATTTCTATTTTTCAGTCACCTTTATTTTTTCGTCTGCAGATGCTTTCAATTTGGACCAGTCTAAAATTTTCTCGTGTGGTAATGAGTTAAGATAGCAGAACACGTTGTTTGACCCTTTACCAAACATTAACATGATTTGATGATCTGAAGAATAAATCTTTAGAAACATTGTCTGAAGAAAAGAAAATGCTCATAGAAAGCATTTTCTCCTTTTTCCACAATATTTTCTACCCTTTCAATCCAAATCCTAGTGTTAATTTTTAGCTACGTTTGATTTGTTGTCTGCAAATGCTTTCAGCATGGACAAGTCTAAGTCTTAACCCATTACCACACAATCCCTACTTTTGACGCCCCTGAGAAAGCAGCCTTTTGAAAACACTGTGGGAAAAGGAGAAAATGCTGGTAACCAGCATTTTCTCCTTTTCCCACAGTGTTTTCTACCCTTCCCAGAACAACTTTCAATTTTTCAGTCACCTTTATTTTGTTGTCTGCAAATGCTTTCAATTTGAACCAGTCTAAAATTTTGTTGTGGGGTAAAGAGTTGATGGACAAGTCGAAGTCTTAACCCATTACCACACAATCCCTACTTTTGACGCCCCCCGAGAAAGAAGCCTTTAGGAAGCATTGTGGAAAAAGGAGAAAATGCTGGTAACCAGCATTTTCTCCTTTTCCCACAATGTTTTCTACCCTTTACAAAACAAATTTCAAATTTTCAGGCACTTTTATTTTGTTTTCTGCAAATGCTTTCAATTTGGATCAGTCTAAAATATTGTCGTTTGGTAATGAGTTAATTTCTGTCATTTGGTCAAAAGTTTCAATAAAGATGGTAGCCAGCATTTTTTAGCTCACCTGAGCACGTGCTCAAGGGGAGCTTTTAGGGTCACTGGGTGTCCGTCGTGCGTCGTCAACAATTCTTTAAACATCAACTTCTCCTAAACCGCTGGGCCAATTTGGACCAAACTTGGCAGGAATGTTCCTTGGGAGGTCCTCTTTAAAAATGTTCACAGAATTTGATTCCGTCAAAAACTCTGGTTGCCATGGCAACCAAATGGAATTTTTTAGCAAATTCTTTAAAAATCTTCTTCTCTGAAACCGCAGGTCGGATTTTGAAATAATTTCACAGATATGTTCCTTGGGTGACCCTTTTCAAAAGTTGTTCGTGAAATTTTGATCTGTAAAAAATTGTGGCTCTGGTGAATGGGGGCTACTTGCACTATACAGAAATCAAGGAATTCTTTAACCCATTACCAAACGACAAAATTTTAGGCTTGTCCAAATCAAAAGCATTTGCAAACGACATAATAAAAGTGACTGAAAATTTGAAACTTGTTTTGTGAAGGGTAGAAAACATTGTGGAAAAGGAGAAAATGCTGGTTACCAGCATTTTCTCCTTTTCCCATAATGTTTTCTAAAGGCTTCTTTCTCAGGGGCGTCAAAAGTAGGGATTGTGTGGTAATGGGTTAAGAATCTTCTCTGAAACCGCTGGTCAGATTTTGAAATAATTTCACAGATATGTTCCTTGGGTGACCCTTTTCAAAAATTGTTTGTGAAATTTTGATCTGTCAAAAAATGTGGCTCTGGTGAATACTTGCATTATACAGAAATCAAGGAATTCTTTAAAAATCTTCTTCTCTGAAACCGTTGGTCAGATTTTGAAATAATTTCACAGAGATGTTCCTTTGGTGACCCTTTTCAAAAACTGTTCGCGAAATTTTGATTGGTCAAGAAACATGGCTCTGGTGAATGGGGGCTACTTGCAGTATAGGGAATTGAGGAAATTCTTAAAAATTTTTCTTCTCAGAAATCGCTGGTCAGATTTTGAAATAATTTCTCAGGGATGTTCCTTGGGTGACCCTTTTCAAAAAGTGTTTGCCAAATTTTGATTGGTCAAGAAACATGGCTCTGGTGAATGGGGGCTACTTGCACTAAAGGGAAATGAAGAAATTTTTAAAAATTATTCTTCTCTGAAACTGCTGGACAGATTTTGAAATGATTTCACAGAGATGATCCTTAGGTGACCCTTTTCAAAAACTGTTCACAAAATTTTGATCCGTCAAGAAACATGGCTCTGGTGAATGGGGGCTACTTGCACTATATGGAAATGAAGAAATTCTTGAAAATTCTTTTTCTCTGAAACCCCTAGTCAGATTTTAAAATAATATGACAGAGATGTTCCTTGGGTGATCCTTGGGTGATCCTTGCTCTTGTGAATGGGGGCTACTTGCACTATATGGACATGATGAAATTCTTGAAAATTCTCTTTCTCTGAAACCCCTGGTCAGATTTTAAAAGAAATTTTCCGAAATGTTCCTTGGGTGACCCTTTTCAAAACTTGTTCGTAAATTTTGATCCATCAAGAAACATGGCTCTCGTGGATGGGGGATACTTGCTCTTATACAGAAATGAATAATTCTTAAAAATTCTTCTTTTTGAAACTGATGGTCAGATTTCGAAATTAATCTTACAGATGACCTTTTTGAAAATTGCTTAGCAAAAATATAAATTTGGTTCCAATGTTTCAATACCTCAAAAAAAAATAGGCTATGGTCATCTCAAAAATTCAGGTGAGCAATCCAGGGACATCTTGTTTCCTATTTCCCAATCAAATGTTTTTCACAGGGTATATTAACCTTTTATCACGCTACAAAATTTTGGATTTGTCTAAGTTGAAAGCATTTGCAAACAGTTGAAAGCAGTTTCAATATGACTTAAATAAAGCATTTTTCTTTGATAGGATAGAAAAAATTTCAGAAAAGGAGAAAATGCTGGCTTTCAATATGATTTAAATAAAGCATTTTTCTTTGATAGGATAGAAAAACATTGTGGGAAAAGGAGAAAATGCTGGTTACCAGCATTTTCTCATTTTCTCACAATGTTTTCAAAATGTTCTTCCCCAGTGCAGTTAACCCATTACCACATGACAATATTTAAGACTGGTCCAAATTGAAAGCATTTGCAGATGACAAAATAAAAGTGACTGAAGATTTGAAATTTGTTTTGTGAAGGGTAGAAAACACTGTGGGAAAAGGAGAAAATGCTGGTTATCAGCATTTTCTCCTTTTCCCACAATGTTTTCTAAATGCTTCTTTCTCAGGGGCGTCAAAAGTAGGGATTGTGTGGTAATGGGTTAAGTCAGCACTGAGTGGTAAAGGGTTAAACACAAGGATGTTTGTGAAAGGGTTATGTCAGTGGTGGAGAGGTAGAGCATTGACCTTGTTACCATAAGGTCCTGAGTTGGATACCTGG
This sequence comes from Tridacna crocea, assembly GCA_943736015.1. NCBI lineage: Eukaryota > Metazoa > Mollusca > Bivalvia > Cardiida > Cardiidae > Tridacna > Tridacna crocea. The sequence goes on along the minus strand of OX031058.1, from coordinate 73,971,139 downwards.
GGGCAGGTCTTAACCAATTACCACACAATCCCTACTTTTGACGCCCCTGAGAAAGAAGCTTTTAGAAAACATTGTGGGAAAAGGAGAAAATGCTGGTAACCAGCATTTTCTCCTTTTCCCACAATGTTTTCTACCCTTCACAAAACAAATTTCAAATTTTGGGTCACTTTTATTTTGTCGTCTGCAAATGCTTTCGATTTGGACAACCCTAAAATATTGTCGTTTGGTAATGAGTTAATCCTTTACTCCATAGATACTCATTTCTACGCATTGCTTGTAGGAGCGTTTGGAAAACATTGTGGCAAAAGGTGAAATAGCTCATGACGAGCAATTTCACCTTTTGTCACAATGTTTTCTATGCAATCAAATGGTGTCATATAGCCATAAGAAATGGCTTCATCATTGCTGTTATTTAGGGTCAATTAGAGATACCATAGAAATGCCCTATGGGGTAAAGGGTTAAACCTTGGGGTTGTTCACTGGCCCACACATTCAGCGCGAGTACTGGTGTAATTTCTCAGGAAGCAAAATCGAGAGAGATTAGTATAAGTAGTAAGAACTTGTTTCTCAATCAATGTAAAATGAAAATGTTGAAAGGGTTCTGAAATTTAATTCTTCTTTTGTCTTTGTATTTCAGTAAAAGTCAAGAAGGTCTGCAGCAAATGTATGAAAAAAGCCTGGAAGATTTCTATTCCATATGTGATCAAATTGAAGTCAATCTGGTATGTTATTGTACGTACATTACAGCCTTGATCTTTTACCAAACATTCCAGTTTTAACAAACCTGGTAGAGAAGGCTTTTGAAAACACTGAGAAATATTAGAAAATTAAGGTTGATTGAATGGTATTTTATGCTGCTTTCAATATTATTCCAGTCAAATCATGGTAACAGCTCATATAGTCATGTAATTCCTGCATTTCAACAGTACAAGGCTAGGGCTCTGAAGTTCCGCACCCATGGACGCTCTCATGAAAAATGGAATGCTTTAACTCTTTACCACACAATCCTGACTTTTAACAACCCTGAGCCTGCCCAGGTGGCTCAGTGGTGAGCGTGTCAGACTCATGACCAGGTGGTTGTGAGTTCGATACTCAGTTAAGGTGAACTTTCGTTACGGCGTATTTTCGCCTCTCACCTCTGCTGAAGCATGTAAGAAAAGTAGTTGGTGGCTTTGGGAAAAAAATTGTGTTAGTACTGGTGTGAGAAAGCCAGGAATCATGTGCATCAACGACCCCCATGATATGATCTTACCTGTTAAAGTGGTGTTAAACCCAAATACAACCAACCAACAATTTAATGACCCTGAGAAAGAAGCCTATAGGAAACATTGTGGTTGGCGAGTACAAGCTCTGGGCTACTTTCTGCAACTTGTGGATGTTATGTGTGTACTTTACCTGTTTTTTTTTTTTGCAGCGCCTTGCCCTTGAGATGCAGTGTCAACACATGGACAGCAGCAGATATACACCACTACCTGTCACCGTCCCCAAATCTGATGCCAATATGGCCGATCATCAGTCGGTACCCTACCCACAATTCCTTGTTACAGTGAAACATCAGATATCTTGCACCAAAGATATGTTTGACTTACTGACAGAGTTCACAAAGAAACTTGGAGAAAAACAGTGATATTTTGTCATAACAGAGTGAGGAGTCAGAAGAAGGTTTTGGTGGGAAGATTGTGACATTGATCATTAGCACAGGCAGATGTTGATCACAAAGGGCATAGCTACCAGTCCTGAATGCAAAAATGCAGTTGCATACACAACACAAAGATTATGGAAAAAAAAAAAGAAAGGACAGTTTTACCAAAAACGGTTACCAGAGACCCAGTGTACAGCTGTTTTGATGGGAACATTGTGACAGTGTAATAGCTGCCTGTAAGCCAAAATGCAGTTGCGTACACTTTGCAAAAAGAGTATGAAAAAAAAAAAGACATTTTTACCAAAAATAGTCACAAGAGACCCAGAGTACAGCTGTTTTTATCATGGAACATTATGACAGTGTAGTTTCCTTGAATGATGCAGGAAACCGGGCCCATATTTACAACAACTCTTAGTTTCATTCTTGGTCCCATTTAGATTTAGAAAGTATCACAACTTCTGATTGGCTAAACCAAATGTTTTAGCCAATCATAAGTTGTGTTACTTCTAAATTGAGAAAATTCTTGAGAATAAGACTAAACTGTTCTTAATGATAAAAAGTTGGTAAATAAACCGGAGATCATCCAGTTGTTTACCCCTTCAGCGACAAATACATAAACTCAACAACTTCGGATGTTGAAGGTACAATCCACTAACATTGAAACATTTCAGTCTTAAAGGCTTGACTGAACAAATAGATTGTTTAGATCAAGATCAAACTAAACATTCTGTGCAGACTGATCTTGATCTATGCTGTTTGCAAAAGAACCTGATTTTGCTGTTCAGGTTTAAAGTCTTAAAGCTCAATTCACATTTCCAAAACGTTTGTTTAACTCTTTACCAAACAACAAATTTATAGAGTGGTTCGAATTGAGAGCATTTGCAGACAACAAAGTAAATGTGACTGAAAAAAAAAAATGATTTGGGAAGGGTAGAAAACATTGTGGGAAAAAGGAAAAATGTGGGTTACCAGCATTTTCTTCTTTTCCCACAATGTTTTCAAAAAGTTTCTATCACAGGGTAATCAGAAGTCGTCATTTTGTGAAAAAGGGTTAAGACAATTTGTAGAATTGTCTGACTAAGGTACTTCTAATGGGTACCTACAAGATACATGTGAAGGATATAAGAAAAAAAATACTGCTTTTCGAATCCAAAAATATTGGTTCTACCTTTAGTTATATCTCTTATTGTGTGAAAATAAGTGTTTTGTAGTCAACTGTTTGCTATGTATTAGGCCAGTTCACTCCATTTTGAATCTTGGTTGGGAAAGTTACAGGCAACAGTGATATTTTGAATGTGGCCTTTCAAGAAGTACAGGTGCATAATGTTAGCTCAGGAGACAGTTTGATTCCCAGGTTGGCTGAATTCTTTTTTAGGTTTAATGGAAGTCATTGCTCTAGGATCCAAAGTTTTATAAACCATGAAAAAAAGAAAGCTTTTGAAAACATTGTGGTAAAAAGAAATAAAGCAGTGGTAGCCAATGTCTTTTACTTTTCCTACAATATTTTCTACCCTATCATAGACAGAAATTGCAAGTTTGCTTTCAGTTTGGTCAAATCTAAAATTTTGCTATTTATAAAGAATTAACCCATTACCACACAATCCCTACTTTTGATGCCCCTGAGAAAGAAGCCTTTTGAAAACACTGTGGGTAACCAGCATTTTCTCCTTTTCCCACAGTGTTTTCTACCCTTACCAGAACAAATTTCTATTTTTGAGTAACCTTTATTTTGATGTCTGCAAATGCTTACAATTTGGACCAGTCTAAAATTTTCTCGTGTGGTAAAGAGTTAAATACTCTATCACTTCTATGTTTAAAAATTGTTTTGACAATGTTTAGAGTAATAATAAAGACTAAAAGTAAATGGAGCAGATATTTAAATACATTTACATTAAAAAAAAATCATCATACCATTAAAAGAGGAAAACTATTTTGAAGAAAACAATCTGTCATTGTATGGTCGGCCCAAGTATAAGTTGCCGACAGAGAAATTAATTTGAAAACTAGGTTAAAACCTGCGAGGTAACTGTGTGTTTTGTTTACTTTTTGCCTTATTTTAATTCTTTTTTTTTTTTCTGCCAGGATTAGCATATGGCCGGACAGTACAATAAAGGACTGTCATCTCCACAATATTTTCCATACTTTTAAATGGTGTGATTTAAATGTATTATGACACCTGCTTTGATATTGTGGGCTCTACTGGGCCTTTAACTGTGAAAGCAGCCAGTGGCTTTGAAAGAATATTATGTGAAGTACAGGTAATAGAATAAAAACTCCAGAAAAAGCATGCATAGGTACACTTGCCACTAAGAAATGACCAGTATGTTGATAGTCAACCCTTTACCAAACAAAAAATTTATAGACTGGTCCAAATTGAAAGCATTTGCAGACAACAAAAATGTCACTGAAAAATTGAAATTTGCCTTGAAAAGGATACGAAATATTGCTGGTTACCAGCATTTTCTCCTTCTCCCACAGTGTTTTCAAAAGGCTGCTTTTTCAAGCTCATCAAAAGTCGGGATTGTGTGGAAAAGAAATAACACCAAATATTCAACCACTTGGTATAATGGTGTAACATCAACAAACGGCCAGGACAGTTATGTCTGAGATATAGTTTTATGGAATAGAATTTAAAGATACAAACCAGTTTATAATTTCAGGAAGTTTGTTGTAAATGCTTCATATCGGGTCTATACCCTATCCTTAACTTCAGGGTTGGTTTTCATGAACCATTCTTAAAAACGTTCTTAGTCTCACTTTACAGAATTTTCTAAATGTAGAAGTAACACAACTTCTGATTGGCTACACCATTTTGCTTCTGTCTTTGATAAGGTGGTAGACATTGTAGGAAAAGGATTATTATCTCAATTTGAAAGTAGCACAACTTCCGTTTGGCTACACCATATGGCTTCTGTCTTTGATATGACAGTAAACATTGTAGTAAAAGGAGAAAATGCTAGTTGCCTTCTCTTGTAGAAGTTAGCTAGCATTGTGTAGTAATGGATAAATAATAAATTGTCTTTGTTACATAATGTATTTAGATTGATTGGTGAATGCTGTGCCCCATCAACCCACAGCCAAGCCAGAAGCCCAGCTGGACAGTCCCTAGGAAGCAGGGCCAAGCCCCAATAACTTGAGAACAGGGGGTCGCTAGTAGAATCCCTGGCTTTCCCATGATTTGTCCGAGGATTGATGACAGTCCTGACAACAGGATTCATTCTTCTCTCATTTCCTTCCACTGTTTTGACGATGGTTGGGTGGGAAAGCAGCTGCTACTGGCTTAGAAGGAATATTGTGCGAAAAATAAACTTAAGGAAAGCATTGATAGGTGCATTGGCCAATGCAATATATTGTATACATGGATATAATTGCAGTAAAAAGATTGGCAAATTACTGATCACCCGCATCGTGCATAATTATGGCAATATTTGCAAATTCTAGGCACTTGTCATTTGTTTGTAAACTTGTAGTAAAACATATGAAGAAAACTTTGTGCATTTTTCAATTCACATAATTTCAAAAATTTCTACTTAAACAGCAACTGAAACAAGCAATTTCGTTAGAATGATATCCCCCCCCCCCCCCACCAAAAAAAACCTCCTAGGCAGCCACTTTGCATTGAATAAAAAAGAAGTGTCTGGGCAGAATGGAATATTGTACACATGTACAAAGTTTCACAAAATTCTGTCCAGTTGTACTGGAGATATTCACCCAAACGGACACACAGTTGATGCAAAAACTATATGCCTCCGCCATCGGCGGGGGATAATAATGTTGACAATGGCCTTTAACACCATGCAATCAATCAGTCTACCTTGGAAGCAGGGAGTGCATGTTACAATCCCAAGCTCCACCAATTTCTCTCCGAACATTTATGATAGTCATAATTACACTACAGGATTCATTCCACTCTTGCCACTTACAGCTTCAACAACAGTTATGCTAGAGAGCAGCTTGTGATATTGGGAGAATATTGTGCAAAGTGCTGGTTCATGAAACTCTACTTAACTCTTTATGACACAATCCCAACTTTTGACGACCCTGAGAAAAAAGCCTTTTGAAAACATTGTGGGAAAAGGAGAAAATGCTGGTAACCAGCATATTCTCTTTTTCCCACAATGTTTTCTACCCTTCACAAAATAAATTTCAAATTTTCAGTCACTTTTATGTTGACGCCTGCAAATGCTGTGGATTTGGGCAAACCTAAAATTTTGTCATTTGGTAAAGAGTTAAGCATGAGTAAGAACACTGGCCCCAAAAGGATATAACTGTAATGATGTTGAATCATTAACCCTTTACAAAACAATCCCTGGTTTTTATGACCCTCATGTAGAAGCCATTTGGAAACATTGTGGGAAAAGGAGAAAATGCTGGTTACCAGCATTTTCTCCTTTTCCCACCATGTTTTCTACCCTGCTGGAAGCAAATTTCAATTTGTGAGTAGCATTTATTTTCTCATCTGCAAGTGCTTTCAATTTGGATGAGTCTAAAACTTTGTCATTTTGTAAAGTATTAACCCTTTACCAGACGAAAACAATTTAGCCTTGGCCAAATTGAAAGCATTTGCAGATGACAATTTCAGTGTGGCTCAGATTGTGCAATTTTTCCTTGATAGGATAGTAAACATTGTGGAAAAAGGATAAAATGCTGGTTACCAGCATTTTCTCCTTTTCTCAGAATGTTTTCAAAAGGCTTCTTTCTCAGGGTCGTTAAAAGTCGGGATTGTGTGGTAAAGAGTAAAACACCATACTAAATCTGCCAACATCCTGCCCACAAAAACCATATGATTCAAACAAGAAAAACACAATGGAAAAAACAAATAAGATCTTTATTGTATCTCTTGATACACAATCAATTACAAAAGAGCAAAATGGCTTCCATACCAGGTAAATGGGCCATGCTCTGTAAAAAAGGGGGCTAAATGCATCTATAAAAACTATCAAACTATGTCAACCCTGTACATCCACACAGGCTTACATGGATTGAAACGTTACGCCACTTGAAAATTTTCTGCATATCAAAGGACAATTCAGTAGATTGGAATGCTAAAAGGATTTTATGAATCCCAAATGTGACGACTTATTCTCTATCCCATTAGCACACAATCCCTACTTTTGATGACCCTGAAAAAGAAGCCTTTCAAAAACAGTGTGGGAAAAGGAGAAAATGCTGGTAACCAGCATTTTCTCCTTTTCCCACAATGTTTTCTAACCTATACAAAACAAATTTCAATTTTTCAGTCACTTTCATTTTGTCATCTGCAAATGCTTTTGATCTGACCTAAAATTTTGTTGTTCGGTAATGTGTTAACTCTTAACCACATGAGAAAATTTTAGACCAGTCCAAGCTAAAAGCATTTGCAGATCACAAAATAAATGCGAGTGAAAAATCGAAATTTGGTTTGGGAAAGGTAGAAAACATAGTGGGAAAAGGAGAAAAAGCTGGTTACCAGCATTTTCTCCTTTTCCCACAATGATTTCAAAAGGCTTCCTTGTCAGGGTCGTAAAAAGTCAGGGTTGTGTGGTAAAGACTTAAAATGCATCTTGGAGACACTTTGAAGCCCCTTTTGCCACAGCATGGCTCATATATAAGAACACAAATATTATACTGTACTATACCAGACAACTAGTACAGGCTATCTTCAAGTCTTAATCAGTTGGAGAACAGCATAATGGCTTCCATACCACAAAAACAATACTCTTCTATACCACACAACTAATACATGGCCATTTACAAGTCCCTATCAATTACAGAAGAGCATAACTGCTTCCATACCATTTACACAGTAACACAAATACAAGACTACCACACAACTGAAGTAGGGCTATTCTCAAGGCTCAATAAATTACAGAAGAAAATAATGGCTTCCATACCACACATATAACAACAAACATTCAACAGTCTCCAAACCACACTTTTAGTACCGGGCTACCCTCAAGTCTCTATCAAGAGCAAAACGCCTTCCAAACCATATGTACAGCAACACAAATGCAATACTAGTATACCACAATACTAGTACAGGGCTATCCTCAAGTCTTTATCAATTGCAGAACATTATGGCTTCCATACCATACATATAAAAACAAAAATGCAATTATCTCCTATACCACACAACTAGTACAGGACTATTTCAAGTCCCTATCAGTTACAGAAGAGTACAATAGCTTCCATACCATGTATACAGCAACATAATTATAATAATCTGCTATACCAAACAACTAATGCAGGGTTTTCCTCAAGTCCCTATCAATTACAGAAGAGCTTAATGGCTTTCATATTACATATACAGCAACACAAATACAAAACTCTTTTATACCAAACAATTAGTTCATGACTATAGTCACAGAAGGGCATAATGGCTTTCATACTGTATAAAACAACACAGTTACAATACTGTGCTATACACAACTAATACAGGGCTATCTTCAACATTGTGACACTTTCTGTATTTACTCAACAAAATTTTAGATCCAAATCCAAAGAATAAGTAGCTTATCGACAATAAGTTTAAGGTTGCTGCAATATTGAAAACTGTCTTTGAAGGGACAAAAAACATTGAGCAAAAAGGCGAAAATGCTTGTCATCTGCATTATATCCTGTTCTCTCAATGTCTCCAAAATAATTCTTCCTCAAAGTCATTAAAACATAGGATAGTTTTGGTAAAAGTAAACTCCTTCAAAAACGACAAAATTTTTGACTGAAAATTTTTTTATATCCAATATATCTGTAAACAACAAATTCAAAGGGGCTTAACTAAATGAAACTGTCTTTTAGATGGTAATTCATGCAAAAAGAAACCTTCTCCTTCTGTCATAATTTTTATTGGAAACACACTTCTGTCACCTTAGCTATACCACTTGTATACACATCGAACCCTTTCACTACTGAGTAAATAAAATGCATTTTCTCAAAGGCTACAAATGCATTTCCTCCACAAGATCAACAAATAGTAGCCAAAATCTAGAGTAAACCGTGGGAAAGTGTAAAATGAAGATCAGACTGCACATTCTGTGCAGTCTGATCTTGACCTACACTGTCCACAAAAACTTTTGGTGTTGTTTATGGTATGGAAAGAGTTAAGGACAGCTTCCATAGTAAGCGTTTTCTCCTTTTTGCAATGTTTTCACATGAATTCATGGGTTCAACCCTTTGCCACATCATCATCCATTTTAATTAACCTGAGGCATAAAAACCTTTAAAACTCATTGTTGGAAAAGAAGAAAATGCTTGTATTATGCATTTTCTCCTTTGCTCCAAATGTTTTGAACTCTTTCAAAGACAAATCTCATCATTTTATCTATACCTAATTTGTTGTCTGCAAATGCTTTCTATTTAACCCTTTCCCAAACAATCCCTGGTTTTTACGGGTCTGGAATAGTAGCCTTTTGAAAACATTGTGGGAAAAGGAGAAAATGCTGATAACCAGCATTTTCTCCTTTTCTCACAATGTTTTCTACTCTATCACAGACAGAAATCATCTTTTCAGCAAGAGTTGAATTGTAGTCTGCAAATGCTTTCAATTTGGTCTGGTCCAAAAGTTTGTCGTTTGGGAAAGGGTTAAATAGGTCTACAATACACCATATAAAGTTAATGATATATGTTGGTAACGCATAGTTTATAAAGATATTTTAAAGTTTCCATAGTTTTATACTTACTGGCATTTTTTGTGATTAACCCTTACCCCACAATCCTGAGTTTTAATGACCTTACAGTATAGAGCTTTTGAAAATACAGCGGGAAAAGGAAGTTATTAACCTGCATTTTCTCCTACTACCCCAATGTCTACCAATGTCTTGATGTCCTTGAAACTCTATTTTTGTGCATAATGTACGACTGAAACAACAAATTACAATTGCTATTCGGAAAAAAAAAATTGATGGCTACATAAATAGCTGATTCACTGAGTTGCTTTGACTTTAGACTTCACTTTTGACTTTTTGTCTCTTTTCTTCAATCCATCCATATTTCCTTTCAGCAAGTTCCCATATGCCTAAAAAGATAAAACATAAGCTTTATTACTTTTGATATTTTATTAGTCAACTATTTCAACTCTTTGCCACACATTCCCAAGTTTTCACTACCTCAAAGAAGAAAGCTTTTCAAAACAGGATTTTGTCCTTTCCCCACAATGTTTTCTATCACATCAAAGCCAGAAATCATCATTTTAGCAACATTCAATTTGTCCTCTGCAAATGCTTTGAACTTGGTCCAGTCAAAATTTTTGTCATTTGGTAAAGACTTAAAGTAATAGCAAAAGTAATATGTAAACAATATGCTGGCTACGGTGTCTAGTACAAGGTAAACAGTTAACCATTTTCAGTACAATGAACCCCTGAGTTAAAACAACCCTGTGAAAAAAAACATTTTAAAACATTTTGTGAAACAGTGAAAATGCGGGGAAGCAGCACTTTCTCCTTTTTCAATAATGATTTCTACTGTTTCCCAGATGAATTCCATCACTTGAACCACATATAATTTGTCATCCGCAAATGCTTTCAATTTGGACAAGTCAAAAATTTCATGTTTGGTAAAAAGTTGTATGAAACACTTAACCCTTTACCACACCACAAAATGTTGTACTTGACCAAACCAGAGGCATTAATTTTGTAGACAACAAATTAAATGATGCTCAAAATGTGGACGTTCGTTTTTACAGGGTAGATAGCATGGTGGGAAAAAGGAGAAAATGCTGGTTCGTTTTTACAGGGAAGATAGCATTGTGGTAACAAGAGCGGCAAATTGTCGCAAGATACGCCCGTCTTACCCCAAGTTGTAAAGCTGGGGCATGCACCGGACAAAATTCAAGTATGAAAAACAACAAAGGGCAATAACTCAAAAATTAAGCAAGCAAGAGTTGTGATTTCTGTGCACTGCACTCCCCCTTGATGAGATCTATCCACCCATGAAATTTCATAACCCTAGCTAGTATACTTTTAGAGATATGGTCCGGACAAAATTTAAGTATGAAAAACAACAAAGGGCAATAACTCAAAAATTAAGCAAGCAAGAGTTATGATTCCTATGCACTGCACTCCCCCTTGATGAGATCTATCCACCCATGAAATTTCATAACCCTAGCTAGTATCGTTTTGGAGATATTCACCGGACAAAATTCAAGTATAAAAAATGACAAAGGGCAATAACTGAAAAATTAAGAAAGCAAGAGTTATGATTCTTGTGCACTGCACTCGCCCTCAGTGAGATCTATCCACCCATGAAATTTCATAACCCTAGATACTATAGTTCTGAAGATATGCTCCGGACAAAATTCAAGTATGAAAAAAAACAAAGGGCAATAACTCAAAAATTAAGCTGGCAAGAGTTGTGATTTGTGTGCACTGCACTCCCCATTGATGAGATCTATCCACCCATGAAATTTCATAACCCTAGGTAGTATAGTATTGGAGATATGTTTCGGACAAAAATCAAGTATGAAAAACAACAAAGGGCAATAACTCAAAAATTAAGCAAGCAAGAGTTATGATTCCTGTGCACTGCACTCCCCCTCGGTGAGATCTATCCACCCATGAAATTTCATAACCCTAGCTAGTATCGTTTTGGAGATATTCACCGGACAAAATTCAAGTATAAAAAACGACAAAGGGCAATAACTCAAAAATTAAGCGAGCAAGAGTTATGATTCTTGTGCACTGCACTCCCCCTCAGTGAGATCTATCCACCCATGAAATTTCATAACCCTAGCTACTATAGTTCTGAAGATATGCTCCGGACAGAATTCAAGTATGAAAAAAAACCAAAGGGCAATAACTCAAAAATTAAGCAAGCAAGAGTTATGATTCTTGTGTACTGCACTCTCCCTCGATGAGATCTATCCACCCATAAAATTTCATAACCGTAGCTAGTATAGTTTTGGAGATATGCTCCGGACAAAATTTAAGTATGAAAAACAACAAAGGGCAATAACTCAAAAATTAAGCAAGCAAGAGTTATGATTCCTGTGCACTGCACTCCCCCTCAATAAGATCTATCCACCCATGAAATTTCATAACCCTAGGTAGTATAGTTTTGGAGATATGCTCCGGACAAAATTCAAGTATGAAAAACAACAAAGGGCAATAACTCAAAAATTAAGCGAGCAAGAGTTATGATTCCTGTGCACTGCACTCCGCCTCGATGAGATCTATCCACCCATAAAATTTCATAACCCTAGCTTGTATAGTTTTGGAGATATGCTCCGGACAAAGAACTGGACGCCGCCCGCCCGCCCGCCCGCCCGGACGCCCGCCCGCCCGCCCGCCACGGGTGATCCCATAATACGTCCCGTCTTCGACGGGCGTATAAAAAGGAGAAAATGCTGGTTACCAGCATTTTCTCCTTTTCCCACAATGTTTTCAAAAGCTGTCTTTCTCAGGGTCATTAAACCTCTGCATTGTGTGGTAAAGAAATAAGTAAAATATAAAAATTTACCATTTGGAATTTGTTTACATCTTTTTGACTAACTATAGTTGACAGTTTCTTGTTTCCAACAGAAGCTCTGATCAGACATTTATATTCTGTTGGTTGTGGCAGGGTACCAGTCTTTGGCTTTGGTTTTGTTCTACCATCATCTGAAAAACAAACATTATAATGATTGATTGATTGTATGGGTTTAAAACCGTTTTCAACATTATTTCAGTTATATTGCAGCAGCCAGTACACCTAACCATGCTTTTCCTGGAGTGTACACTCCTCTACCAGTCCTATGTCTTTCATAGCTGCTTGCAGACCATTTACAGTATTTAACATTTTTTGCAAAAAATAATAAATTCCTTGTGATGACTAATATCTCTTATACAGTAGCCATGTTCTCATGCAGTTGACTTTGTAACATGTACATGTTTTTACAAATTACCGATAGATTACAAAATGCCCTCACAAAATGTTTGTTTAATACATAAATTATCAAGATATATAGCACAAAAATCAAATATTCGAAATACATGTATTTAGTTACTATAAACAAGGCCGTCGGAAGTGGTCCGGCCGGTCCGGCCACGGCCGGACCAAATTTTCGGCTGAAAATGAAAAATGGCCAGACCAATTTTCGAAGAAAAGAATGCGTAATAGAAACCTCAAAAAATGCACCAGAATGCACTATAGAGCATCTTATTTTCAAAATTTGTCCGGGGGGAACATGCCCCCGGCCCCCCCCCAGCATGGCTTAAATGCGTAATATAAACCTCAAAAAATGTGCCAGAATGCACCAGGGAGCATCTTATTTTTCAAAAATTTTCCGGGGGCACGCCCCGGACCCCCCCCCCCCCCCCCCTTGCATGGCTTAAATGTGTAGTATAAACCTCAAAAAATGCGCCAGAATGCACCAGAGAGCGTCTTATTTTCTATTTTTTTTCGGGGGAGCAAGCCCCCGGACCCCCCTAGCATGGCTTCGCGACTTCGTCGCTCGTCATACTGGCCGGACCAAATGAAATTTCCTTCCAACGGGCCTGATAAACTGATTCCAACTTACATCTTTTCATAGTCAATAAAACTGTTCCTGAATTTCTTGATTTTTGAAACATCTTTGTGAGTTCTGTCAAAAACTGAAAAAAAAAGAAAAGAGTTATTAAAATCTACTTACTCTTATAACTCTCATCAGTATGTACTGGTAACAGGAAACACATACATGTATATATTTTGTTTCCACTTTTAATATCCATCTTGTGGGGCGAGTTGTCTTAGGGGCGAGTTGTCCTGCACCCCTGTAGAAAAGTACTCCAAATAAAAGTTAAACCTGTCAAAAAGAGACAATATATTAAGCCGAAATACTATAATCATTTCAAGTAGTCTACAGAGATATATTTTTTAAAACCATTACCGAATCGTTTTCAAGAAGCATGTTTTCCTAATTTCCAAACAGCTTTTCTCTTCAGACGTGGAGAAATGAAAATGTGACGGAATGAGCCGAGCTAAGACGAGTACCATTCCCGCCAAACTCGTTAAATCACGGATAATGTTTACGGAACTCACCGAGTTCTGACGAAAGCAATCTTTTCCTGAGCCGGTAAATTTAACGATGGAGAACATAACAGAAGACGAGGCAGCTTTGTATGACAGACAAATAAGGCTGTGGGGCCTTGATGCCCAAAGAAGGTTTGATAATAGTCAATAATTAATGTACTGACACTACTCATCCACACAAAGTTTAATGATGATAATGTGCCGTCTTGTACATGTAACCTAAATTCGGACAAGCGCTATTTCGGATCGGATAGGTCAATATACAGACCGATCTTTATTGTAGGGGTTTTAGAATCCAAATAGATATCATCGTTTTCTTGCGAACTATGCAGCGTATACCATATTTTTTGTGAACCAATAAACTAGAACAGCCTTGTCGCTCGAAATTTACAATTAAACCAACCAACCGAAGTTGGTACAACACAAGCTTTGCCACTAGAAAACGGGTCCTACTAAAACACGCCGTACCAGAAAAATACGCCGTACCATACGCCGTACGGATTAAATCACGCCGTACCAAAATGTGAATTATATTGTATGCTTTTTTTGGTATTTTTATATTGAAAAACATATAATCTAACCTAAGAAGCGATATTACTTCCCAATTTTTCATATTTGTCAAGTTATTGCCAATTTTAGACATTCTTGTACGGGACCAACAGGTGCCCGTTACGCCGTACTAATTACATGACCGCCATACGAATTTTGAGGCACAAAACAACCAAATTGATAAGAATGTATGGTACAATATGCAATTATCTACTTATTTACGAGTTCGTGTTGTTTTATTTCATGTCTTACAGAGGTTGTAGGTACACGTCAAGCATCCAGCAGATATTTACAGAAGGGAAATAACTCTGTGGTACTGAGGAAGTTTTTACAGAGAACTTTCCGTTTCATTACTTTAATGAAACCTTGTGAAAAAATAAGAAATTGCTGGTCCTGAAAAATAAGGTTATTGTAAATATTTTGGGAAAAGAAGAAAATGTTGGTAACCCTCCCGTAACAAATTTCAATTGTGTCGTCAGCAAATTTGGACCATTTGAAAATTGTCGTTTGGTTAAGATTAAATGGTTGTACATAGAACTTTTAGCCCTTAAAAATGTTTCCAGACTCAACGACGTGGACTTGGTTCTACCATGAGTCTTTTTGTTTTTAGTTTTTTTCACTGTTATTATTTTAAACTAGATTCCTTTTTATCCCACTGCGAATAAATTAACCCTTTCCCAAACAAATTTTTGACTCTTCCAAACTGAACTAGTTTGCAGACGACAATTTAAAACTTGGTGAAAATGGTGGGAAGTTCTCCAAAAGGTTAGAACACAAGAGCAATTTCTTGTCTTCACAGTGTTTTCAAAAGATTTATACTGCAGACACTTAAAAAAAAAGGGTTGTCTGGGAAAGGTTTAAATGACCAATATAGATATGACCAAAAGGGATTGAATACTGCTCTGAAGGCACTACATTACAAGCCTACGAACACACAAAAGAAGAAGTCTTGAGGACAATGAATCACCAGTACATTCAGTTCGCCGCTTCCAAGACCTACTGAAGAAGGGCTCGCAAGTCATCATCACACTTAATGTGAAGAAATACCTCCAAGAAGGGATTAAGCTGTTCCGCTTAGCAGGTGGAAACATCGCTGCATGTGGAAACAGATTGGGTATAATAAAGCCATGTTTCCTTAAATGTGTGACTGTAAGAAAACGGCCCTTCTAAGGGCCAACCAACAACGACCCTTTCAAACACCAACAGCCCTTGCTAAGGCCACCAATTTCACAGAAATTTGTGTTTGCAAAAAATTGTCTTAAAAACGGCCCTTCTCACCAACACATTGAAGTAAACGGGAAAAGCCGTTACCCTCATCATCTCCTTTCTCAATAAATAAAAAATGAAGCGAAAATGGGTTCTTTCTCAAGTATTTCCTGGGGCAAAAAAATTCAGGTTCCTTGCCTAGTACTGGTAAAAACAGGAAATACATGAATATGTGAGCTTCCGCAGTGAAATAATGTACTTAGAGTGGTATAAATCACCATAAAATCAATCAGTCAACATTTGCCAGTCAAATTTCTTTACATTGTTTATTGGTAAAAAATCACCGAGACAAAAGAAAAATAACACATGTTTGTGAAACACTAATGCTCCCGTTTGTGCAGACGGACAGGCGGACAAGGGTAAAGTTATATGGCCCCAATCTTCCGATGCCGGGACATAAAAAATAGAACAGTTAAGATCTATCTCAATATTAATTTACAGTTTATTGATTGCAAGGGTTGTGATGACAAGTTTCGGAAGATATCATTCAAATCTGTACATGTGAGGGTTGAGAAAGTGTTATTTAGGGCACACAAATTGGATGTATCTAAGTTCACATATCCTTATTTTTCCATACCGTATTTTCTATCCTTTTGGAGAACTCTCCGCCATTTTCATCAAGTTTAAAATTGTCGTCTGCAATCTGTTTCAGTTTGGATGGGTCTAAAATTTGACGTATGGATAAAAGTCAATTTTTTTCACAGTGCACAACAATACAGCATGGAAAAACCAGCACTAAATGGAGAATATGATTAAAGAATGAAAAAATACAGTCCACGTTCTACAATCATTAACTTTTAACCAAACGACAAAATTGTAATTTGTGGACTGTTCTAAATTTGCAGACGACACAATTGAAATTTATTCTTGGAGGGTAGAAAATATTATATGAAAAGGAGAAAATACTGGTTACTAGTATTTTGTCCTTTTCCCAAGACATTTTCAAAAGCCATATTGTTCAGGATCAGAGAAGAAAAGAAACGGTCATAAGCAATTTCTCGTTTTTCCACAAGGTTTCATTGAACTGATGTTTAACCTAAAGTTCTCTGTATAAACTTCAGAGTTATTTCCCTTCTGTAAACATCTGCTGGATAAATGCTTGACATGTACCTGCAACGCCTGTAAGACATGAAATAGAACAACGTGAACTCGAAAATAAGTAGATAATTGCATATTGTACCATACATTCTCATTAATTTAATTGTTTTGTGCCTCAAAATTCGTACGGCGCTCATGTAATTGGTACGGCGTAACGGGCACCTGTTGGTCCCGTACAAGAATGTCTAAAATTGGCAATAACTTGACAAATATGAAAAATTGGCAAGTAATATCGCTACTTAGGTTAGATTATAAGTTTTTCAATATAAAAATACCAAAAAAAGCATACAATATAATTCACATTTTGGTACGGCGTGTTTTAATCCGTACGGCGTATGGTACGGCGTATTTTTCTGGTACGGCGTGTTTTAGTAGGACCGCTAGAAAACAATGGACCAAGACGGTACAGTGCACAGTAAATGTCCAAATATGACAAGAAGCAGCATAAAAGTCTCATTTTTGAAATAGGAAAATATGCATGTTTCTTTGACTGACCACTACTGACATCAATGATGAATTTCTTATTACCTTTTCCAACCCGATTTATGCTATCAGTTATTTTTTCTAGCTTTTTATTTGCAATTGTAATGTTGCCTAACATATACAATTTGCCTTTTAAAGAGTTTAAAACAGTGTGGGAGAAAAAATAGAAAACATGGGCTTCCACGTTTTAACCCTTTACCACACAATGACGACTTTTAATGGCCCTGAGGAAGAAGCCTGTTGAAAACATTGTGGGAAAGGGAGAAAATGCTGGTAACCAGCATTTTCTCCTTTTCCCACAAAGTTTTCTACCTTATCAAAACAAAATTGCACCATTTCAACCTCTCTGAAATTGTTGTCTGCAAATACATTCAATTTTGGTTAGGTCTAAAATTTTGCCATGTGGTAACAGGCTAAAAGCCTTCCTACCCTTTGCTGTTAAAAACATAAGACAAGATTGGGTAGTAAAATGTTAAAACTGAGGATTCTTGGATAGAGGATTAAAGTTTCTTCATTGATTGCAGGTTGAGAGCTGCCAGAGTTTTGTTGATAGGTATACGTGGACTCGGAGCAGAAGTGGCTAAAAATATCATCCTGTCAGGAGTGAAAGCTGTAACATTGATGGATCATACAGTGGTAATATTTTGTTGCTATTTTTTGTTTGATGTTGCCAACTTAAACCCTGTAATAAGTAACCCTGTGTTTTAACTCTTTACCAAACAAAAAAATTATAGACTGGTTCAAATTGAAAGCATCAACAGACAACAAAATAAATTTGACTGAAAAAGTAAAAATTTGCTTAGGGAAGGGTAGAAAACATTGTGCACAAAGGAGAATATGCTAGTTGCCAGTGTTTTCTCCTTTTCTCACAATGTTTTCAAAAGGCTTCTTCCTCAGGGTCGTTAAAAGTCGGGATTATGTGGCAAAGAAATAAAGGCCCTGAGGAAGAGACTTTCAGAAAACATGGTTGGGAAGGAGAAAATGCTGGTAACCAGCATTTTCTCCTTTCCTGACAACATTGTCTACCATGCGTAGACAAAAACCATCATTTGAGCTACATTTATTTGGTCATCTTCAAAAACTTTAAATTTGTTTAAGTCTAAAATTTTGTTGTTAAGTTAATTCTTTACTACTTAATCATGACTTTTAATGACCCTGAGGAAGAGACCTTTAGAAAACATTGGGATAAAAAGCTGGTAACCAGCATTTTTTCCCTTTCCTACAATATTTATTTACCCTATCAAAGACAATAATTATCATTTGAGCTACAGCTATTTTTCATTTAACTGCCAGCCAGTGACTCAAACTTTATAGATTTTGTATAAAACAAATGATGAGGTTCATATTGTCATATCTATCAATACTTTTAACTCTTTACCAAACAACAAAATTTAGGACCAGTCCAAATTGAAAGCATTTGCAGACAACAAAATAAATGTGACCCTGATTTAGAAGATTTTTTGGGGAAGGGTAGAAAACATTGTGGGAAAAGGAGAAAATGCTGGTTACCAGCATTTTCTCCTTTTCCCACAGTGTTTTCAAATGGCTTGTTTCTTCAGAGTCATTAAAAGTAGGATTGTGTGGTAAAGGGTTAATTGGCATGAACTAGATGTGCCTGCAATTCCCCCCTCCCCTTACGTTTGGCTGCTTATGGGCCTTCAAGAGAAAAAAAATCTCAATCTATTGAAAACATTGTGGGAAACAGCAATTCCTGCCGGTATTTTACCACAACGTTTTTGACCCTTCCCAAAACAGATTTTTGTTTTTGATGTACATTTTATTTTTGTCATCTGCATTTGTCCAAAATTTAATCATTTGGTAAAGAGTTGATAGTGTTTAATTTTCATGGTTGTTTTTTTCCAGGTTTCAGAAGAAGACATTGGTTCAAATTTCTTAGCTGCAAGAGAAAGTAAGGGGAGAAATGTAAGGGTAAAAAGCTATGTGCTGTGAATAAATCTGTAACATTTACCAAACAATCCAGAGTTTTAAAAAACCTTGAGAATAAAGTCTTTATAAAATTTAATATTGACCTTTCACCACGCTGCTTTCTACCCTTTCAACAGCAAGCTCATAATTTTGACCACATTTCATTTTTTTTTTGTCTGCAAATTTTTATGCTTTCAATTTGGAAATGTTGAACTCTTCTAAATTTTGTCTTGTGATAAAGAGTTATCCCTTTCAGGCTTTATCAAACAACAAAAACAAACTAAAATACATGTATGTGCTTCTAAATAGAAATCATTTTAAGACCATAAAATGGAATGAGACTGAAATGATGAGATTTGACATTGACAGGGTAGAAAACATTGTTGAAAAAGGAGAAGTTACTGATAACAAGCACTTTCTTCTTTTGCAACAATGTATTAACAAGCCACCTTTGGCTATATACCTCTTTATATTAATCTTTATACTTTTGTAATTTTTTTTTGCAGAGTTATGCTACAAATCCACTTTTAAAATCTTCACCAAATTTGTCATTTGAAATAAGCACACAATCAATCCATCCTCACATGGATGAACTATTCTTTCAGAGAGCAGAGTCGGCTAGAGATAGAGCCCAGCTGTTAAACCCAATGGTTGATGTCAGGGCAGATAGCGATAACGTAGCCGACAAATCAGATGATTTCTTTAAAGATTTTGATGTGATTTGTGTTCTTTGCTGTAAGCCAACAGATCTGTATAGAATTAACCAGATATGTGCGGACAATAAAATCAAGTTTTTCTGCGGGGATGTGTTTGGTTATTATGGATATTTGTTTTCTGACCTCGGATTCCATGAATATGCTGAGTAAGTTCCCATTCTTCTAAAACATTCTCAAGAATTTCTTAGATTATTCTCCAAGATGTTCTAAATTTTAAAGTAATACAACTGCTGATTGGCTAAATCAAATGGGAAGTTGCAGTGTTTTTTCTCCTTCGCGGAACGGGTCCATAAATCGGACCTGTCCCCAATCTGAAAATGCTTCCATTTTACCCAAAGTCACGCATGAAAATTCCCAAAAACAAACTGTGTTTCTCATCGGATAATGGACCCATTCCCAAAAAAGGCCCTGTGTCAGTTTTCAAAATGACTCTGTGATAGATTGAAATTTGTGTCATGGATTTTCTCATAGCAATCCAAATATCAGCAATTTGCATTGGTCTAAAAGAGGGAGTTTCCCAAAGTAGTAATCAACAAAAGAAACCTTGTAAAATCTGTCAATAGTTTATTTTGGTAAACTGGTTCCAGTCTTTGATTTCAAATTTAACTTTTATCCCATAGAGGCTGGGGTCCAGTGTATACTTTTGCAGGCTCTATAGCGATTCTAAATACAAAGTAGTGTACTGTATATGTTTTTGTGTAGCCAAAAAGTTGAGATTTGTCAGTATTCTTATCACCAATTGTATTAAAGGAAAATACTCTTTTTAGCAATCAAAGTACAAAATAAGCCACAACTGCAACAAAGGGGTTCTAAACTCCCTACAGACTTTGGCCTGACGAAGACTGACGAGTCAAATCAAGTCGAAGATGAACATTAAAGCATTATGATGTATCCATTAGCTAGTCCCAAAATCAAATGGATATTAAATCTGACATTCAATTGAGCCAAGGTTAACATGTAGACCAGAGGTCACTGACAAAGTTCATGGGTCAAACCTTAACCGTTTACCAAAGGACAAATTTATAGACTGGTCCAATTTGAAAGCATTTGTGGACAAGAAATAAATATTTTAGACTTGTCCAAATTGAAAGCATTTGCAGATGACAAAATAAACGTGACTCAAATATTGAAACTTGACTTTAGAAGAGTAGAAAACATTGTGAGAAAAGGAGAAAATGCTGGTTACCAGCATTTTCTTCTTTTCCCACAATGTTTTCAGAAGGCTTCTTCCTTGTCGTAAGAAGCAGGGATTATTTGGTAAAGCGTTAAACTTAGGTTTAAAGTGGCACAGTAAACCCACAGAAAAGGGAATTATTTTGTCGAGCTGAAATGAAAGCAAATATAGTTTGAATTTGAACTATTGCCGGCAACAACTGTGGGTTTCTTTTTAAACAGTGAGTTTTTTTACTCTTTTTTTTTCTCATTTTCTATGATATAATTTTGTTTTTCTTTCTATTTGTGACTGGTAGAGAAATTACTAAGAAGGTGCAGACAAAAGATGAAGATCCAGGGGGCGATGGTGAACCAGTCCAAAAGAAGTCAAAAAAAGAGGAAACTGAAACAGTTGTGGTGAAAAATGTAATTTAGCTTAGATCCATTAGCCCACTACTAATCATCGCATATTATTACAACCTTAAAGAACACTCCTTTGAGACAATTTTGAGATACTTAGAAGATGCCAGTTGTCAACTTTTTTTCCTGTTCCCACAGCGTTCCTTTGCATTTGTTTTACATACATATAATCTGTCAATCAGATCAAAATCATGTTAATAGAAGATAGAGAAAATATAAACTCATTGTGAAAGAATTATTTAGAAATACAACTGATCACATAACTCCCCTTACTCTCTGTGTAATAAAGTCTCTATGAAATTTCTTATACTTGTAATACACGTGTTTGAGATATGCATATAAATATAGTGCTGTACATGCATATGGTAAAATTGTTTAATTTATTAAATGGTATTTTACACGCCTTTCAACATTATTTCAATCATATCACAGCCACAGCTCATATTTCATGAATGAACGAATGAATGTCTTTAATGACTTATACATCTTGTACATAGTCAGTTACAAACAAATTAATTTCAAAATGTCCCATGCGATACAACTCTCTCTCTCTCTCTCTCTCCTCTCTCTCTCTCTCTCTCTCTCTCTCTCTCCTTCCCTCCCTCCTCTTCCCCCTCTTCCTCCCTCCTCTTTTTTTTTCCTATGTAGTGAAAGGGTAGATATTCATGGAATCTAAATGTCTGAATTACCTTTTGAATTTGTTTCTGTTAATCGGAGGGTGCATCTAGTTCCTGGGTTTCACCAGTTCTAGGCTAAGGCTCTTAGGTGTCTTTCCCAAGAACACAGTATATGGTCAAAGCTTTGTAATCATACACATTGTTTCTAAAGCATTGCTGACCAAGATTTCTCCATGAAATTTACTGTTTCAATGGACAGTTGTGACAAAGCTGAAAATTTTATTGACTTTATAATCAAAACTAAATCAGAATACAAAAGCTTCTTTGGAACTAGATTTTGTCTGTGATTAACACACAAGCCAAATGTAGGCAAATGTTTTAACACATTCTATGATTTTGAGGGTAGTTATATAATAACATAATCTGACATTGCATTTTGCTTTTCTTTTGAAGAAAAGAAAAAGCTGGAGTGATCAACAAAAAATGCATCTACACCTTTTCAATAGGATTTTTTATCATGTAAACTTGCTTGTTTTCAGTGTTATACACCCATTATGAAATTTCTTATCATGTACTTGTTTGATATCACAATTGTAGGATGTCATTTTGAACATTATTTTGGACACATTTTACAGAAGTGAATGGGTTTTATTGATATTATAGCGGGTGAATCTGCAGATGTTTTTGCATCTTCTGATTTATAATTTCAGAGATATTGTCATGTGATATAAAGAATCTGACATTTGTTGGTGTTTGAGATGAAATTTTATGAAACTCTTCAAGAAAAAATGGCACACTTAGTAGCATTTTCCCTCAACTCCTTTGATGAAATTTTGTCTCAAACTCCAACTCATATCTTATACTATATACCGGTATATCTCATATGTCAACTCATGTCAGATCCTATATACTCAACTGGTTACAGGTATATCTCGTATGTCAACTCATGTCAGATCCTATATACTCAACAGGTATATCTCGTATGTCAACTCATGTCAGATCCTATATACTCAACTGGTATATCTCGTATGTCAACTCATGTCGGATCCTATATATCTCATAATGTCAACTCATGTCAGGTCCTATTATATCATATATTCTTATATCATGTTTCAGTCTGTGCAGTTTTCAAGATTAAAAGATGCTCTAGAAGTTGACTGGACAGCTGAACAATTTGCAAAGAAATTAAAAAGGACACCAAATACATATTTTATTATTCAGAGTGAGTGGAATCATAAGTCATACTTTGCCTTACAAATGACAAATTTTATTTTGCCATTTGCCAATTCATTTTGTCATTTTTCGATTCAATAGAGAATCAGCTTTTAACTCTTTACCACACCAAAGAAATATTTGACTTGTCAAAATTGAAAGCATTTGCAGACAACAATTGAAATGTGGTTGAAATGATAGCATCTTTGTTTGAAAGGGTAGAAAACATTGTTGGAAAAGGAGGAAATGCTGATGCTAGCATTTTCTCCTTTTCCCACAAGGTTTTTAAAAGGCTTCTTCATCAGGGCTGTTGAAACTCAGGATTGTGTGGTAATGACAAGATTCTAGTCTGGTCCAAATTGATTGCATTTGCAGATGTAAATTTGGACATGACTAGATTTGTGCTTTTTGGCTGCAAAAGGGTAGAAAATATTGTAGGAAAAGGAGAAAATGCTGGTTACCAGTATTTTCTTCTTTTCCCACAATGTTTTCAAAAACTTTCCTTACCAGGGTCATTAAAACTTAGGACAAATGAAAGGATAGAGATATTTGAATTTTTTTGCACCAGGATAACACAGACACTAACAAAAACAAGGTCATTACAATACACTGAAGTTTTTTCTGATAATAGCCAAAGTAATGATGTTGAAAGTGGCATAAGGACGAGCTGTGTGGTGTCTGTAGTTGTGTGGTAGAGCCTCTCTCTCGTAAACTAAAGGTCCAAAGTTCGAAAACTGGAAGCACTTTAGCAGGTGCCAACTTAAGGATTTCTCATTGGCCCTTACACTTGGTACAAATACTGTTGTAGCTCCAAGGAACCAGAATAAACACAAATTAGTATAAGTAGTTGTAAGAACTTGTTTCTGAATCCATGTAAGATAAATTTGTTTAACCCTTTCCCAAACAATCCCTGGTTTTTATGACCCTGAGATAGAAGCCTTTTGAAAGCATTGTGGGAAAAGAAGAAAATGCTGGTTACCAGCATTTTCTCCTTTTCCCACAATGTTTTCTACCCTTGTAAATTCAAGTTTCAATTTTAGAGTCATGTTTATTTTGTCATCTGCAAATGCTTTCAGTTTGGACAATTCTGAAGTTTTCTTGTTTGGTGAAGAGTTAAGGATGGCCCCTACAGCTCAGTGCTTTGTGTGTCTGACTAGTGACCTAGTGGTATCAGGTTCAATACTTGATTGAGGCAAACTTTCTTTCTAGTAATTTTTTACCTCCCACCTTTGATGCATGTGATAAAAGTAGTGAGTGACTAGGTTTGAGAAAGCAAGAAAGCACATTTGTAGAAACACTGACCGTCATGTTAATTATTACCTAAGCTGTTAAAACAGCATTAACCCTTTACCACACAATCCTGACATTTAATGACCTTGGGAAAGAGACCTTTTGAAAACATTTGTGAGGAAAGGAAAAAATGCTGGTAACCAGGATTTTCTCCTTTTCCCACCATGTTTTCTACCCTATCCAAGAAAATTTGCACCATTTGAGCCAGACTGAAAAAACTTTGTCTGCAAATGCAAATTCGGATAACGCTAACATTTCATTGTCTGGTAAAGGGTTAAACCCCAATACAAACAAACCAATGAAAGTGGCATAAAACACAACTGAATCAAGGCATCTTTATATTTCAGTTCTTCTACAGTTTCTGGAGAGCCATGGAAGAAGAATGGAAACCAAAACAATCCAAGAGGACCAAAATAGCCTGCAGTCTCTCAAAAAAGAAGTGCTAGAAAAACTGGGAGTCAAGTCAGACTTGGTGGACGACGAGTTCTCTAAGTATGGATGCTATGGCTAAATGTGCTTGTACATATGTATTTCATTTTGGTCAACTGGAGACATTTTGTACACCTCAGTCCTGCATACCTTTACCACACAGTGCCATTTTTATCAACCCTAGGAAAGAAACCTTTTGAAAACATTGTGGGAAAAGGAGAAGATGCTGATGAACAGCATTTTCTCCTTTTCCCCACAATGTTTTATACTCTATGAAACAAAAATTGCACCATTTGAACCTCATTGAAATTTAATCTGGAAATGCTTTCAGTTTGGACAAGTCTAGAATTTTATCGTCTGGTAAAGGGTTGAAGGCCCAGTAGCAGCCATAAGTAAACAAGGCCAGCATTCAAATGTGTTTGAATTTCAATCATACCATTTAAAAGTATGCAAATTATTGTTAAGATAACAATCTGTAGTCAGTGTAAGTGTTGCTGGCAGATAAATATCATTCAAAAGAAATCAAAAAGTTGTTTAGGTCACTCTATTTTTCGTTTACTTTTTACCTAGATTTACTTTTTTTAAAACAAAAAGCTTGTAACCTTTTCAGCTGGATCAAAAATACCTAAGATGATCATGTGCTTAACACAAAGATACACAATGCATAGATTTTTATCTCTTTTCAGGAAATGTTTTGCAGAGTTAAGTCCAGTCTGTGCCATTGTGGGTGGAGTA
Source organism: Tridacna crocea (assembly GCA_943736015.1). Lineage (NCBI taxonomy): Eukaryota > Metazoa > Mollusca > Bivalvia > Cardiida > Cardiidae > Tridacna > Tridacna crocea. The sequence goes on along the minus strand of OX031058.1, from coordinate 73,945,646 downwards.
CTTGGACAAGAAATAATAAAGGTATACTTGTGTTCAAAGGGAGATAATTGTTCAGATTTTTTTTATACCTATAGAGCGAATAGTCAATTGTGTAATCTTAACCATCAGAGCATAAAATAAACCTAAAAGATATTGAAATCTAGAAAAAAAGACAAAAATAATTGGAATTTCAAAGTTGCATTTATCCAGGCATGTAGGACTCTGTAGATAAAAGTGCTGGGGTACCTTTCACTTGTTTTTGGACTTAGTGCTTGGTTACAAAAACTGTGTTGGCAAATTCTGTGGAACCCCAGATCTTCATCTTCATGGATGGCAAAAGCAACTGACCTTATGACCTAGGTCGATACTTTTGCCGGAGGCATTAAGCCCCTTTTTCACAGGGCATCACTCATTTTTTTTTTAGACTTGGACTAGTTGTTAACTAGCAAAAGCAGAACCAATCCAACAAGAGCAGGTAGCTATCAAAGTATTTCTTTACACAGTTATGCCCCTTTTTCGGACTTACAATTCTCAAAATCAATCTCAATAATTACTGGTGACATTTACCTAAAACTTTGACAAATTGTAAAAGTTTGAAAAAGGAGCCAAGTAACCAAAGTATTTTCATACACAGTTATGCCCTTTTTTGGACAGAGAATTTTAAAACAAGCAACTGCAGCCAAATATTTGCACCTGCATTCTATGCTCTTATATGGATTAAAATATACATGTAATTGCATGAGCATATTTACTGAAAAAATGCACCAAATAACTATGAGATGCTCTTGTTTTGTTTTTCAGGCAGTCTCCCAGAAAGATGCTCCACATAACAATTTTTTCTTCTACAATGGTACAGATGGAGGCGGTCTGGTGGACAAGATAGGAAACTAGAACATTGTCACAGTCCTCCTGAAAACTTAACCTACTTTTTGGGGCATAAGGACAGGCAATTGAAGAGAGAATTTGGACATTTCAACTCTAAAACTACAAAATTATTTAAATTTCTAACCAATAGAAATGATTCAAGTATAAGTATTTTCCTTATGAAAATGTCACATTATCTCACAGTTAAGATGAGATTCCATATTCTCTGCAGTCTTACCTTGATCTACTCCATCAGCAAAAAAACATACGAGTCACAGCAGTCTCAGGGTGAAAGTCTGTCACTGTGTGAGCAAAGAATAAGGGTACTTTGAAATCTGGATTAATGCAAACATGAGAGCATTATAACACATAAGGTTTTTGATAAATCTTGCAGTCTATTATAACAAAGTATTAGGACATTTTAGACTCTAAAAAAAGTTCAGATCTCTAAGTTTTTAGGATATTTTGAACTCAGTGTCAGTGAAAGAAAAAGGAATTACAACAGTAAGAACTCTACAGTAGTGGAATCCCAGATAAGTGCAAGCATATGATGAGAGAATTGTGACATTTTGAACTCTTCAAAAATTTAGTCCTTACAGAGATGGGAAATCACATGCCAATAGTGTCCTTTTTGTACTAGTGGATATTTGTACAAGTAAATTTTTTTAGGCAATCTGCTCTTTTATTCCTTTAACCCTTCACTACACAATCACAACTTTTGATGACCCTAAGGAAGATAACTTTGAAAACATTGTGTGAAAAGGAGAAAATGCTTGTAAGCAGCATTTTCTCTTTTCCCACAATGTTTTCTATCCTACTAGAAATACAAATCATCATTTTAACAACATATAGTTTTTCATTCACAAATGCTTTAAATTTGGTCCTGTACAAAATTTTGTTGTTTGGTAAAGAGTTGACCCTGTACTACTGAATCCCTGTTTTTGATTACCCTGATGATGAAAGCTTTTAAAAACATTGTTGGAAGAAGAGAAAGTGCTAGTAACCAAACAAAATCAGTTTTTGTCCCTGCAGTCATAGAGAGTATAACTAGAACACTTTGAACTCTACAGAAGAGAAAGAACAAAGAAGGGCCCCAATTTTAGCACTGGGGTCAAAATTGGCCTCGCCTGGGGGATTATTGCTGGATCGGGAGGTCACAAGATTTAGAGGGGCTTACAAACTGAAATTTTCAAAGAATCTCCTATTTTCTTTGCAGTAAGGAATAGCATTACCAAATTTTGCATATAGCTTCAATCAGTGGACCTAGCGTAAAACTGTTAAAACTAGATCCCCCATATATAGCCATAGAGTTAATTTTTTCTACTGCTTGGGAAAACCCTAAATTCTGCTTTTAGATAATAAAGTATAATTAACTCTTTATCACACAATCCCAACGTTTAACGACCCTGAAAAGGAAAGCTTTTGAAAATATTATGGGAAATGGAGAAAATGCTGATAACCAGCATTTTCTCCTTTTCCCACAATGTTTTCAACCCTTCCAAAGTAAATTCAGTTCAATTTTTTATTCACATTTACTCTGTCGTCTGCAATGCCTTCAATTTGGACAAATGCCTTCATTTGGTAAGGAGTTAACCCTTTCCCAAACAAGCCCTAGTTTTTACGTGTCTGCAGTAAAAGTATTTTGAAAGCACTGTGGGAAAAGCAGAAATTGCTCATAACAAGCAATTTCTCCTTTTCCTACAGTGTTTTCTACCCTGTTTGAGAACTTTCTGCCACTTTCTCGAAATCTAAGATTGTCGTCTGCAAACTCTTTCAGTTTAAAAAAAAGAGTCCAAAATTTGTTGTTTAGAAAAGAGTTACACATTTTACTTATCAAGGGAAACAACTGTTAACTCATAGCAGGTATATTATCAATTACCTCCCTTGATTATGCAAAGCTTCACTGTTATATTTCGCATTGGACATTACAATTTTTTTTTTTTTTTTATAGAAAATGTTCAGTTTTAAGTGACAGTTATCAATTCTGCATTTGAAGAAGACCTGATGATGTAGGGATGAGGTGGGGTGGTGGGAGGGGAAGAGGTTTTGCTTTTTAACTGTTATGGCCATATAATCTTTTTTTATGATTTATTGTGTTTGTTAATGGTATAAATTTCATTGTACATTTATTTACTCTTTTAAAAGGTCCTAAAGCAATACAGGACTATCATTGCCCTCTTACTTTTGTCTTTCTGTTTCCTCGTTAACTTTTAGTTCACATGATAAAAAATCCTGATGGTTTTACAAGTAAACAAAAAATGTGCTGTTACTTGTGAAAATATCGAATATAATCATTTAGTAACTACTGGCAATCAAGTCCATTAGCAGGGGAAAATGCTCAGGTAACCTAATGAAAAACAGCATTCTATTTTTTCAATATAATGGCTTATTGCCTTTTTCTAGTGTTTCTCTTGATAAACAGTATGATAGCAGTAATTCACATAAAAATGCTCTAGAGGAAAAAACATGACGAACTGTTTCAATCATCCCCTGAGGAATTTGGAGTATCATTTTGAAAATTTTGTTTTATGTTCTAGGGTATTAATTATAGAGAGCAAGTCGTATGGCCACCGCTTTTTTTCGCTGGTTCTTTCTCTCTCTATTCAATAAGCATCAAATCCATATGGAAGCAGGAACCAATCAATAAAGATGGCAGCCTCCATGAGCACAAAGGTTTTCCAGCACTGTTTGCATACTTCTAGGCGAATCGCTTGCCAAAGCGCAGGAATTTCATCTTTTAAAGTTATGCATGTTCAAAATTCGTCGACCAAGAGTCAGCAAGCGCCAATTGATTACTGTGTCGACCTTGTCAAGTGAGTAAATATATTCTAGGTCTACACTCGCTATCATTTCGCAGGGTTGCTATTTTTGTGATTGGGTCTCCTCACCCTTTCATGGCAGCTTTTCTGAAACAGTATCTGGAAATTTAAAAAAAAAATACAGTTCTTCTTTTAATGTGTCTTTAATCTGCTTGTCAGTATTGAAATTGGAGCCCAGATACCTTCAGTCTGAAGGTGTCTGCTCCGATGCTATTTTTGTGACTGGTCTTTGCAAACACCTTCATATCAGCCATTCATTAAAGGCTTCTGGAAAAAATACGATTTTACCCGCATCTTTTCGAACGGCTCAATGCGACAAAATTTCCAATGACAGCTAATAAAATGGGCATGGATCGTTAGATAAATGATTAATCTTTAAGATCACAAAAATATGCTGCAAAATACCGATTAAATCGATGGGAATTTACCTTTTTTCCCAACGTAAATAAATCCAGCGTAATTTGTAAACAACTAACATGGCGACTTCCGTTAGTCAGGCATGTGTACTCAATGAAATTTGAATTTTGTACAGTCTGGTTCCCTAACCCTATACAGACAAGTTCGACTGGTCCTTTGACATACAGAAAATTGACCAAAAGCGCATAGGTTCAGCCCAGGTAAGCCTGTGCAGATTACACAGGCTGCCCTGGGTCAGTAATTTTCACGGCATTAAGCCCCCTTTCAACAGAGCATGGCTTAAATGTTGTTTTTTTTTGTGAGATTTACGACTTACTCACTGCTTCATTTTAACAGAAACTGTGATCATGAGAGCTACCTATGTACGATGTTGTATCCGAAACATTTTCGAGGTTCAGCATTTGCGATCAGGGCATTATATACAGAGCTTGCTCTGGTAAGTTTTATGCTATAGATATTTTTTTCAAAATGTGAACTCGTTTTTCACAAAGCAACACAAAGTTGACATTTTTAACCCTTCATCAAACAATCCTGTGTGTTAATTCTTTATCTAATGACATGATTTTAGACTAGTCTAAATTGGCACCATTTGCAGATGACAAAATTAATGTGACTCAAAAATTGAAATTTGTTTTTGAAAGCGTAGAAAAACATTGTGGGAGAAGGAGAAAATGCTGGTTACCAGCATTTCCTCCTTTTCCCACAAGGTTTTCAGAGGGCCTCTTTCCAAGGGTTGTGAAAACCTGGGATTGTTTGGTAAAGGACCTGGAGGAAAAGTGCTCTCTAAATATTGTGGGAAAAGGTCATTTTACAGAAAAATTCCATTATTTGCCCCACATCTACTGCACAAGCTGCTTTTAATAGTGGATGAAGTTAAGATTTAATTGTTTGATGCAAAGAATATTGTCATTTTTGTAAAACCTTTGGGAAAAGGAACAACTGCTCTTATCCCTTACCACAGTCCCGACTTTTAACGACCTTGAAAAAGAAAGCTTATGAAAACATTGTGGCAAAAGGAGAAAATACTAGTAACCAGCATTTTCTCCTTTTCCCACAATGTTTTCTATCCTTACCAATCAAAGTTCAGTTTTTGATTCACATTTGTTTTGTCATCTGCAGATGCCTTCAATTCGGACAGTCTAAATTTTCATCAACTGGAAAAGAGCAGAAGCACAGTTGCTCTATTTTGTAGTCTGATGCATGGGCATAACAGTTTGTATTGATCAAATAACCAAACTTTATTTTAGACACATAAATAATCAAAAATTGAAGTTTGTTTTTTGTGAGGGCAAAAACATTGTGGAAAAATGAGAAAATGCTGGTGACCACAATGTTTTCAACCCATTCTAAGACAAATTCCATATACAAGCTACATTTAATTTGTCATCAGCATGGTCCTTCAATATGGATTAGTCTAAAATGTTTCCATATGACCAATACAGAGTGAACTCTTTACCAAACAATCCCTGGTTTTTACAAGCCTGACAAAGAAGGCTCCTGAAAACATTGTGGCAAAAGGAGAAAATGCTGGTAACCAGCATTTTCTCCTTTTCCCAAAATGTTTTCTACTCTTCTAAAGTCAAGTTTAAATTTTTGGGTCACACTTATTTTGTCATCTGCAAATACATGTACTTTCAATTTGGACAAGTCTAAAATTTTGTAGTTAACTCTTCAGCACATAACAAAAATGTAGACTTAAAACCAAAATTGAAAGCATTTGCCAATGCCAATTTAAATGTCGTTCAAATGGTTGAATCTGCCTTTGACAGTGAAAAAATATTGTGAGACAAGTACAAATGCTGGTATCGAGCATCTTCCGTTTTCCAACATTGTTTTCAAAATGCTTTTTCCTCTGGTTTATGAAAACTCTTGATTGTATGGTATAGAGTCAGTGGCTAATTTTCAGGTACAGGATGTTACTACAGACAGTATGAGGGCAATGCTACGTTTACAGTTTTGGAAAGACACAATTGATCTTATTTACAAGGTAGATTTTTATTCTTTTCAGTTGAAATGTGTTCTAAATCCATTTGTAATTCTTTCTTATTTGACAGATTCATATCAAACCAAGTCAACTTTTACAATTTCATCTTCCCTAGGATCACAACTACATTTCTGTATTCTCCCTTGGGTAATTGCGTCCAAAATTTTAAAGCCCAGAGATGAGTGAACATTGGCTGCAGTCAGTTCTAAAAGCACTAATCAAATAATCTGCTACATTTCCTATCAAATATCAGAGAAGGATAGAAAATATTGTAAGAAAAGGAGAAAATGCTGGTTACCAGTATTTTCTCCTTTTCTTACAATGTCTTCTAAAGGCCTGTAAAAGTCAGGATTGCGTGGTAAAGGCAAGATGATTAATGGTTAAAGAGATTTTAATTGTCTTTAGCAAGGTTACAAGTATCATTAGAAAAGAAGCAAAAGATGTATCCAACATTTTCTCTTTTTCCTATCAATTTTTTCTAGGGGCCTATCCCTCAGGGTCGTTCAAACCCAGGATTGTAGAGTTAATGGTAAACTGTATAGTAATATTCTGTTTCTTGTAGAATCAACCACCACAAAGCCCAGTGGCTTTACAAGTTACAAAGGTAAGTAAAATGTGATTTATGTGAGGTCATGGTTTTTTGCAAGAACTGCAATGTCCCACTTTTTTCTTTTGTCTAGATGTGTTTTTTTTTAATTGTACTCATGTTTGATTGGTATTCCATTTATTTATGGTTGCCACTGATTGCCACTATGGGCAACACTCTCTGATTGATAGAATGATTGAATGGTTTTTTATGCCTCTTTCAACATGATTTTTGTCATATCACGACAACAGATCACAAATTCATATTTTCCCGGATTTTACTAGTACATGTACTAGGCTAGGGCTCTGAAGTGTCTTGCCCAAAAGAACCCAGTTGATCTAGTTCTGCCTTAACAGTTTACCAAACAAGAAAATAATAGACTGATCCAAACTGAAAGCATTTGCAGACGACAAAATGAATGTGACTAAAGAATTGGGAATGTAGAAAATATTGTGGTAAAAGGAGAAAATGCTGGTTACCGTGATAAATTCAAAGGATTTGCAGACAACAAGTTAAATGTAACTGAAAAGATGATTTTTGTCTTTGATGGAAAAGAAAACATTGTTGGAAATGGAGAAAATGCTGGTTACCAGCATTTTCTCCTTTTCCCACAATGTTTTCAAAAGCCTTCTCCCAAAGGGTCGTTAAAACTCGGGATTGTGTGATAATGGGATAGCACAGTCAGATGGGACCTTAGTTTATCATCTCATCAGAAAGACTTTTAGTAATTCTAGATGGCCAGCCATGGAACTTGAACCCACAACCTCAAGTGACACAAGATTTGACGAGTAACAGGTCCTACACTCCACCACTTGAGCTATTCAAGTTGGTCAAATTTTTTTCATCTACTTTAGTTTGTTTTAGGAGAGATTAACTTTTTACCACATAACAAAATTTTAGCCCTGTCCAAATTGAAAGCATTTGCAGACCACAATTTCAGTGTGGCTTAAATGGTGCAATTGTTTAGTGAAAGTGTAGAAAACATTGTAGGAAAAGGAGAAAATGCTGGTTACCAGCATTTTCTCCTTTTCCCTTGATGTTTTCAAAAAGCTTCTTTCTCAGGGTCGTCAAAAGTCGTTAATGTGTGGTTAAGGGTTAATTCTTTACCACGTAATCCAAAGTTTTAATGACCCTGAAAAAGGCTGTTAAAAACATTATAGGAAAAAAAAAGAAAATACCGGTGACCAGAATTTTCTATTTTTCCCACAATGTTTTCTATCCTGTTAAGGACAGAAATCATCATTTCAACTATCTCCAATTTGCTGTCTGAAAATATGGTACTTTAAGTTCGGACAAGTCCAACATTTTATCTTTTAGTAAAGATTCAATACCCTTGTTATGATTGTAGGCAGTCAACAAACATAAACTGTCTAAGACATGGTTCACAAGAATACTAGAAGCAAGGGTGAGTAAGTATTGTCTATCTTCTTTACAAATTGGTTGTTTCCAAAGAAAATATCAACATGTTTGTAATAGCCCTATCAACATCATGTTTGTTTTCGTCTGTCATCTGCTGCATTTTCATCATGCAAAAACTTCAACATTTTGTAATAGTTCTGTCATTACTGAAGATATTTACTTCAAAGTGTGACCAGTTGTTAACGCTTTATCACACAAGAAAATTTTTGACTGGTCCAAATTGAAAGCATTTGCAGACGACAAAATAAGGTGACGGAAAATTTGAAATTTGTTTTGTGAAGGGTAGAAAACATTGTGGGAAAAGGAGAAAATGCTGGTTACCAGCATTTTCTCCTTTTCCCTCAATTTTTTCTAAAGGCTTCTTTCTCAGGGGCATCAAAAGTAGGGATTGAGTGGTAATGGGTTAACTGTCAAAAGGGGAATATAATATGTCTGTCATTACCAAAGACATTTACTTCAAACTCAGACTAGTTGTAAAGTGTATAAAGGAGAAACCCATACAACAAGGGCAGGTAGCCATCAAAATATTTTTGACACAGTAATGCTCCTTTTTAACTTGCAAATTTCCTTGAAAATCAATCTATTTCTGAAAGTTTCTGCAGCCAAGTATTGGTTGCCCTATGTAGTGCTTTTGTTACATTGAGATATTATCTGGTTAAGAATTTACCCTTTACCACACAATAAAATTTTAGACCAGTCTGAATTGAAACCATTTGCAGATGACAGTTTTCAATGTGGCTCATATCAAGTGGTTTTTCTTTGATAGGGTAGAAAAGTGTGTGGGAAAAGGTGAAAATGGTGGTTACCAGCATATTCTCCTTTTCCCACAATATTTTCAAATAGCTTGTTTACCAGGGTTGTCAAAAGTCATCATTGTGTGGTAAATGGTTAACCTTCAACACCCAGTTCTTCAATGACAGTAAGAAAAATGCCTTTTGATAACACTGTGAGAAAAGGAGAAAATACCAGCAACAGTTGTTTTCTACCTTTCCACACAAGTTTTCTGAGGTAGACTGGTCCTTCGGAACAAAATAGAAAAGCCGATATCAAAAGGTTTCAACCAAGATCATCCTGCAGATTGCAAAGGCTGACCTGGGTTGGTACTTTCTGCATGTTCATTATGTCTTCTTTTCTTAAACATGGCTTAAATCAATTGTGTAGAATGATGAAATTTGTCTGTGAAAAAGTAGAGGACCTAGTAGAAAAATGAGAAAATTCTACCTGTCTTTTCTATTTTTTTCACAACAATTTCATGTAAAGGTACAAAAATGAATTAATTCAATTTCTGTATGGCAGGCAGAGCAGGTAAACAAGGACAGTTATAGAAGTATACAAGAGGTAGAGGAGATGGCTGAGCAAACAGTATCATCATTAAACTATCTTTTGTTAGAGGCAGGAGGTAAGATCAGATAGCTCCATGGAAGTAATTATATATAGAGAAGATTGTTGTTTTTATGTGAAAGATCTGAATTCATTTCATTGAGTGAATTTTAACAGTGATGTTCACAAGATAAAATGAATTCTGATCTTTGCCCTTTTACCACACAAACCCGACTTTTAAGGAGAAAAAAACCCATAGGAAACATTGTGGGAAAAGGAGAAAATGCTGGTTACCAGCATTTTCTCCTTTGCCTACAATGTTTTCTACCCTTCCCGAAAAAAAAATCAATTTTTGAGTATGTTTATTTTGTAGTCTGTAAGTGTTTTCAATTCAGACCAGTCTAAAATGTTGTCACTAGAGAAAAAAAACACAAAATTTTAATATTTTATTTTGTTTTTTGGAGGGGGGGGGGACTTATATCAAAATCCAGTGCAGTTGTTTTCCGTTTTTGGCATAACAATGAATAACAATATTTAGTAAAGTATGCCATATTTTACACCTGTGTTGAAAGGCACACACTGTTTACCCAGGTAACTAGTACTCAGAATTGTTTCTGCCATCCGTAGAAGAGTTTAAAAATAAAATTATGTTTTTGCGTCTAGGTATAAAAGATGTGAACGCTGATCATGCATGTAGCCATCTTGGAAAATGCCAGGGATTAGTAACGTTATTGAGAGCAATGCCATATCATGCCAGCAGAAACAAAGTGTATATACCTTTAGAACTGCTAGTTAAGGTAAATATTATGCGAAATACTGGTTAATTGTTAACCACACAATACACAGTTTATAGGACTCTAAAAAACACATTTTATGAAAACATTGTGGGAAAAGAACAAAAAGGCCAGTAACCAGCACCTTCCCTACAATGTTTTCTACCCTTCCGAAGGTAAATTTCTATTCGAAAGTCAATTATTCTTTAGCGTTCAAAAATTTACAACTCAAGCAAATCTAGCTTTTTGTAGTGTGGCTACAGGTTTAACCCATTACCACACAATCTCTACTTTGATGACCCTTAGAAAAAAGCCTTTAGAAAACATTGTGGGAAAAGGAGAAAATGCTGGGAACCAGCATTTTCTCCTTTTCCCCAAATGTTTTCTACTCTTCACAAAACAAATTTCGAATGTTCAGTCACTTTTATTTTATCGTCTGCAATTGCTTTTGATTTGGACAAACCTAATATTCTGTCATCTGGTAATGAGTTAAAGACTTCCCAGGAAAGCTTTGATAGGTCCACTGGCTTTTGCCATACAATGGAAATAATGTTGAAATGACATTCATTACAAGAAATCAAAGTACAGTATTCACATTTTACTTCGTGGTAAAATGTAAAGCTTGTCTGTCTATATTAGATGAATTAATGGTCAAAAATACAAAACATTTCTTTTTTTGGCCTATACCAAACAATTCCTGGTTTTTACAACCCTGAGATAAAAGATTGAAAGATTTTTGAAAACATTGTGGGAAAAGGAGAAAATGCTGGTTGCCAGCATTTTCTCCTTCTCCCAGAATGTTTTCTATCCTGCTGGAAACAAATTTCAATTTTTGTGTTGCGTTTATTTTGTCCACTGCAAGTGCTTTCAATTTAGACCAGTCCTAAATAAATGTATTTTCATGTGGTAAAAGGTTAAATGATGGTTTTATGTCCATGAATATAAAGAAATCTATATGGGAAAAGGAGAAAATGCTTACCATCGCTTCTTATTGTATTATATTGTTTTCAAAAGCCTTGTCTCTCATTGTGATTAGACCTCATGATAGTGTGGTAAAGGGTTAAACATGCAAAATATAAAGCTTTTCAGATGACAAATGAGGTGCAAAGGATGAAATAAGTACTTAATAAGATAGTATTGTGGAAAAAGGAGAAAATACTGCTTTCCAGCATTTTCTTCTTTTCCCACAATGTTTTCAAATGACCCCTTTTCTCAGGGTCCTTTACTCTACCAAACAACAATTTCTTGGAAGCAACGACCAAATTGAAAGCATTTGCAGACGACAAAATAAATGTAACTGAAAAATTGAGGAAAATTGAAATTTGGTTTTGGAAGGGTAGAAAACATTGTGGGAAAAAGAAAAAATGCTGGTTACCAGCCTTTTCTCCTTTTCCCACAATGTTTTCTAAACCTTTCTTTCTCAGGGTCATCAAAAAGTGGGATTATGTGGTAAAGGGTTAAAACACAGGATTGTGTGGTAAATGTTTAACTCAGTACACTTTGACCGGCATACAATTACAGAATGCCATTTTTGCAATATTTTCCAGACTTTTAACCCTTTACACCATAAAGCATTCCTATGATATCACTATTTGACCCTAAATAACAGCAAGGATGAAGTCGATTCTTATGTGTATATGACACCTTTTGATAGCATAGAAAACATTGTGACAAAAGGTGAAATTGCTCAACACGAGCAATTTCACCTTTTGCCACAATGTTTTCCAAAGGCTCCCACAAGCAATGCATAGAAATGAGTATCTATGGATTAAAGGGTTAAATGATATGATTTTAATTTGGATGCATTTTATCATCTATATTGATTTTTTTTGCCACTACATGTATTAGGCCTTTAACTTTGATTTTTATTTTTTCTTTGTTTAATAGCATAAAGTGTCTCAAGAACATTTACTAAGAAGTGCAAGGAAAAAATCAGAACAGAGCTTAGATAACAGTGACGAGAAAGTAGGTGATATTGTGTACGAAATAGCCTGTGCTGCCAAACAGCATTTAAATACTGTAAGTTTTTATACAATTTTGTTTTGACAGAGTTATGCCCCTTTTTCAACTTCAAATTTTTGAACTTTGAAATTTTATAATATCTCTGTGGTGACTGATAATATTCACTACAAACTTGAAATTTAAATGTGGAAGAGGCACTGTGATAGGTCTATGGATTCTCCACATTTGCTCTTTTTAGCTCACCTGAGCACAACGTGCTCAAGGGGAGCTTTTAGGGTCACTTGGTGTCCGTCGTCCGTCGTCAACAATTCTTTAAACATCAACTCCTCCTAAACCCTATGGGCCAGTTTGGACCAAACTTGGCAGGAATGTTCCTTGGGAGGTCCTCTTTAAAAATTGTTCACAGAATTTGATTCCGTCAAAAACTCTGGTTGCCATGGCAACCAAATGGAATTTTTTAGCAAATTCTTTAAAAATCTTATCCTCTGAAACCGCTGGTCGGATTTTGAAATAATTTCATAGATATGTTCCTTGGGTGACCCTTTTAAAAAACTGTTCGTGAAATTTTGATCTGTCAAAAATTGTGGCTCTGGTGAATGGGGTCTACTTGCACTATACAGAAATCAAGGAATTCTTTAAAAATCTTCTCCTCTGAAACTGCTGGTCGGATTTTGAAATAATTTCACAGATATGTTCCTTGAGTGACCCTTTTCAAAAAATTGTTCATGAAATTTTGATCCGTCAAAAAATGTGGCTCTGGTGAATGGGGGCTACTTGCACTTTACAGAAATGAAGGAATTCTTAAAAAATCTTCTTCTCTGAAACTGCTGTTCAGATTTTGAAATAATTGCACAGAGTTGTTCCTTGAGTGACCCTTTTCAAAAACTGTTTGCGAAATTTTGATTGGTCAAGAAACATGGCTCTGGTGAATGGGGGCTACTTACATATAGGGAAATGAGGAAATTCTTAAAGATTTTTCTTCTCTGAAACCGCTGTTCAGATTTTGAAATAATTTCTCAGGGATGTTTCTTGGGTTACCCTTTTCAAAAAGTGTTTGCGAAATTTTGATTGGTCAAGAAACATGGCTCTGGTGAATGGGGGCTACTTGCACTATACAGAAATGAAGAAATTTTTAAAAATTCTTCTTCTCTGAAACGGCTGGACGGATTTTGAAATGATTTCACAAAGTTGATCCTTTGGTGACCCTTTTAAAAAATTGTTCACAAAATTTTGATTCATCAAGAAACATGGCTCTGGTGAATGGGGGCTACTTGCACTATATGGAAATGAAGAAATTCTTGAAAATTCTTCTTCTCTGAAACCCCTAGTCAGATTTTAAAATAATTTGACAGAGATGTTCCTTGGGTGATCTTTGCTCTTGTGAATGGGGGCTACTTGCACTATAATTATGGATTTTAAAAGAAATTTTCCGAAATGTTCCTTGGGTGACCCTTTTCAAAACTTGTTCGTAAATTTTGATCTATCAAGAAACATGGCTCTCGTGGATCATCAGGGGATACTTGTTCTTACATAGAAATGAAGAATTCTTAAAAATTCTTCTTTTTGAAACTGATGGTCAGATTTCGAAATTAATTTTACAGGTGACCTTTTGAAAATTGCTTAGCAAAATTATAAATTTGGTTCCAATGTTTCAATACCTCAAAAAAAAAATAGGCTATGGTCATCTCAAAAATTCAGGTGAGCGATCCAGGGCCATCTTGGCCCTCTTGTTACAACCATGTTTTCACTTGACTCTTCCACAAGGTCCTTTACTATTTACAAACAAAAAATTCAAATTTTAGCCTATCCAAAAATGAAAATTATCTTTGGCAGTAAGAGAGAACAAAGTAGAAGAGTATTAAAAACAAGAGGGCCATGATGGCCCTGTATTGCTCCACTGGCTAAAAAGTAAAAATACTATATGGCAAACATAATGATACTTACTCAATCAGTTTCTAGCTTGAGAACATATACAGGGCTACATTTGGTAGCCCCAGGTCTTATGGTAAGTAACAAGGTTTTTAAACTTTTCACTATTATGGTCTATGTAAGACATGTGAGGCAGGGCCAGTTTTGACCCCCTTGATAGAAGCCCACTAGATAAAACTACATGAAGAATTTGATAGTTCTAGGCCAAATTGCAAGGTAGGAGAAGATTTTTAAAGATTCTTAAAGATTTTTCAATTGAGCCCATGTAAACTTTGTGACTGTCGGGAAGGGGTCAAATTAGACCCTAGGGCTATAATTTGGGCCCCCTTGGTAGAGACCCACTAGATAAAGCAAGATGAAAAATGTATTAGCCCTTGGCCTTACCGCTAGGTTTGAGAAGATTTTTAAAATTTTCCCAATGTTAGCACATGTAAAACTTGTGAAACCCCCCCCCCACCCCCGCCCCCAGGGGAGGGTCAAATTTTACCCCAGGGCTATAATTTGAAAAAAACTTGGTAGAGGCTCACTGGATAAAGCTAGATGAAATATTTGGTAGCCCTAGGCCTTATAGTTTTTGACAAGAAGATTTTCAATGTTTTTCATTATTTATCAGTTTTGTTGCCATGGCAACCAGACTTTTGAAGGAATCAAATTCTTTGTAGAAATTCTGATTGTGACCATGGCAGGATCATTTCTGTAAAGTTTCATCAAAATTAGATAGGTAATTTCAGAGAAGATGTTTGAAATGAAAGTAAACACAAGCACAGACAGACATGCAAGCCATGACGTAAGCCTTTGACCAGTGTTCCTAGAAAAGGAGAAAATTTTAATTACCAGCATTTTTTTCCTTTTCCAACTATGTTTTCAAAAGATGTCTGTGTTGGAATGGTTTGGTAAAGGGTTCAAGCTCGGGTTAGTTTAGGATCAACCATAATGGACTTTATCTTTGCCCAGATTTCTACTTGTACCTTCACAATTTAGGCACCTTTTTGTATTTCTTTATTATACCCCCACAAACAAAATTATTGTTTTCAGAAGTATACTTGAATCAGCCTGTCCGTCCGTGTGTCCATCTGTCCATCCATCCATGCATCAGCCTGTGTGTCCGTCTGTGTACTGTCAAAGCGCTGGCAGGGGTATAAAGTCACATTCATTGACAGCTCTAGTTATTTTTCAGGCACAGTCACTGAAGAAAAATGCACCAAAGAATACTGCAGTGATCATGTTAAACTCTGTGAGTATATGTATTTGTTGTAGGAAATTGTTGGGTAAATGTTGCCTTATTGTGATTGTTGCATGATATCTGACTGCTTAGTTGACAACAAAATTTTAGTTTCTTCTTGTCACAAGCATTTGTAGGTAACAAACCAACTGTGTTGTTACTGTTCACTACATGACAAAATGATTTTAGACTAGTCCCAATTCAAAGCATTTTGTAGAATACAAAATAAATATGACCAAAATTTTAGATTTGTTTTGGAAATGTAGAGAACGTTGCTTTCAAAAAGCTTGTTTCTTAGGGTTGTTAAAAGTTGAAATTGTGTTGTAAAGAATTAACTCTTTACAACACAATCCTGACTTTTAACGACCCTGAGATAGAAGCCTTTTGAAAACATTGTGGGAAAAGGAGAAAATTCTGGTAAAAAGAATTTTCTCCTTTTCCCACAATGTTTTCAACCCACCTGGAAATAAATTTCAATCTTTGAGTTACAATTGTTTTGTCGTCTCAAGTGCTTTCAATTTGGACCAGTCCATTTTGTCATTTGGTGAAGAGTAAAACAAAAAGATTTGTGTTCTAAAGCCTTTCTTCTGAGGGTCATAAACAAGAGCACTACTTGTGGGTGCCAATGCTAAGCTGGGAGTGTGTGATTTTTAGTGAAAGTTTCAAGTTGAAATAGGGAAATAACTCTGTAAATGATACTTTGGTGGTTATTTACTATTGTTATACAAGTTCTTCTAATTTTTTGCTTAAACTTTATTAGCCATTCATATTGGATATGGGAGGTCATGGCTATTTTCTCTCTATCCGTACAATAATCGTTATTTTCTTCCAATAAGATTTGTGACCCCTGTGAAAATTGCTTACAAGAATGGAGTGTAGATTGACTTAGGAATTCACTTTCAATAGTTAAGAATTTGTCTGAGTTTGAAATAAATATCTTGAGTAATAAGTGATATTGCAAAATGTTAAAGTTTTTGCATGGCAAAGCAGATAACAAGGCCAGAGCTAAAATAGCTTGTCATTGTCTTCAAAAACAGACAAGCTTAAAACGTGTATTTTCAGGATAAACCAGTGACTAGGCTCAAGAATTTTAGACATGCCAAAATCAGTAACAAGGGCATACAACAAATGAAAAAAAGTTTGGTGTTGGAATTTGTCCTGTAACTCTTTACCAAACAAAAAAGTTTTAGACTGGTCCAAATTGAAAGCACTTGCATTCAACAAAATAAAAGTACATGTAACTTAAAAGTTGAAATTTGTTTACAGTAGGGTAGAAAACATTGTGGGAAAAGGATAAAATGCTGGTTTTCAGCAATTTCTCCTTTACCCACAATGTTTTCAAAAGACTTCTATCTCAAAGTTATAAAAACCAGGGATTGTTTGGTGAAGTGTTAATCCATTGTCATGAAATCCAAACTTTTAACAACCCTGAAAGAGAATGGTGGTAACCTGCATTTTTACTTTTCCAACAATGTTTACCACCCTATAAAGGACAGATTTCATCATTTTAGCTGCCTTTGTTTTCTGCTTATCCTTTCAATTTCAACATTCTTAAATTTTATCATGTTGTAGAGAGCTGAAGGATAGAAAACACTGTGGCCAAAGAGAAAACACTGGTTGGTCACTCGCGTTGTCTTTTCACATATTTCTTTCAATGGTCTTTTACCCCTGAGTTGTTATCATTGTATTATATGTCACAAAAAGTCTTTTGCAGAAACAGTGATGTTCCCTCTTTTTCTATATTTTCAGGTGATACTGGACGGTTATCTGACTAAGTTAGAACAGACAAATTTTGATGTGTTTAATCCAGCTCTTCAAGTGAAAGATAATAGATTAGCCTGGAAATTACTAAAGGAAAGGGTTTTTTGATTACAGGTTTTTATTTTGTTGCTCATATATAATATGTTTGATTTTATATGTTTATTTATTATTGAATTTTGATGTAATAAAAATAAAATCTTACTGGGTATCAATTGTACTTCGTTTTTATTTTCAGGACATTTACATTGTATTATGAAACAACCCGATTTTTTTCCATAAAGATTTCTGTGTGTCATTTTCATCCGTCATTAACTCTTTACCAAACGACAAAATTTTAGACTGGTCCAATTTAAAACCATTTGCAGACGACAAATTGAATGTGAATAAAAAGTTGAAATTAGTTTTGGAAAGGGTAGAGTACATTATGAGAAAAGAAGAAAATGCTGGTTACCAGCATATTCTTCTTTTCCCATAATGTTTTCAAAAGGCTTTTCTCTCTCAGGGTCGTTAAAAGTCGGTATTGTATGGTAAAGAGTTAATGTAGAAATTTACTTTAAACTTTGGCAAGTTATTAACTATTCCAAGAGGAATCCATACAAGAATGGTAGGTAATCATAAAACAATTTTGACATAGTTGTGCCCTTTTTGAACTTTTCACAAAAAAAAAAACAAATGCAATGCAGCCAAGTGTTGAAACCAGCATAAAGTGCTCATATCTTTGCAGATCAAGTAACCCTTCTTACAGTTTTCCCACAGGGGACATATTGTATGTACCAGTAGCTCCAATAATGATTTCTGGCTGTGACAGGGTAGAAAACATTGTGGAAATGTTACAATGTTAACAAATTTCAATGTCTGTGGAGTGAAACCATGTTCATTTAATAATAACAAGGACCTGCAAGTGTGCAAGACACTGTTTTTGTATATCTGACTTAGCGTTCAGATGAGAATTATTTCCCGTTGAATTTAAACATTTTTGTGTTTATTCTTTAAACGATTAATCACTTTACAACTTGCTGAGCCTCAGCAGTGCAGTGGTTTGCGTACAGGACACAGGAACAGGGGTTTGTGGGTTTGATCCCAAGCTCAGCCAATTTCTTTCAGACGATTTATGGTAGTCATTGTGACAGGGTTCATGCCCGTCTCACCACTGATCATTGCTTCAACAATGGTTATTTGGGAAAGCAGCCAGTGGCTTGGAGAGAATATTTAGGGGAGCTATGGTAAAAGAAGATCCAGGAAAACATGGAAAGGTGCACTGGCCACCACAATATAACTAACAATGTAGAAAATGGCATTAAACACCATTAAGTCAATCCCTTTACCACTCAATCCCAGGTTTTAACAACCCTAAAGAAGGCTTTTGAAAATGTTGCGGTAAAGGACTTTTCCCACAATGTTTTCTACCATGTCCAGTACAAAAATCACTACGTATTCTACATTTATCGTCTGTAAATGCATTTACCTTTGGTCCAGTTAAAAATTTTAGTTTTGTAAAGAGTTATAAATGAGAATTATATCCCCTTGACTTGAAACATGTCTGTATACTTGTATGATGTTTATAGGCCTAAAAGACCTTTTCCTTTATCAAAGTAGTTCCTGCAGGTAACAAATACAATAAAACAAATACCAAAGACTGTAGAAAATAATCTTTATTTTCTTTTCAAAGATTTTTATCTGTGTTAAACCCTCTACCAAGTACTCCAGAGTTTTAACAAACACACATTTCAGAAAACATTGTGGATAAATGATAAAGCACTGTTAACCCTTTACAAAACAGTCCCTTGATTTAACAACTCTTGTTTTTGAAAACATTGAGGGAAAAGATGAAAATGCCAGAAATCAGCAGAATCTTATTTTCCCACAATCTCCTTATGAGCTCACAAGTATTAATTTTGAATTTATCATCAGCAGATGTTTTAAATTTGGGAGAGTCTAAAGTTTGTTGTGTGGGAAACATTTAACTCTTTACCAAATGACAAAATTTTGGACTAGTCCGAATTGGTTACCAGCATTTTCTCCTTTTCCCACAAATGTTTTCTAAAGGCTTCTTTCTAGGGATCGTCAAAAGTAGGGATTGTGTGGTAATGGGTTAAGCAGTAATTTCTTTTTTACCTAAAATGGTTTCTACCCTTCTAATGGCATCTTTTCAACCTCATTCAATTTCTTGTCTGCAAATCTTTTAAGTTGAACAATCTAAAACTCTGGTATTCAGGTACAGAATTAAACTAACTACATACCATTCAAAACATTTAGATCTTTTATTTGAATAGAAACCTCTTTCAATAAATAAGTTAGATTAACTCTTTACCAAACAGGAAATTTTTAGAGTAGTCCAAATTGAAAACAGTTGAACACAATAAAAAAAACTGTAACTTAAAAATTGTTTTGGGAAGGGTAGAAAACATTGTGGGAAAAAGGAGAAAATGCTGGTTGCCAGTATTTTCTCCTTTTCCCACAAAGTTTTTAACAGACCTTTCTCTTAGAGTCAGTTAAACTTGGGATTGTGTGGTAATGAGTTAATACATGACCTGTGGTCAACTTAACTAAGCGTGACTCGCTAAGCGCGACTCGCAGACCTTTTGCGGACAATGTACACAAAGGTCAGACTGCACAGAACGTGCAGTCTGATCTTAGATCTACACTATCCGATAATGAGATATCATTCCCCAAAATATAACTATAAAATAGCATTATTCGGGGTCGTAATATCAAACTTTCCTGACAATTCCATTTTATTTATTTGGCAGAATAAGGGTTAAAACTTTCAGAAGATTTGTTATAAGAAGGTGAAATACAAGTACCTGAAGGAAAACAAATTTTTTCTATGATTTTGAAAAAAAAAATCTTTTGCAAAGAAATCACTCTTCACAATCGAATCCCATCATTTAACTCTTTACCAAACAACAATATTTTAGACCTGTCCAAAATGAAAGCATTTGCAGACGACCAAACAAAATTAATGTGATTTGAAAATTGAAATTTGTTTTGGAAAAAGAAGAAAACATTGTTGGAAAAGGAGAAAATGCTGGTTACCAGCATTTTCTCCTTGTCCCACGATGTTTTCAAAAGGCTTCTTTCTCAGGGTCGTCAAAAGTTGGGATTGTGTGGTAAAGGGTTAAGCCACACCGCAATGAAGACTTCTATGATTATAAACTTTGTTGTCTGATATTCATAAATTAGTGAAACAACTGATATAAAGGAGAAAACTAGAGGCCCTTGAGGGCCTGAAATAGCTCTACTGTGAAGTGATTTTGCTTTTATGCTAGCATACATTATGAATTCATGATGCAAAAAAAAGACAAAAAAAAAAAACACAAAAATGTGTTCTTGCAAACTGACTTGAACCCACTAAGACAGCATAAATAGGCATGGTGAATTGAACAGACAGTGAAAAAAAAAAGATGTGCAATTTTTCAAAACTAAATTTTTGGAATCCAGCCAAATTTGAAAGTGTTTCAGTATGCCTTGTTTTGATAAACCCTGGCAAATTTCCATGAAATGTGACTCATAATGAGCACTTTGTTGAGTAAACCATGCCGAGTCACAAAATGGCTGCTTTTCCTGAATGGTTTTCTACATTTTCTTCATTTTTAATAGAGTTCAATCCCTTGATGAATCGAACAATCTTAGCAAGTTTAAAAAGAAGTGGATCAACACTGTAAACTTAGTAATTGCTTTTATTGGAAATTTTCAGCTCTAAATGGTTACTTTTTCCATACTGATTGTCAGATTTTTTCTCAAAATCAACAGTGTTCAAGCTATTGATAAGATAAACAATCTGCAAGTTTCATGAAAATCTGACCACAAATGCAGACTTTATCACATAAGAAAAAGACTAATGGACAGACAGACGGATGGATGACGGAAACCACGCCATTACATAAGCTCTGCTGACATTCAGCCTCTAGAGCTAAAAACTGATAACAATTTTACCATTTTCTCATGTATGGTACACTAGGTAAATAAATAATTTTTACAAATTCAAACAAACACAAACACATAAACAACTACCTAACAAATCCCTGAAATGAATCATTATTTGTAATAAGTTGGACATTTTATTTCATTTTCTATTTCTCCTTAATTTTCCGCTGAAGCATTGGGCATCAAGCACTTTTATCCCATGTTGCAAATTTTTTAAATGAGGAGAAAGGCTTTTGAAAACATTCTGGGAAAAGGAGTATATACCGGTAACCAGAGTTTTCTCCTTTTTCCACAATGTTTACCATCCCAGCAACAGTAAGTAACTAAATTGTATTCATTGATGATTTGTGGTCTACAAAATGCATGACTCTTTACCACACAATGTTGACTTTAAATGACCCTGGAAAAGAGGCCGTTTGAAAACAAAGCAGGAAAAGGAGAAAATGCTGGTAACCAGCATTTTCTCCTTTTCCCACAATGTTTTACACCCTTTCAAAGTAAAATTTCAATTTTTGATTTTTTTTTTTTTTTTTTTTTTTTTGTCTGAAAATGGTTTTAATTTACACTAAGTGAAAATTTTGCCATGTGGTAAAGAGTTAAATATAGAAAACTTAACAACAACAAAAATACAAGCACACTTTTTCATTTACATAGTACAAATACAGGATACATAACATGTCTCTTAAGGCAACTGCTTAGACTTGAGCCTAAATGATCTCTGCTTTACACAAAATTATAAGCTGGCGGAAAGTTTTGAATATTTTTACTCAAATCTTTAACCCTTTACCAAACGACAAAATTTTGGACTTGTCCGAATTGAAAGCATTTGCAGACGACAAAATAGATGAGACTCAAAAATTGTAAATTGATTTGAAAAGGGTAGAAAACATTGTGGGAAAAGGAGAAAATGCTGGTTATCAGCATTTTCTCCTTTTCCCACAATGTTTTCAAAGGCTATCTTTCTCAGGGCGTTAAAAGTCGGGACTGTGTGGCAAAGAGTTAAACAATGCAGTTCAGTAAAACTTGCTTTCAGACTTGATGTCTACTTACCTAATCGTATACACAAATTTCATGCATACATAGTTTAACCCTTTCCCAAACAAGCCCTGGTTTTTATGTGTCTGCAGTAAAAGTCTTTGAAAACACTGTGGGAAAAGGAGAAATTGCTCGTAACGAGCCATTTCTCCTTTTCCCACAATGTTTTCTACCGTTTCTGAGAACTTTCTGGCATTTTCTCCAAATCTAAAATTGTCGTCTGCAAACTCTTTTGGTTTAGAAGAGTCCAAAATTTATCGTTTGGGAAAGGGTTAATTAAAGGCAGCCTAAAAGTCCCATCCAAACTTTTGAGGCCCTAAAGATAACAGATCACTGTTAGTATCTATCCCTGCTTACACGAAAAAGAAAAGATTCTGACAACAGCTAATATCTCAAGACAACTCGCAGCTTTTTTTTTTTAATTTCAATCGTTTACCAATTGAATGATTTGCAGTATGAAAAAATTGTGTAAAAAGGAGAAGATGCTGGTAACCAGCATTTTCTCCTTTTTCCACATTGTCTTCTACCCTACCAAATTCCATCATTTGACCAACAATGAATATAAATGTTTCAAATTGGGCGAATGAAAAAAAAATTGTCATCTGGGCTAGCGTAAGTAACTCAAACACTCGGCCTAAACGCTATGCTAGGATCACCCACAAACCATCGGGGGGAAAACGCCACGCAAAAAAGCATACTCCCGGCTAGCCCAAGCACAGGACGACTTTGCCAATTATCAGATCAAATCTTTACAGATGAAATCCCTATACAGTAAATCAGCAATGTACAAAATATATTGGGGGCAGTCATGCCTCCATTTTCAACAAACAACTGTCCATTACAGTGTGCTAACTTGATAACATAATGTTCCTGACATCCATTTTGGTTTTAACTAATCCTGCCATTGCACTTAATTCTATTAACCCTTTACCACACAATTCTGAGTTTTAGCGAATGAAAAGGCATTTGAAAACATTGTGGGAAAAGAAAAAAATGCTGGTAACCAACATTATCTTCTTTTTCCTACAATGTTTTCTTCCATATCAAAGACAAATTCCATCAATTGAGCTAAATTTGAATCTACATGTATTTATAAATACAAAAGCTCATAATTAGTCTATGTTAAGTTTTTGTTCTGTGGTAAAGAGTACACTTCAATCTTTACAGCAATTAATTCTTTCTTTATGAAATTTGCATGACCCTTAGCTACTAAGCGCAACTCACTTGGTGGACTGTGAAGATCAAGATCAGACTGCACAGAACATGCAGTCTGATCTTGGATCTACACTGTTACATAAGGAGATATCTTTTCCCCATAATACATTTGAAATAGCAAACTTTGACTCTTTACCAAATGACATACAGTGGAATTTTAGACTTGTCCAAATTTGAAGCATTTGCAGACGACAAATTTAATGTGACTCAAAAATTGAAATTGATTTTGGGAAAAGTAGAAAGCAAGGTGGAAAAGGAGAAAATGCTGGTTACCAGCTTTTTCTCCTTTTCCCACAATGTTTTCCACCCTTTCCAATTCAAAATTCACATTTTGATTCACATTTTCCATTTGTAAAAACTTTCTTTTTGGACTAGTCCAAAATTTTGTTGTTTGGTAAAGTGATAAACTCTGTCAAAAGCAGACTCAATCATTTGAGCCACATTTAATTGTAGACTGCAAATGGTCTTAATTAGGACAAGTCTATATTTCATCTTGTGGTAGAGGGTTAAACCCCCTTTTGTCAGAGTGAGTATGGCTTTTTTTGGAAGGAACAAAGTTCAACCTTAGTGCATTATGATAGGACATTCTACATAAACATGGTCCATGCAGTGTCTCAAAGTTCCTGCCATGGCAAAACATTGTTACTTTATCACACAATCCTGTGTCATTTACATATGATCAAGTTAGCACTCTTTTCAATACATTAACTATCAGTTCCAATATGTTCCTCAAATCCCTCACTCTCTGTCACCAGGGCGCGCTCCAGTATGACACGCCCCTCTTTGTATCTCTGATTTTCTTCATTGGCAAATTCATAGATCCAGCCGAGTTTGGCATCACAGTTTTTACACATGACATCTCTGACCATGTGACGTCCAGTCAACATGACACGATCCTGAACTTCACTGTATGTTAAGTTTACAACTTTGTTGAAGAGAAAGGCACGACCTGTGGCTCCTGCAGAAAAATAACAAAGACATTACTATTATCTTATCTGATATTTTCAGGAGCCAAATCCCAGCTGCCACATTGGTAGTGTAAAAAGTTTGAGAATGGTTGACAGGCCTAGCTAGTTCGAATACCTAGCTCAGTTATTCTCCTCCCGAGGATTGATGACACAGTGTTTGAAGAGACCACACCTACATGCATGGCTTCGTCCTGATTTAAATATGATACCTTGCAACTGTGTCGGGGAGATATCTCTTTGGCTCAGTGGTTATGGTACTGGTCTTTTAAACCTCAAAAAACGAGGATCTTGCCCACCGTGGGTTCAAAACCGCCAGATGCGGTTTGTATTTCAATCATGCATTTGTTAATTTGTTTCTTTGTTACGTTTTTTGCTCTTAAGAACATGTAATTCCAAAAGGATTCATTCCTCCCTCATTCAGAAGGATACAAGCATTAAAAATACTGTTAAACGCTTTACCAAACGGCAAAAACCATACACTGGTCCTGAATGACAGCATTTAGAGACCACAAAGGTGTTATAATTTTTTTTTAATTTTTCAAAGGCATTCCCTACCATTTACCACACAATCCAGGCTTTTAATGACTATGGGAAAGAGAGCTTTTGATAACATAGGAAAAGAAAAAAATTTTGATAACCAGTATCTTCTCTTTTCCCGCATTGTTTTCATAAATGTTTGAGTCATAACTATTTTTGTCATCTGCAAATGCTTCTGATTTAGATATTTCTAAGACTTTGTTCTTTGGCAAGGATTAACCCTTTACAAAACACTCCCTGGTTTTTTACGACCCTGAGATAGAAGCCTTTTGGAAATATTGAGTGAAAAGGTGAAAATGCTGGTAAACAGCATTTTCTCCTTTTCCCACAATGTTTCCTGCCCTGCTGGAAACCAATTTCAATATCTGAGTTACATTTATTTTGTTTTCTGCAAGAGCTTTCACTTTTGACAACCATAAAATTTTGTAGTTTGGTAAAAAGTTAAATGATTGAGTCACAATTATTTTTGTCATCAGTCAGTTTTTCTTATTTTTTTTAAATGTCATCAAACTGCAAATGCTTTCAATTTAAACAAATCTAAGATTTTATTGTTTGGCACAGAGTTAAAACTACACACAACTAGTCGTCTGCGAAGGCTTTGAATTTAAACAAGTCCAAAATCTTGTCATTCGATAAAAAGATAACCTAACAAACATGATACCTGTGAAGCGAGTAGAAATCAGCTCTCCACGGTTTGTTAAAGGAGTGTCACAGTTAGAGCAAGAGAACAGTCGTGTTCCTCCCATATGTGTCAGAAATATACGTCCCATTCTGAAATTTAAAAAAAAACAACATGGGAGTCAGAAATACATGATCTGTTTGTGAATAAACATCATTACACCAAACAAAAATACTATGCTATACCCTTTACCATTAAATTCACAGTTTTAACCCTTTACTACACAATCCTGACTTTTGACGACCCTGAGGGAGAGGCCTTTTGAAAACATTGTGGGAAAATGAGAAAATGCTGTTAACCAGCATTTTCTTCTTTTCCCACAGTGTTTTATATCTTTTCAATGACAAAGTTTTATGTTTAAAGTTCCATTTAATTTGTGGTCCGCTTATGCTTTCAATATGGACAAGGCTAAACTTTTTTCATGTGGTAAAGGGTTAATGACCTATTACGGGAGAACACTCCTTAACGCATGGCTTCGTCCCCATACAATACCTTACATTTGGTTTGGGGAGAATTCTTTTTGGCTCAGTGGTCACAGTGTTGGTCTTTTTTCCAAGCATTCTTTGTTTGAATCCTGCCCAGTCACTGTATTTCTGCCATACATTTGTTCACTTGTCTCTTTGTTACAGACTATGTTCATACGATGGGGGCTTCGTTGTCTGGGAATGGCCACTGAGCCATTAAACCCATATGTTATGATGATAGCCATTCATCCCACCATTCTAGGTTTGAACTTGGCCTGGTACCTGTATTTCTGCCATGGAAGTTTTGTCATCTCTTCATTTGTTTCTCAAGATTGCACCATTTGAGCAACGCTGAATTTATCGTCTGCAAATGCTTTGATGGTAAATTTTTCAAGTTGATTCTATGCTGGGAGAAACAATCATAAAGTAAACTCCAAAAAATCCTCTACACTGAAGACTGATGGGTTTGTATTAAACAGAAAACTGTTAATACTAAGCACAACTACGTTATTTTTTTTTTTTGAGAAAAATGTTAATCAAGATCAGACTAAAGAGAACATGCAGTCTGATCTTGGATTTACTACATCTACTTCATTGAATACAAAAATTTCTCTTAATCTTTCTTCATGATGAAAAGGGTACATTTTATAAAGACAATACTCTTTTGGTATAACTGTGAACATTATTTTTAGCTATTGCAATAATCATACAAAGGTAAATCTTTGTTTTTTTTCATACGAGTCACAAAATATTTCATCACACAATTATCCACCATAAGTCCACATTAAAAGTCAGTCCTCACGTACAAACCTGTAAGCTAGAAGCAAAATTTGATTACCTGAACATTAAATCTGGTGTTTGACAGTCAGGTCAATATAAGGAAATAAGGCTAAGTAAGACATTCAGCCATTGCCAGCAGTGCAATGACCTAGTCTACTCACAACATGACCAATCAATGTTTACCAACAAATTTTACGTTGAGTGGTTATTTCTGCATAGAAACCAACATATTGTAATAAAAATCATCAATCTAAGACTTACCTGATTATTCTGTATAAATCGTTGTGTATTCAATTTCACAGCAGGTGTCTTTTTTCGCGAAGCAGGGAGGTTGTTGATCAGCTGCAAAGTTTATCTGGAACCAAAACACAACTTGACGTCACAGGACGTATTTATTTTAAGAAAGGTCATTAGGTCAGAGTTAAGGGTTACGGCAGCTGCGCATTAATGTTTATTAAAACTTCCGGTTTACACGAAACAGACTCACTCCCAGTCGTACGACAGTAGGAGGAATTGATTTCTCATTCATCGATTTAAAAGTTTCGCAATTTATTCTAGTAAGGTAACGATAACCTTAAAATGTTGCGGTGGCTTTCTGGTGACGACAAGCGAAAAAAAGAACCAGAGGTGTTCAAAAATGTAACAGAAGGATTAAAAAAGATTTACAAACAAAAACTTCTTCCTTTGGAAGAAACTTACAGATTTCATGAATTCCATTCTCCTAAACTGGACGACCCAGATTTCGATGCAAAGCCAATGATTCTGTTGATCGGACAATATTCTACAGGAAAAACCACATTTATTCGTTATCTTTTGGAACAAGACTTTCCCGGTATTCGGATAGGACCAGAACCGACCACGGATAGATTTATAGCTGTCATGCATGCAGATGTTGATGGAGTTATACCAGGAAATGCTGCTGTCGTTGACCCAGGCAAACAGTTCCGTCCTCTCACAAAGTTTGGAAATGCGTTTCTAAATAGATTCCAGTGCTCAAATCTACCAAATCAGGTTCTTGAAAGCATTACAGTTGTAGATACCCCAGGAATTTTGTCTGGAGAAAAGCAGAGGGTGGATCGGGGCTATGATTTTCCTGGAGTGCTAGAATGGTTTGCAGAGAGGGTGGATAGAATTATACTCCTGTTTGATGCACACAAATTGGATATCTCGGATGAGTTCCGGAGAGCTATAGATGCGATTAAGGGATATGATGACAAGATTCGGATAGTTCTCAACAAAGCTGACGGGGTAGATCACCAGCAACTTATGAGAGTCTATGGTGCCTTGATGTGGTCGCTTGGAAAAGTGATCAATACACCTGAAGTAGCACGAGTCTATATTGGATCATTTTGGGACAGGCCACTACAGTATGACATGAACAGGAAATTGTTCGAGCTGGAAGAGAAGGATTTGTTTGCGGATCTTCAGAGCCTTCCAAGAAATGCTGCTCTTCGTAAATTGAATGACCTTATTAAGAGGGCAAGACTTGCAAAGGTATCATTGTTTTGTTCTTTGAACTTTAATTAAGCAATCCTGAGTCTGGAAGCCTTTGAGAAAGATGACTTTGAAAGCATTGTGCAAAAATGAGAATTTTCTCACTTTTACATAGTGTTTCCTACCCTTCCAAAGGCTGATTTCAGTTTTTGAGTCACATTTAGGCTGTGGGCTGCACATTCTTTTAATTTGGACCAGTCTAAAAATCATTTATCTGTGGTCAATCCTTTACTCTTTACCAAATGAAGAATTTTTAAATGTATTCAAACTTATTGCATTTGCAACAAAAAATCAAACCATGTTTTATTGTGTTGGAAAGGATAGAAAGCATTACAAGAAAAGAAGAAGAAGAAAATTAGCACATATAACCAAGGTTTTAGTTACGTCATTACCCAGTGATGTCAGGTTTCATTGAAATGGGGCACTCGGAACGGAAAGTCTACTTCATCAGAGTACTTAATTTTTTAAACCAAAAAAACAGGTAAAATTCCATTGATAAACGTTGGAATGGTAAAACTTTGCAGCATAATAAATTCTTTGTACGGTCAGGTGGCAGTGGACTAGGAAACTTGTTCATTGCTGTGGTAAATCATGTCACCACCTTGCCTTTGGCTTGGGGCAACATGATTCACCACAGCCATGAACAAGTTTCTAAGTCCCATGCCACCTGACCGTACAACTAATGATGTGCGTTTTATGCTGTCTAATATCATGACCTGGAGGCCCTGGGTTTCAGACTCAAAGGATCCACTTGCCCTGGCCTAGTACTGGTGAAACCCAGGGAATATACTGAATATGTGAGCTGGCACTGTGATATGATTGAAATAATGTAGAAAGCAGCATAAAAACACCATGCAATTAATTATTATTCTACACTAGTTACAGAAAAACCTGCAGTGTACAAATGATGCCAAGTTTTGTTGAACTACAAGTAGTTTTATGGTACATTGCAACCGGCCCCCTGACCGTATCAGATTTATAAAAACATCCATACTTTGTACAATAGTATGAATTGAATTTGTATGTAATTTAACCAGCAATTTGTTTACATTTGGCAGCTATCAGGCCTTTAAGCAAGCAGATGAGAGTGTCTCCAAAGTGCTTGTATAATCCTTTACGAAGTAATCTTTTGTTTTAGTCATCCTGGAGAATAAGACTCCACAGCATTGTGGGACAAAGAGAAAATACTGATAACCAGCATTTTTCCCTTTTCTACAATGTTTTCTACACTTTCAAAATCAAAGTACAGTATTAAGAAAGTGTTGAATACTCTTTACCAAACAACACTTTATTTTAATCATCATTAGTAAGAGAGCATTTGAAAACATTGCTTGAATAGGAGAAAATATTGATAACCAAAAACTTCCTCCAAGTCATTAACTCATTACCACATGCTGAAATTTTGGACTGGTCCAAATTCAAAGCATTTGCAGACGACAAAATAAAGGTGACTGAAATATTGAAATTTGTTCTGGAAGGGGTAGAAAACACTGTGGGAAAAGGAGAAAATGCTGGTAACCAGCATTTTCTCCTTTTCCCACAGTGTTTTCAAAAGGCTTCTTTCTCAGGGGCGTCAAAAGTAGGGATTGAGTGGTAATGGGTTAATTAACCCTTTACCACACAATCCTGACTTTTAACGACCCTGATGGTAAAGTTTCTTAAAAAACGGTATGGGAAAGGAGAAACAGCATTTTCGCCCTTTCCCACAATGATTTCTTCCCTATCAAAGACAAAAATCAACACTAAAGGTACATTTATTTTGTTGCCTGCACATGCTTCGGCTAAGTCCAGTTTTTTTTGTTGTGCAGTAAAGAATTAAAACAAATGATGATAGATCGCTTGGGTAAAGGATCACATACTAGTCAGAAATGGACAAATAGTCAGGAATGAGTAATTTCTCCATGTGCAACAATGTTTTTTCCACCTCCTTTTACATCACAGCTTTTGTTGGGCTTCTTTATCTCTTGTTTCATGTAGGAATTACTGATTATAACTGCAAATCTAGCAGATTGCAGCCTTTGAACCCTTTACCACATTGCAGAATTTTAGACTGGTCTGCACAAGTGTAATGGTGTAAAGACTCCCTGAATGAGAAAAAAGCATTGTGGGAGAAGGAGAAAATGCTGGTTTACCAGCATTTTCTCCTTTTCCCACAATGTTTTCTACAATGTTTTCAAAATTCTTGTTTTCCTTGTGTTGTTCAATGTCAGGATTGTGTGGTAAAGGGTTAACCCTTTACTAAACATCTCTGGTTTTCACTGCTTCGAGAAAGAGAGCTTTGAAAGCATTGTTGGTAAATTAGCAAATGCTTGTACCAAACTTTTTCTGCTTTTTCCACAATGCTAAAAAAAAATTGATGACAAAATAATCTGAGCAACATATGATTTACATATATAGTCAAAAACTTTTTTCAACAATGAAAAGTCTTATTAAATTTTGTTGCTTTGTAATGAGTCAAAGTCTCAAAGAATATACATGTACATACATAATGAATTAATGATAAGTTTGATCATTATGTAGATTTGTAAGTAAACAGCACTTTCTATGAATGTATTAACCCATTACCATTCAGGTTTTCTTAGCCACAGAATGCTTTACAATTTCTACATTGATTGTTTGTTGTTAAATGCATTTTTTCAACATTATTTCACTTTAAAATCACAGTGGCAAGTGCTGCACCTGTCCAATGCTTTCCTCGAGTTTCTTTTACTAGTACTCGATTCAATTTTCTTTCCAAACCACTGGCTGCTTTCCAGCATAATAGTCCAAACTAGAGCTGTCACTGAATGTGACTTAATACCCCCGCCAGCACTTTGACAGAAACAGGTAATTACTAGTATTTTGTACACAGACAGACTGACACACAGACGGACTGACACACAGACGGATGGACACACAGACGGATAAGCTGATTCCAGTATACCCTCGAAAACATTCGTTCTGTGGGGATATAAAAGTGATCACATCGGTGAGAGAGTACCGGTAATGAATACTGTCACAATAACTACTATAGAAAAAGATCCTTAGAAAGAAATTGGCTGAGCTAGGGATCAAACTAGTTACCCTCATCTCAATTCCGTTATTCTGCTGTCTGTAGTATTAGGAGCCTGGTAACTTTGTAATACATGACAAAATTTTATACTTGTCGTGCTTGAAAGCATTTTGTTGACATGTTAACATTTACTGTACCAAACAATTCTGACTTTTTATGACCATGAAGTAGTTACCAGCATTTTCTTCTTTTCCCACAATAATTTCAAAAGCTTTCTTCTTTAAAACTCAGGATTGTGTGGTAAAGAGTTAACCCTTTACCGAACGACAAATTTTTAACTGGTCCAAGTCCAAAGCATTTGCAGACAGACAACAAAATAAAAGTGACTGAAAAGTTGAAATTATTTTGTAATGGGTAGAAAACATGGTGGAAAAAGGAGAAAATGCTGGTTACCATTTTCTCCTTTTCCCACCATGTTTTCTACAGGCTTTTCTCAGGGTAATCAAAAGTAGGGATTGTGTGGTAAAGGGTTAAATGACTCTGAGGAAAAAAGCTCTTGAAAACAAAATGGTTCTAGATTTTGTTGTTCTAGTAACCACTTACCACAAAATCTTGACTTTTAACAATCTTTAGGGAAGAAGGCTTTTGAAAACATTGTGGAAAAAAGGAGATAACAATGGTGATTAGCATTTTCTTCTTTTTTTCCCACAATTTTTCCTACCTTATCAAAAACAGAAATCATCAATTTAGTTACAAGCACATTTATTTTGTTTCTGCACATGCTTTCAGTTTGGTTGAATCGAAAATTTTGTCGAGTGGAAAAGGATCAAGAGTTAACCCTTTACCACACAATGACGACTTATTGAAGACCCTGAGGTAGAAGCCTTAAGAAAACATTTTGGGAAAAGGAGAAAATGCTCGAAACCAGCATTTTCTCTGTTTCCAACGATGTTTTCTATCCTTCCCAAATCAAGTTTTGATTCTTTAGTCACATTTATTTTGTCGTCTGCAAATACTTTCAATTTTGACCAATGTACAAATTTGTTGTTTCGTAAAGAGTTCAGTGATACAAGATGTAACCAATATTTTTATCACAGCAAGAAGTCAGCCTGTCATAAAGAAAGTATGTGGACAATTTGTCTATACTCTCCCGTCTTGTTACATCTGTATGTTTCATTATACAGTGTCTGTGGGTACTTTTTCATTTCTGAGATACATTGCCGGATTTTTATCACCAATCTCATTTAACCTGACCCTGATCTTTATGCTGAATAAATACAAAATTACAAAGAAATATTAATAAAATCCCAAGCACTATTGGGAGCTTACATATAAGTGGGAAGGTACATATAAACAGCTAAATTTAGACATACTTTAACACTTTCCCAAACAATCCCCGGTTTTTATGACCCTGAGACAGAAGCTTTTGAAAACATTGAGGGAAAAGGAGAAAATGCTGGTAACCAGCATTTTCTCCTTTTCCCACAATGTTTTCTACCCTTCTGGAAACATGTTTCAATTTTTGAGTTATGTTTATTTTGTTGTCTGTAACTGCTTTCAATCCGGACCAGAATTTTGTTGTTTGGTAAAGGGTTATATATTAGCCCTTTACCAAACAACAAAATTTTAGACTGGTCCAAATTAACAGAAGTTGCAGGCAACAAAATATACATAAGTCAAAAATTGTGATTAGTTTCCAGCAGGGTAAAAACAGTGTGGGAAAAGGAGAAAATGCTGGTTTCCTTTTCTCACACAATGTTTTGAAAAGGCTTTTATTTGAAAAAGAGTAAAGAAATATTTCCATGACCATTAGGGAATGTGCCAAATGCAGTCGGCTTGATGTGTTAGCACTGGTATGAGAGAGGATGTCATGATATATGACTTAACCCTTTATCTCATAAGGCATTTCTATGGCATCTCTTATTGACCCTAAATAACAGCAAGGATGAAGCTGTTTCTTGTGTGTATATGATACCTTTTGATAGCATAGAAAACATTGTGGCAAAAGGTGAAATTGCTCGTCACGAGCAATTTCACCTTTTGCCACAATGTTTTCCAAAGGCTCCTACAAGCAATGCGCAGAAATGAGTATCTGTGGAGTAAAGGGTTAAGCTGTTAAGACAGCATTAAATTTCAGTAGAAACAATAATTAAAAATACAAACCATATAAACGACTTTTGGCAAGAATCCATTTGAAAACAATTTTGGAAAAGGAGAAAGTTCAGGTAATCAGCATTTTCTCTTTTTCCCAAAATGTTTTCTACCCATTCAAAGAAGTAAAGCTCATTGTTTTGTACCACTTCTGAATTTGTGATCTGCAGATGTTTGGATTTTGAAAAGGTCTTAAATGTGTCATTTCGCATCTGGGACACATTTAATAACTCCTACCACTTTACGAAATCTCAGATGTGTGTGGCTTAAAGATAGGGAACCTTAATGGGAATCTTGTAACATGGCCTTCATCGCCGAAAAGACAAACAAATTCAGAAAAGACAAACAAATTCAGCCAAGACTGGAATAATTTGTAATTGATCGGCTGATACACACAGGTTCTTTGCATCAATTACAGATTACCTGATTAGCCATATCCGTACAATTTTGGCGATGAAAGGCGATGTTGCACGAATTTAATTAGGGTGCCCATCCTTAAATAATGGAATTTATCTTTGATAGGGAAAAAAATATGGGAATAGGAAAAAACATTATGGGAATAGTTGTTGAAAGGCCCTTTTAGGGTGTTATAAACAAGGAATGACACAGAATGTGTGGAAAGAGTTTATACTTCCTAGTGTACAGCGTTGATATATTATGCAAGGCTGTTTTGTGTTTGGTCAGAACTCCATCAGTGGTATGCAAAAAGTTAACTCTTTACCAAACGACATAATTTCAGAACTGTCCAAATTGAAAGCATTTGAATACGGCAAATAAAACATGATTCAAAAATTAAGATTTGTTTTAGGAAGGGTAGAAAACATTGTGGGAAAAGGAGAAAATACTGGTTACCAGCATTATCTCCTTTTTCCACAGTGTTTTCTCCTTTTTCCACAGTGTTTTCTACAGGCGTCTTTCTCAGGGTTGTCAAAAGTAGGGATTGTGTGGTAATGGGTTAAGTGTCTTAACCCTATACCAAACAACAAATTTTTAGACCAGACCATATTCAAAGCATCTGCAGACAAAGAATTAAATCTTGTTAATAGGATGATATCTGATTTTTATAGGGTAGAAAATATTGTGGAAAAAGGAGAAAATGATGCCAAAAAATGCTGGTTACCAGCAATTTCTCCTTTTTCC
This sequence comes from Tridacna crocea, assembly GCA_943736015.1. Lineage (NCBI taxonomy): Eukaryota > Metazoa > Mollusca > Bivalvia > Cardiida > Cardiidae > Tridacna > Tridacna crocea. The sequence goes on along the minus strand of OX031058.1, from coordinate 73,911,229 downwards.
ACAATGTTTTCTATAGGCTTCTTTCTCAGGGTTGTTTAAAGTTGGGATTGTGTGATAAAGAGTTAAGTTGCTGCTGAAAATCTATTCATAGGCTGACTGGATCAAATATGACAGCTTTTGACATTGTGGGGAAAGCAGAAAATGATGGTTACTAGCAGTTTTTCCTTTTCCCCACATTGCTTTTCTTATAAGCCTCCTTCTCGGTGTCATTAAGTGGGAAATAAATGGTTAATCCTTTACCAAACAATCCCTGGTTTTTACAACCCTGTGATGGAAGCCTTTTGAAACATTGATGGAAAAGGAGAAAATGCTGGTATCCCACATTTTCTCCTTTTCCTACAATGTTTTCTGCCCTGCTGAAAACAAATTTTAATTTTTGAGTTATGTTTAGTTTGTTGTCTGTAAGTGCTTTCAATTTTGACCAGTCTAAAATTTTGTCGTTTGGTATAGAGTTAAGAAGTAATTATTGCTCTAAGTGTAACAGTTTGTCATTCATAGGAAAATAACCTGTACATCAAAGGGTTAAATTTTGAAAAATCGTGTCCGTACTTTAAAGAGATAACATTTGCCCACCCATATTGGCTTATAATGATATCATACTTTTTTACCTGGAAATTATTCAATAACTGTATACCACACAACAAAAATGTAGACTTGTCGAGTTTGAAAGCATTTGCTGGAGACAAATGAATGTTACTCAGGTATTGAAAAAAGTTTTGGCAAGGGTAGAAAACATTCTGGGTAAAGGAGATAATGCTAGTTATAAGCATTTTCTTCTCTTTCCACAATGATTTCAAATATTTTCATATCCAGGGACTTTAGAAATTGAGAAGAAACCAATGTGTGGTTTATTGTTTAGCTGTAATCTGTGGATCTTGGAATTTTTTTTAGGTCTTTGGAAACTAGTGGAAATTGTAGACTGCTAAACAAAACAGAAAACAATGTGGCATACAACAATTCATCAAACAAACAAGGCCTGATTCAAAGGAACAAACAATCTATCAAACAATTAGGGCGTGATGCAAAGGAACCTAATCCATCCATCCATCCATTCATCATTTTATCCATCTCAGAAGTGTAGGATTTGGATTTCACATTGTATTTCTCGGTGAAACTTGCACTGGAGTCCGAGACCTGTTAACATTAAAGCTGACTCTTACTAAACATTATAGTACACACGTTAAAACAACACTAACTCTCTGTTGCTCTCTCTCTCTCTCTCTCTCTCTCTCTCTTCTCGTGATTTTTTTCTTGTGGTAAAGAGTTAAATTCCCCTTTTGCCAGGGCATGGCTCATATGTTTAAATTCAGGATTTCCGGACAAAAACTCAATATCTTTATTTATTACAACTATGGAACATTAGAGAACACCAATTAGGAAGTGGACAAAACCATGTCTGACCTTCACTGTTTTAACCCATTACCAAACGACAATATTTTAGACTGGTCCAAATTGAAAGCAATTGCAGACGACAAAATAGAGGTGACTGAAAAATTGAAATTTGTTCTGGGAAGGGTAGAAAACACTGTGGGAAAAGGAGAAAATGCTGGTTATCAGCATTTTCTCCTTTTCCCACAGTGTTTTCAAAAAGCTTCTTTCTCGGAGGCGTCAAAAGTAGGGATTGTGTGGTAATGGGTTAAAGCAGGAAGAAGAATACATACGTGTTAACCCATTACAAAACAATCATGTATAAATTACACTAAAGGAAAGGCTTCAAAAATGCTAGTAATAAGCATTTTCTTTTTGTCTCACATTGTTTTGTACCCTTCAAAAAAAAACTTATCATTTGGGCCAGTATTAATTTGTTGTCTGTATGTGCTTCAATTTGGAAAAGTCTAGAATTTCGTTGTTTAGAAAAGAATTAACACTTTACCACATAATTCATTGTTTACATGGGCGTAGACACGGATGTGGCAGGTGCAGCATTCACTGCACCAATACTTTCGGTTGATGTGGCATGCCGCACGAATAAAATTTGCTGATCTGGTATGATGCTGCACCAATAATATGATCTGTATCCACCCACCCCCACCCCTAGCATAGCTTCATGCCAGCGGAGCACAATTTTGCCGCACCAATCGAAATAAGATGACTTTGCCTCTGGTTTAAACAACCCTTAGAAAGATAACTTCGGAAAATATTGTGGAAGGCAAAGCATTTAAGTGAAAAAAATTTTGTCACTTGCAAATGCTTTTTACCCTGTACTTCAGAATACCAAGTTTTAAGGACCTTGAAGAAGAAGCCTATTGGAAACATTTTGGGGGGAAAAAAGAGAAAACAGTGGTAACCACTTTGTTTCCTACCCTTGAAAAGATTGAATTTATCATTTGGGCCAAAATTTATGTGGTCTCTGAGCTCTAGATAACAAGAGTGATTTTGATTTCAAAATTTGAATTATGAATCATCCTTCACTAAACCTTATGTTGTGGGTACTCATTAAAATCGTCTCGTCAAGACCATTCTAACGAGTACTCACAACATAGGGTTTCGAAGAGAAATAATGATTTAGAATACCATCACTCCCTCTTATCGGGAGCTCTGCTGGTCTGCAAATGCTTTCAATTCAAACAAGTCTAAAATTTTATTGTTCTGTGCCCAGTCACGTAGCTCAGAGGTTATTGTTACAAACTGGTGATTTTGAGATTGTGTACATTCAGTACCCAGTTGCAGCAAACTTTCTCTCGGGCAATACAGTATTTTGTCTCTAACTTCTGATGAAGGTGAGAAAAGTAGTTGATGGCTTTGGAAAGAAAGTTGTGTCAGTACTGTTGTCAGAAAGCCAGGAAACACACGGGTCTTGTCATTGATTGCCATGTTATGACCTAAGCTGTTAACCCATTACCACACAATCCCTACTTTTGACGCCCCTGAGAAAGAAGCCTTTAGAAAACATTGTGGGAAAAGGAGAAAATGCTGGTAACCAGCATTTTCTCCTTTTCCCACAATGTTTTCTACCCTTTACAAAACAAATTTCAAATTTTTAGTCTTTTTTGTCGTCTGCAAATGCTTTCAATTTGGACAAGCCGAAAATACTGTCGTTTGGTAACAAGTTAAATGGCATTAAAATCAATACAATCAATCAGTCAATCAATCATTTATCATTTTGTAAAGGGTTAATCAATACAAGTCTAGAACTTTGTCATTTGGTAAAGTGTTAATTAGTTTTCTATTATATAATACAGCATCAGGTGACATTGTATGACAGTATAATTTTGTGTCTAGCCAGATTGTATTTGTTGTAGACAAGATTACAATATTCATTTTCACATCCCAGAATGTAATTAACGTATTACAACCTCCAATTGACCTTTTTGTTTTGCCTCCAGAACACATTGTTCATGGCATATAGGTTTTGTTTGGTCTGTCTGTCAGTCCATTTGTCTGTCCATCAGTAACATGTATTTGTCAGAACCAAAGCTTTTTCCCACTTTCTAATGCATAATTCTTTACCAGACAATCCCAACTTTTAACAAACCTGAGAAAGAGGCCCTTTAAAAACATTGTGGGAAAAGGAGAAAATGCTGGTAACCAGCATTTTATACCCTTTCCAAACTATATTTCAATTTTTTTCACTTTTATTTTGTTGTCTGCAAATGCTTTCAATTTGCACAGATCTTAAATTTGCCCATGTAAAGTTTTAAGGTCCCTAACTTTCATATCAAAAGATAGAAGTTGTGGAGGTTGACCGAATAGCCTTTATGAAAACATTAATGACACCCATGCACACATATACACGCATACCCGCACACTTTTTCCATCACATATATAAAAAAAAAAGTAAGCTACATGTATGTTGTCACAAATTGATCATTATTTTTGGCACATCAGTTAAAAATTAGTTAACTTGAAATTCTGGAATGGGGAAATTGCAGAATTAGAAAAGATTTTGAAATTTTTAACATTGAAACACAACAATATTGTAAACATGTACTACTAACAAAATATTTACTAGCTTTGATATGTAAGGTATGTTGGGGGATGGCCACGACCCTCACATACTGATAGACGTGGCAATTAAAGCTTAAAAAAAATGAAAACATTAATGTTACCCAGTAATTACTGATGAGTTACGAGTCGTGATCCTTAAGTTCAAAATAACTGGATAAAAGTTAAACACAGTGCGTTATTAGCAAAAGTTATGTCTACAAATGCTGTCAATTTGGACTAAGCTAATATTTTGTCGTCTGGTAAAGGGTTAACAAAGGCCCACTTATTCACGAATATGGCCACAATACAGGAAATACTTCGGTAAAGTTTAACCCATTACCACACAATCCCTACTTTTGACGCCCCTCAGAATTAAGCCTTTAGAAAACACTGTGGGAAAAGGAGAAAATGCTGGTAAACAGCATTTTCTCCTTTTCCCACAATGTTTTCTACTCTTGACAAAACAAATTTCAAATTTTCAGTCACTTTTATTTTGTCGTCTGCAAGAGCTTTCAATTTGGACCAGTCTAAAATTTTGTCGTTTGGGAAAGGGTTAAAATGATTCTGTATTTCTACTTTCAGGTACATGCTTACATAATCAGCAACCTGAAGAAAGACATGCCCTCCATGTTTGGTAAAGATTCCAAAAAGAAAGAGTTGATCAAGCACCTTGGAGATAATTACTCCACAATCGAGCGAGAGCAAGGAATTTCCCGCGGGGATTTCCCAGAGTTAAAAAGAATGCAAGAACAACTCCTTCAACAGGACTTTACAAAGTTTCATCAGCTCCGGCCAAAACTGATCGAAACTGTCGATCAAATGCTGGCACAAGATATAGCGAGACTGATGGAAATGATACCATTGGAAGAACAGCAAAACTCCAACGGTGAAAATGGAGCTCCAGACAGAGGTAATGTGGAAGGTGGAGCATTTGAGGCATACAAAGAAAGTCCGTTTGGATTTGGTCGGGGCGAAGGTGCCGATGCCGGTAAGGGAGAACATGAATGGATTGTCAATCAAAAACGTGATCAGTACGATGAAGTGTTTGATAAATTAAATCCAGTCAACGGAAAGGTGAGTGGAGCAGCAGCCAAAGCAGAAATGGTGAAATCCAAATTACCGAATTCAGTACTCGGTAAGATTTGGAAGCTATCAGACATTGATCGTGACGGAATGTTAGATATTGATGAGTGGGCTCTTGCTAATCATTTAATTAGCATTAAAATGGACGGTCATGACTTACCGAATGAATTGCCGCCACATTTAGTTCCCCCTTCAAAGAAAAATGGCTTTGCTGATTGAACATGTCATGAAAGTTAGTGAAATATGGAACAATTTGACAATGTGAAATAAATGATCACTCAAAACCTGTGAAAACACAGAAACTGCTGTATCCATGGGGATCTATTGATTGTTAACCTATTACATGTGCTTTCTTAATGCCTTTATTTACCAAACAAAATTGGACTGTGCCAATTTGAAAGCATTTGCAGATGCTGCAAATATGACCATTTCTGTCTTTGATAGGGTAGAAAACTTTGTGGGAAAAGGAGAAAATGCTGGTTACCAGCATTTTCTCCCTTTTCCACAACATTTTAAAAAGTCTTCTTCTCTGAGGTTATTAAAAGCCAGGTTTTTTTGGTAAAGGGTTAACTCATTACTGAATGACAAGATTTAGACTCTTCCAAATTGAAACAATTTAACTCTTTACCAAACAACAACATTTTAGACTGGTCCAAATTGAAAGCATTTGCAGACAACAAAGTAAAAGTGACTGGAAGTTTGAAATTTGTTCTGGGAAGGGAAGAAAACATTGTGGGAAAAGGAGAAAATGCTGATTACCAGCATTTTCTCACAATGTTTTCAGAGGGCTTCTTTCTCTGGATTGTGAAAACCCAGGATTGATTGGTAAAGGATTAAGGGCAATACTCTATTGAATGGTCACATGATTTAAGTCTTTACCACACAATCCAAACTTTTAACAACCCTGTGAAAGAACCCTTGTAAAAACAGTGTGGAAAATGAAGAAAAGGTAACCAGCATTTTCTTCTTTTCCACAATAAATTTCTACCCTTTCCAAGCAAATTTTAATTTTTCAGTCACATCCGTCTTGTCATCTGCAAATGCTTTCAATTAGTACTGTTAGGCTACATGTAACTGCTTAACGAACAACAGAATTTTATGTTATACGTATATTACATCCAAACTTGAAGCATTTGTAAATAAATTAAATGTGATTTGAACGTGCAAAGTTGTCTCCAGAAGGGCAGAAGAAAGCATTGTGAAAAAAGGAGAAAATTCTGGTAACCAGCACTCTGCTTTTCCCACTATGTTTTCAAAATTCTACCTTATGGTTGGTAAAACTTTAAATTGTGAGATAAAGGATTAACAACCTTGATAAACAAACATTTTGAAACATGGTGGGAAAAAGAGAAAGTGCTTGTAACTGGTACTTTCTTCATTTTTCCACAATTTTTCATCTCTCTCAAAGACAAACTCTACTTCCATTTGACCTGCTTTTAACCCTTTACCCCATGATCCCGAGTTTTAATGACTCAGTGTAAGAAGCCTTTTGAAAACATTATGTGAAAAGGAGAAAATGCTGGTAACCAGCATTTTCTCCTTTTCCCACAATGTTTTCTACTACATTTAAGAAAGAAATCATTATTATTACATCATGGAAGAGTCCAACTTATGTCATCATTCTGTTAAAGAGATGAAGTTTTGTTGTCTGGCTATATTGGTCAAAGTTGCTCGAGTACCATGGAAAAACAATGAAACAGGAGTTTCGATTTTTTATGTTGCATGTGTATATAAATTGTATTTGCCCAAAACTGTTTCTTGTGCTCATAAAATGGACCAATTTTAATATCTGTTGACAGTTTTAGAAGAATTACATGTATATTTTGGGCTTATTAGTGACAAATAGTGTTAACTCTTTACCAAACGACAAAAATATAAACTGGTCAAAATTGAAAGTATTTACAGACAACAAATTAAAGGTGGCTCAAATGACAGAATTTGTCCTTGAAAGAGTAGAAAACATTATGGTTACCAGCATTTTCTCCTTTCCCACAATGTTTTCTATAGGCTTCTTTCTCAGGGTCATTAAAAGTCGGGATTTGTGGTAAAGGGTTAAAGAGCCTTTCATACTGACTGTAGTGGTCTTTGAGGCCAGTGTAGATCAAGATCAGACTGCACAAAATGTGCATTCTGATCTCTGATCTTCACTGTCCAGTTGGCTGAGGCATCATAGAGTGGCTCAACTAGAATATTGTAACTCTTTCCTACTATCTAAGTGAGTTAAAATTTTCAAAGGCCACTAATACATTGGTCATAATCTCGAAAAAAATAGTGGACTGTGACATCACAGATCTTGAGCTACGCTGTCAATAAAAGCCTCATGTGTTGTCTACATTATAGAAAGAGTTAAAGATCATGGTTGAATATAGCATGTCTGTAGAATCAAACCATTTTGTGAAAATGTGTTAAATCAGGGAAAAACAACTGAAATTTCATGCTTACAAATTAATGTTTTACACTCATAATACTTTTAACTACATTGCATGTAATGTTTAATAGTTTATAAAACTAGCTGTATCCTTTGTTTTATATAACCTAAAGTTGTTTGAAAACATTATGGGAAACATGCTGGTAGCCAGAATTTTCTCCTTTTCCAACAGTACCTTTTACTTTATCAAACAACTCCAGCTCATTTCAGTGAATTCAAAATTTCTTGCCTACATAATGTTTTTAATGTAGAATAATCTCCCATTTTATCATGTGGGAAAAGAACAATATTTGGAAAACTTGTGTTAAAGCTTGCCGTGAAAATATGATATGTGGACCTTGCTCTGTGAAAAGGGGGCCTCATGCAACTGCTAAAAGTTTCAGCAATGCAGGATGACCTGGGCAGAAACTCTTTTGCTTTGGGTGGTTTTCGTGCATGTCAGAGGACCAGTGTACTTCAAGACTCAGTTGTTATTTAAAATTGAATTCAGGAATCCATAATTATGTAAAGATTTACTAAATCCTCTACTACACTTTCCCGACTTTTTACAACCCTGAGCAAGAAGCCTTTTGAAAATATTGTGGGAAAAGGAGAAAATGCTGGTAACTAACATTTTCTCCTTTTCCTACAATGTTTTGTACCCTTCCCAAAACAAATTTTACTTTTTATTCACATTCATTATGTTGTCTGTACATGTTTTCAATTTTGACAAGTCTAAAATTTGTCATGTGGTAAAGAGTTAGTGTTATCCATCATGGAGGTGCAGCTTTTTGCAAGAATGTGGCTCATGATTTTACAGCTTGGCCATTTTGATAGGTGCGTGTCATCCTTCTGGCTAATACGCTGGGCTCATATTCTCCAACTATTCTTTAGAGCAGTCTCCATCTTATTCTCCAGAATTTCCTACATTTGAAAGTAACACAACTTCTGAACAGCTAAACCAAATGTTTTACCTTATCAGAAGTTGTACTTTCTAAATGTAAAAGGAGATCCAGACTGATGGGTAAATATAGGCCCAGCTAAAAGGTGGAGCAGCCTGGCAACTTTTTACAGGTAGAAAAATTCATTTTTCTGCCAGCGACTAATACTTTGACCAACCATGTAGTAGATTGTCATCTTTGCAATTACATATTTCCATACCTTTGCATAGTACGCTTCAAATGGATTTATTACATTATTGTTTACTTGGTTTTTAACTTTTCACTCTGATAATATGCAGCTTTTATTTCTTTACAGACAACAAAATTAATTGTTGATGCTTCAAAATTAAAAGTACATGTAGCTGCAAATGACTGATTCAAGTTGTTTTCTGATAATGAAAACCATTCTTTTCTCCTTTTATTACACAGTTTTCTATGTTATATTTGGGTAGAAAAGTACCATGTTGTGCTATACAAAGCATTGTACCCAGCATTTTCTTCTTTTTCCACAATGTTATCAAAAGCATTATTACTCAACATGAGTACTGTGTGGCACAGCATTATGGAATCCTCAGGGTTGACCCTTGAGAGCCATTTGCAAATATAGTTGCCTTTCGGGTCAGTGTAAAATGTGAAGTCTTATCTCTGATCTTCATTGATTCTTCTTTGCTCATGCACTGGGGACAGATGAGAAACTTGAAATCACAATTATGTTGGTCTTATTGCCAGATTGAAAAATAACATAGGTTTTATATGGTGCTCAATGGATTAACTCTTTACCAGATGACAAAATTTACGCCTGGTCCAAATTTAATGGATTTGCTGACAACAATTTCAGTATGGCTCAAATGGTGCAATTTTCCTTTGATAGGGTAGAAAACAATGAGGGCAAAGGAAAAAATGTTGGTTACCAGCATTTTCGCCTTTTCCCACAATTTTTTCACAAAGCTTCATTCCCAGGGTCCTTAAAAGTCAGCATTGTGTGGTAAAGGATTAATGTTAACAAAAAATTCTGAAGGGTTCATGAAACAGAAAACCTCCAGATTGTTTTATGTCTAAACAATCTTTCTGAAAACATCAACAATTTATAGATATATCTAACCTGGGTCATTAGTATCTTCCTATATACATACAACTAAGTGTAATTAACCCTTTAGTACATAGTCCGGACTTTTAATGACCCTGAAAAAGACAGGTTTTTTGGTTTAAATTGTGTGGGAAAAGGAGAGACTGCAATTGACCGTTTACCACACAATCTTCAGTTTTGACGACCTTGAAAAAGAAGACTTTTGAGAACATGGTGGGAAAAGGAGAAAATGCTGGTAACCAGCATTTTCTCCTTTTCCCACAATGTTTTCTTGCCTGTCTTGCCTATCAAAAACAAATTCCATCATATGAGGAAAATTTAATTAAACTATCGGCTGCAAGAGCTATAATTTTTTCTCCTGTGGTAAAGGGTTAAGAAAATTCTAAATTAGTTGTTTCCTGATTCAATCTGTATGCATCATCAACAATATTGGTCAATGGAATGAAGCTGAAAATTTATTAATTTCTCATCATTTCATTCATAAAACACTGCCACATACATACATTTGCATGGAACTTTGTAGTAGTAGGGGTTTGCCTGTTTTATGCCTAATTTTTTTTTTAAGAGCTCAGATTTTGCAAACCATAAGATGTACTAGGTCCATATTTGGGTATGAAGATAGATATACATGTAGGTACAAAGTTTCTTACAGCAATACCCCCTGCCCACACCCATGATCATAAGACCTATAATAATTTTTTTTATGACAAACATACTTTGCAAAACAGTAGACGGTGTAGATTTTAGCTGTCTGATCTTGATCTACACTTTTTGCCAAAGTTACTAGATTCTTAACTCCTTACTGATTGTCAAAATGTTGGAACTGTCCAAATTGAAAGCATTTGCTGTCTAAAAGTTATATATGAATGAAACTTGAATATTTTGGTGTGCAAAGGTAAAAAATATATTGGGGAAAAAGGAGAAAGTGTTGGCTACCAACATATTGTCCTTTTCCCACAGTGTTATCCAAAGGCTTCTTTCAGAAATAGTAAATAGTCAGGATTGTTTGACAAAGGGTTAATAAATTGTTTTTTTTGTTTTTGATAATTTCTGTGATCACTTTCAGTTTATATTTTCTTTTTTTTTTTCAGTTCAATAGAATGTTGAAAGCTATCTTCAAAATCTGTATTTTGGGGGAATCATTTGAACCAAGCTGTGGCAAAAGGGACTTTATGCATGTCCGTGAATATCATACTAAACAAGTCTTAACATAATTATGAACCCATTGAAAAAATATTTTCTCTAACAAGTGACTGAGTCATGAAGTACCTGGTCCTTTAACATGCAGAAAATTGACTAATAGCAAAAAGTTTCAACCCAGGTCAGCCTGTGCTGATTGCGCAGGCTGTCATGGGTTGATGATTTTTGCGGATGTATTAAACCCCCTTTTCACAAGGTTCATTTATGATATAACATTAACCCTTTACCACACAAAAAGATTTTAGACATGTCCGAATTGAAAGCATTTGCTGATGAAAGTTTCAATGTGGGTCATATGGAATGACTTTTCTTTGATAGGGTAGAAAACATTGTGGGAAAAGGAGAAAATGCTGGTAACCAGCATTTTCTCCTTTTTCCACAATGTTTTCAAAAGCCATCTCTTTCATGGGTGTTAAAAGTCGTCATTGTGTAATAAAGGGTTAATAAACATGTACCTATATATACCTCAAGGTGTTTTTTACTTACCATTGTATATGAATCCATTTACATAATATATACAAGTAAAATTGACAGTTGCTGCCCGTAAAAAAGGGACATAATACATGTATAAGTTTTGTCAGCTTAGAATAATCTCTTTTGAGTCTTTAACTCTTCACCACACCATCCCAAGTTGTAACACCCCTGAATAATATTTTAATATTATAATATTTTCTACTCTTCTAAAGACAAGTCACATCATATATATGAAATTTCAAATGAAATACATGATTATAATGAAAGTCAGCTTTTGTCCTAGTGTGCTTTTGTCCCAGTGGGCCTTTGTCCAGTGGGCTTTTGTCCTAGTGGGCTTTTGTCTTAGTGGGCTTTTGTCTTTTGTCCTACATCCATGCTTAAGAGCTTGTTTGCATGCTGACTTTTAAACTCAGAACTATAAGATAAAGAGTCAACTCTTTACCATATGATGCCATAATTTTACAACC